>CM067085.1:74183274-74580774 GCA_034008185.1 Gorsachius magnificus | reverse complement strand
CAATACTCACCCCATCTTTACCAGTGTTCCTCTTTTCACTCTATATCAGGATTTTTTTTTCCCCCCCGAAGATAGATAAGTGCACTGTATATATTGCACATAAAGAATATAAAAGGTGGGAAATAAAGATTCTCCAAAGCTAGCTTGGAACTCAAGAATTGCAGTTAATCAAATTGATTACCAATAGATTGCTGACAAATAAGGGGTAAGAGGTCAATTTTAAAAAAGGGTGGGCTGGGGTTTTTTTAGCAGTGAGGATGAACATCCAGAAGGTAATTAAGTGCTATAACGTGGTAATTCCTCCAACGTTTCAGCCTAAAGCTCTGGTAGGATGTGAGCAGGCTGGTATCAGCCGTGCAGACACCCTCAGCAGCTCTGTCAGATTTGGGTCCTGTTTGTCCCCCAACAGACGGCAGTGTGCCGGGTCCTGCTTGCCCAGCAGAGCCTCGGGAGCAGGGCTGGGTCCCCAGCGCGGCGGGAGCGCCCGATCAGGTGGCGCAGTGCAAGGAGAAGCCAGAGAGGGAGGGCAAGCAATGATACCAACGCATGCAGAACTAGGGAGGTGGTGCATTTGCTACCGGGCCACCACATACCAAAAAGAGATTGGACCAAGTCTGCGCAAAATCCCTTCCCACTCAAATACAGAGAGTTTGTGTCTTTGTGCAGATGCTAAAGTATTTTCATTACTAAGACGCTAGCCTAACATTGCAATTTTGCCTGCAAACCCTATGTCCAAGTTCAGTTGGACTGGATGAATATACAGGACATGATTTCATAAATGGAACAAATAAATGAAATTGCTTAAAAATAAAAGTCCTTTTTTCTTCCAGAGAGTTTGACGGTGTTCAGCCTCAGCCTATACTACACACCGAGAACTACAACGTACCGCTGTAATCAGATGCCTTTGGAAGGGAAACTGATTTTCTTTTTTCCCCTACCAGTTTACAGAAACAGCCCTATCTAAATAACATGTATTGGGTAACACAGAGCTTTTTAAAGCTTCTTTTGTTGCCTATTGTTATTTAGCTTTTGTGCAGCCATAGCCCTGAGAACAACCCCAGTTTGATTTTATAAAACCTGATCTTCACCTTTTTCTTTGACTGCATTTAGGTGTCGTGGAAATAAGGAGGGAAACGCCTATTACAGCGGGAGAAGTTACCATACCTAAATGGCACTTCTTTTATACAGGGAAGGTTGTAATAAGTCATGTGGTTCAGAGGAAAGGCAGCACAGTGTGCAATGGGAGCAATTTTCTGCCCCTCAAACAGCACTTCAGGTGATGTTGTTCATCTTCCTGTGGCTCGCTGTGTCAAAGCGTGCCCAGAGCGGAGGCGTTCAGGGACCTGACAAGCCGTAAGTGTCCAGCTGAAAAACCTGGGAGATATCCCAGGGCTCAAAGAGTTCACTTTTTCAGTTGCTCTGATTTACTTCAGAATGCACCTTTAGGGAATTTATGTCTTCCGTGCCTTTAGTTCCCCATTTCCTTTCTTGTCATCTTTAAAAATCCATTAAAGATCACAGAGACAGTTTCTCCGAGCTTCATTTCGGAGGGGCTGTGGAGCTCCGCAAAGCGTGCTGTTCCAGAGGTGACCTGACTCTTTTACTCCCTGCACCTCGATGTTGTTAGGACGACATTTTAATTATAGGTGGTGGCTACAGACTGAGAAAACACGCCGAACCCAACAGGGAAACAAACAATTTTCACTCGTAAGGCCTTAATGACGACCGGCTAACCAGTTCCCTTCCATCTGCATGGGGGAGGAATGTTAAAATGCAAGATAAAATGGGCGGTTCGGTTTCTCAAGGTGTTTGTTTGACAGATTTAAAATTATACCAGTCCTTATGTTTGCCAAAAGCAATCATTTTTAAGGTGTTGCTAAAATAAAGAGGAAAGTTACTTCCCTTACTAATAGGCAACTGCAGTCAGCCAGCTTGCGCTTACATTTCTGATACCAAACATTTTGTTAGTCGCAGATGATCATTGGTAGTTCACCTATTTTTACCATGGCGTTACAAGTTTCCCTGCGGTAGAGTAAGTTTCCATTAAAATGCCAGACCGCCCTTGCAATCATTAATTTAGATTTGTCTATCACCATGCACGCTTGCTGCTTTGCCCTAGGTATTATAATAACTATAGCCTGCTTGTCATTCCCTGCTAGCGTTGCCTCACCTGGAAAACTGCAGTAGCTCCATCTCAGCTTCCCCAGCTTCTGCCATCACCTTACCTATTATGGCAGAATAAAAGAACATTTCTCGGGTGCATTCATAGATATTTTCATCATATTTCAAATGCGTTTGGACAATTGCTGCTCATTTGCACTAAAACTAATAGAATAACGCCCCACGTCTCCTCATGGGTGGAATATTTCCCCTCCCTGTTCAAATTAGGGCCAATCCCTATACATGCAGAATCAGAAGGCAATGCTCCCACATACATGCAGAGCTATTTGGTTTGTTGATAACATGTATCCCATCATATACGTGAATATGTCTGTTTGCATACATGCTTGGGTTTTTTTAAATATGCAGCATTCCCAACGCACTTAAATTTAATAGAAAACCTACAATTTAAACTGAAAAATTTAAGAAGAAATGACAGGTAAGGTCATTTGTATGTGGACTGATCTTAAGGTAGCAAAAGCACCATGTTATTAGCACAAGACCTTAATTATTCTGACTGCACTGGTTACTGGAATTGGGCCGGCGCAGTCAGATTTGGCGGGACTGCCGACGAAACCAGCTGCAGGAGCGGACCAGCCGTGGGGCACAACCTCTGCGTGTTTTGGGGCTGCCGAGCTTTGCCCTCCTGTTACTTTAGAGAGAACAAAACCCCTTCCAAAACATTTCTCTGTTGCTAGAAACCTACCCGAGCAGCCGCTGCAGTCAGAGCAATTTTACCTGCATTAAAAGCAAAAAGAAAGTCTGCTCCTAATAAATGTATCACTCGGTAGGAGGGTGCTGAGAGGGGCTCGCATCCTGCCCTGGCTCTGAGCAGAGCCCCGTCGGCGGGTATCATACCTGTTCCCACGAGGAGAGCGTTGGCCTCCCCTCTAGCACTTGCAGTCCAATCTAGGAGAAGATGCAATAAATGAATTTATTAGCCCATGGGGAGGATGGGGAACAAGTAATGCAAACCACAAAAAGACCACACGTGTTAACCCATGCACATACCTCGATGGTTCCGGATTTAGCCGTACGTGCTGAATTAGCCCATTCGACGCTGCAAAGCAAATGGCATACCCAAACGCTAGCCCAGGCCTGTCATTTATACTGTGTTGTGCAGGGTAGGATAAGTTTCTCGTAGTAAATAGGGCCTTGTTGGATGACTTGTCTCCAGCAGTACATTTTCACATAATTAAAGTGGACGCGGTTTAGAAAAATGAAAAGGCTGGAATGCAAGGCTCAGCTGCAAATAATATTAAATGGCATTATCAATAACACAGATCCCAGGGTTTGCATATTAATTGTAAGAAGGTGCTAATTTGAGTGTTTTAAGCTTGCATTCACAAGCTTGTTTACATGCTTTGTTCCACCTGGACCTGTTTGGAGGTTTGTCAAAAACCTAACAAGCAGAAAAAGATTGCATTTGAAAATACACATACATGTTTAATTAAGCCAGGGCCACCAAACATTCCTCAATATATTTAGCTGTTGAGATTTAAGCACCACCAGAGCATCAGGCATTATCACCTTTTGAAGTACTGCAGAATCTTTAATATTTAAAGCACAAAGCAGACTTTAATATAAAATTCTAGCAGACCACAGAAGATTAAAGACGCATTATAAATGTGACAGTTTGTAAATGGAACACCAGTATTAAAGGGAACCCCCCTGATATTTTACAGCATATTTTTCAGGTGTATACTAAATTATAAATACAATTAAATAGCAGTAATTATTCTCTGGGAGGGGATGGCACTTTAACTATTCTGGAAAATAGTGATTAACTGTAATGTAGGAAAGTGGTAATATGTGTTTTACCACCCTGTTCTTGCAGCCAAACTTCACGCAGAAGCGGAGTCTTCAGCTAATTTAAAACCACCCTAGGGCCCTACATCCGTGGGCACGTCTTCCCTTCCGCGAGGGCTGCTCGCTTGGTGTCCAAACCTCTTGGCTTTTTGCTTAAACTATACAGCTGTTCTCCATTACTGGAGATGCTGTTGCTGCTGCTACAGTTTGCAGGGGAAGGAGGGCAGCAGGGAGACCACAGAGGAGTTAAACCATTACCTCCCAAAGAATTTTAATCCTGAATGAAGATGGACCAACGCTGGCTCTTCTCGGTCATGCAGGGAATATTGAAAGGCAGGGAGCAACCTTGCCATACACCAAATTAATTTGGCAATTGTGGGTATCCAGACCAGCAAGAGTCAGATTTAATTGGTTGCACCTATCCTTTAAGTCAGTAAATAAATCCCATAGGACCAGAATCGCTCCATTTCTTTTACTCAGCTCTGTTTTTCCAGAGGGATAAATACCTATGGGAGTGATGGCAACCATTACAAATCTCAAGTACAAGATTTAGAGCAGCACTTTTTATTTTCATCTCTCATCCCACAACATTTGTTGGGATTTTGTTTTAGGAGACCCTCAGACTAGGTTTATTAATATTTAGCCATCTGCATCTTTGGAGAAGAGGTTTCGTTTTGAAGGCCATCTGCATCCAGACACTTTTGCCCTCGCTGGGGATGAAACCCCTGAGCGTGGAACATTTTGTGAAGCTCTCCATAGCTTGAGAGAGGGTCTTGAGACTGCCAAGGGAGATGCTTGCAGAAGCTCCTGGGTCATGTTTCCCTCACCAGAACACCTCTTACTCGCCCGTTCCCCACCTGGGATTTTGCCTATTCTAGGTTGCAGCATTCAGGTCCGTGCCCAGACGTCATTTAGACTCTGTTGGCAAAACGAGTGGCTCTGCTGACAGCCACAACAGTTCTAAGGGGCACAATCTGGATAGGATCGAAGGGGAGAAAAAATTTAAAAGAGGATTTTAAAAAGCACAGAAATCCAACAATTTAGCATAAGCATTCGGGTCTTTGGCGCTGGACCATACGACTCCAAGGTCTCAGTGCAGAGCTGAAGCACTTCCTGAGTCTCCGGAGTGCCAGGGACACCACTGCATTAAGGGCATTCTAATATGCATTGCTGTTAGCATACTATTTTTCTTTTATTATCAAAAAAAGGAAAATACAGTTAATGTTATCCAACGGAGTGCTTTAAACCAGAATTTTCAAATAAAAAATATAAAGAGATCTCAGTTATATTATTCATTGCAGAAATAAAAAATAAATTATACATAGTCTCCTAATAGAGAGAGATTAAAATGGATAAATAATGAAAAGATTACAATAGCTGTATTTCTCAGGGTCTAGTTTATATTGTTAACCTAAGTACTGTACACTAGACACAATTAGGCACACTGCTCATATTAAAAATGCAGCGCATCTGCTATTCGTAAAAGCAATACCCAGGTCATGTTTTTCCCCGAGACTTTGCAGGAGCTTGAGCGCACGTGTTCTGTGTGCTGGCACAGGCACACCATGCCGTGCCTCGCGTCAATGTGGGATTTTTTTTTTCCTGCAAGGATGGCAAAGGCATGTGGAAAAGGAAAGTTTGCGCTAGAGAAATGGAGGTGATGTTAAGGTGATGGTTCAGTTGTTAGTGGAGAAATTTTTGGGTTTGCTAAATTACTTTTTTTTTTTTTTTTTTTGGACCATACACTCTAACAACACCTCCCCTTTGCTGTGGGTTGCAGCTTCTCTGGAAACAAGGATGCCTCTACCATCTTTCAGAAAAAAGTTAAAGAATTAAAAAAAAATAAATCTTTTCATTTGGATTAAATAACAAGATTTTATAAACTTAGCAAAACAACCCCACAAGGCAAAACCCCTACCGCACAATAGCCAGCAGCTCCATGAGCACACTGGGGTGCTGAGGGTCCCAGCTGAGTTCTGTCCCCTGCCCTGTCTGCAGTCTTTCACTTTAGCCCAGGAACGGAAAAAACCTGGAAAAAAAAAGGCAGCTTCGTTCAAACCCGCCGCGTTCATTCAGAAGAAAAATTGGCTTAAGCAAATGGGTGTTTTGTAGAGAAAACTGGCTTAGGTGTGAAAGACACTCAACTCCATAAATTCAGCCCTGCCTCCGGATGCCCATCGTGCTGGGGCTGAGCTGGCGGGGAGCAGCCCTGTCCCCCCCAGCCAGGGCGAGCTCCTGGCTGGACCGGCCGAGGGGCTCCTCAGGGGGATCCCCCTCAGCCTCCAGACCCTCACACCATCCCTGGATCCCCTGGGTGATTTTGCCTACCTGAGCAGGCAGCTCAACCTCCCACTGACCTTGCTCACCAATCTTGTTAGCTCGGGCTGGGTTTTAAAACCCTTGAACAAAACCAGCACCCGTGTAGATGCTACTGGGTGTGCTGATGGAGAAAAGGCTTCCCCAGCGAACGTTTCTGTCTTTAATGATTGAAATTATGAGCTTAATCTGCTTGTCAAACCAGTATTTAAACGGCTAGAAAGTGTTTTATAATCATCTCCAGTGCAAGGGCCCAAATCTGTTGATATTGCAAGTGTCATCAACATTCAGCAGCATGGCAGCTGTCACCAGGCAGTTCAGAAAGGCTTATTTAATTGATACTTTCCATTTCAAATACAATTTGCAGTCAGCATGTGGTGAGAAATGCATCTCACCATGCAAATTTTCATGATGCTGGAGCACAGAAAAGAAAAAAAAACCAAAAAGGGTGCTGCTTTTCTTTTGTGAGCAAGCTTGAAACATCGCCTCGGAAGCAGAGTATTCAACTCTTTATGTGGAAGTTGCTTTCATTTAAATCAACTAAATCATACTAAATCCCAGATTATTTATTTCTGTATATGAAACAGCACATGTGGCGAAATGTAGAAAGCAGCATCCTATTTTTGGAAATGGGAAAGCAGGTCCTGTTTAGCTATGGGGTTTAAAGTAGTGTTTGCAATTCAAGCCTGAGCCAGGAATCTAATTCAGGTTAGATGGCTCCAAAATTCTCCAAGCTTTTCTAAGGAGATTTTTTTTTTTTTTTTTTGCTAAAATAACACAAATCTCACAAGAACAGTTTATCTCACCCTTTCACCATTGAAGGTCAAGAGATTTTAGCAAACACAACTCCTATGACTTTTTCCACGTAGTTTAATTAATAGAACCTAAGGGTAGGCAGAACCATTTGACCATCTGAACTGACATCTTCTGCATCAGACCATTGCACCTTACCCTGCCGCCCCACATCAAGCCTAATAACTTGTGTTTGGCTAAGCCATAACGCCTCTTTTCTTTCCTGTAAGAGACCTTTTCGCCAAGCTGCACCTTTCTGTTTCTAAGGACTACGCCTGCCTGCAGGGGCAAGCGCACGTCGCAAGACAGGGCTTTGAATAGCAACACAGGGACACATGCGCTCAGCTGTATCCATGTGGCTTTACCTTGGCTTGCTCTCCCTTTTAATCTACGCTAATGAAAAAAAGCCTTTCAGATTTTAAAATCTGTAGCTAATTTTTGTGCCTGAGGAGACGTTGCGGCCCGAGTTGAACTGTTTCAGTGTTATTTCGCACAAGAACAGCTCGCGGATCCCAGCAGCGCAGCCTCAGCCCTGGCTGGGGTGAGATCCTGGGCTGAAGGCAGCCTCCTCGCCCTCTGCTTGAACCTCCTCCGAGAGGTGGCTCCTCCATGGGCCAGGGGGTGGGCAGCCCGCCCAGGGCAGGACCTACCGCAGGATGGAGAAGTCGGTCCTGGGGGCCTGGCTGGGAGCCCACCTCTGCTTTACACCTCCGTTTTATGGAGCAGATTTAAACCAAGAGCTTAGGCTGGAAACTCCTTTGACATCCTTCCGTGCATCTCATCCAGAATTGCTCCGTCTCATCCTGCCTTTCCCGTCCCCAGTTTAGCAGACAAAGCGGTGGCTGAAATCCTTTTTAATTCCAACATCGCTGAATGTTCTTCTCCAGACATGACAGAGCGCTCCCGGCCCCCTCCCCCTCCCCGTACCTTGGGTGAGCACATACTTAGATCCCCCAAGCACAGTGATAATTTCTCCTTACCAGCAGAGCCAGTCATTATTTATTATATCACTCTCTCACTTCTTCAGTCTCTCCTAGTGGGAACATTGCAGTGGCTGCTGGCTAGAAAATTAGCCAAGGGAACTTCTTCTGTTGGTCTCTTTCCTCATTATACTAGTAAAAAAAATTTAACTGTGACATTCTCGCTCTCTCTGTATATATATATCAATGCAGGTTGGAAGCACACTGTAGGGGCTAATAGTGAGTAATTTAACTGTGGCTCTCTCACTCGTTTTACCCTCATTCTTTCTCCAGAGTAGCAGCAGAAGAACAGTATGTTCATGTATTGTTTCTCCACATTATAAGCAGAGCTTGCAAGTTTATGTCTAATCTCACTCTTTCCACCAGGTTGTTTTTTGGTTTTGTTTTTTTTTCATGTGGATGTGATGCAATTTCTTTCAGTGTCAAGGGGCTGCCATAAATTACAGAGAGATTCAGGTAATCCTGAAAGAAAAGTTTGGTTTTTCCCCCTTAAAAAGTGCCTTTAAAAAAAAAAAACCCAACCAAGTGGAACATCTGACTGGAAGAAAGTTCTGCATACACACATGCACTGTGTAAGGGCCATTATATTAATATGCGTTCAGAGAGGTAATTCTCTTAAATTAGAGATAGACTCATCTATGGAGATAGCACTGAGGACAGGATTGGTGGCATTCACTGCTCAGACAGGAGCCATGTGGAGCACCAGGTAGAAGAACGCTTTCCCTATGTCCACTCAGGTGTCCCACAGCACGGCTGAGGCCAGCGATCGCATCTGGTTTCATTTCAAGAAAATTAGTAGAAGGGGGTTCAGAAGATATCTGTGCATGGTCAGGTCGCTATTTTTATGCGTTGGGATATATCTGTGCCAAGTGCATGCATTCGGCTCTACGGGGAGAACATCCACACTTTATCTAGTGGATAAAGAATAAGGATTGAGTCATTTTCTGGAGTAACAATGTATTTGGGGATGGTCACACCAAATCATATGACTCTCCACAGAATCCCTTCTGGAAACAAACACAAAGGGGAGCTGCAAATGACAGCAGCACAGATGTTCAAATTTCTTGAAAACTTTGGGGTTTTATATCCCTGATTTTGACCTGGATCCATCATGTATAAATACACACCCTACTAAGAATATAGGCATAGTACAATTTTGTGATGTCTGGTAAGGTTTATAAAAAGACAAATCTGCTTAAATATTTTGCAGAGGGTGCAAAACTTGAGGTTAGGGGTGAAAAAAGCATGGAAACACACTCGTTTTTTCTTTTCACCCCAACTAGCTTTTTGGCCATGAAGCGCCACCGTCTACAGCTATGCAACTCTTGGTCTACACCAGGTGCCCTCGAATCGTTTTTTTATTTCCTAAATCAGAGCGCTGGTCTCGATGAGAGGTAGCGTTATCAGGGAGAATTCCCTGCGCCCTGCACTGGCCGGTGACTCTGTGTGTCCCCAGATGGCACCAGGAGCACCTGTCCTTGCCTGGTCCTCTCCTCCCCATTCCCCCACGCTCGTCCTGTGCGTGCAACCGGCTCATGTGCTGCAGGGGCGTGCGATCGGCTGGGTGACTCCATGTACCTAGCAACGCAGATGTCAGATGCCGGCTCTTGCCCAAAGGGAAGGAGGACAAGGACAGTAAACAAAGACCTCGGTGTCCTCCATTTTGGAGCGCCTGCTGTAAGTTTTACTCTCTTCACTTTGAATTATAGTGGCAGTGCTTTGAGCAACTACATCTGAAGTACTCCAGCAACATCACACTCTTGTTCCACCACCACTCTGATGACCACCAGTGTAATTCAAAGAGAAAGAGTAAAAACTCACCTCTAGGTATAAAAAAAGAGAGAGAGTTTATTCCCTGCCAGAAGAAACAATACAGCCAGAATTATGGCAGTTTCTCCCCTGAACTGTAAAACTAATGCTTTCTGTTAGCCAATGAATAAAACCGTCCTTTTTCAGGAAAACCATCTTTCACACTTATAATATTATCTTTCCACTAGATGCTGAATACACTGGTTTATTATGTCTAGCATCTTTTTGTTTTTTGTCACGAAAAAAGTAACGGAGGGAAAAAGTAATGCATTTTTGGCTGCTTAAGTGAAAGGAGGGAAGCAGAAGAATCTTTCTATATTTGCATAGCTAATTAGCAGAAAGCACACAGATAATACAGTGATCAGTACTGTACACACGTTTTGAGAGATGAACAAACACTGCGCTGTATCTGAATGTGCAACTGGACCGTTTGTGTAGTTCGTGTTGCATCCAGGCTTTTCCGCGGGGCTCCACAAAGGACATGCTGAAAACCCCCGATGGCGGGCTGGGGGGGATGCTGGGGTATGATTTGTTTACCCTGGAAAGGGCAATGCAGGGGCACAGCTTGCTTTTCAATGTCATTTTGGTGTTTCTTCACCCCCAAACAAATTTGCCAGCTGGGTTGACTGAGGAAAAGGAATTTAAGAGCCTCGTCCAAGGTCACCCGAAGGAACAAGCAAGTCAAGCCACTTACTCAAGGGCACTGAGTCCTTTGGTGCCCAACCTACCTCCCTCTTGCTTCAGGTTGTTTGTGCCAACCTCTGCCCCCCTTGCCGCACAGCCGTCCCCACGCAAGCAGCACAGTGTAAAGTTCACAGCAAAGCCAGTGAAGTGCCCTGCACCATCCATCCAGCTATTTCATGAGATAAGAATAGTTCCTTAAACCTTTGTTCCTGGCAGATGTTTTCCTGGTCTGATGGGGTTTTTTTCTTCTAAACGTCAGTGTCAATTCACAAATTATATCTTGATGTACATCCCCGTGCCTGGACATATGAATAGCTTTACGGGATGAACACAGCTTGGAAAAACTGAGCTCAAACCTGAAGAAGCTGGGATTAGTGCATTTAGCTTGAAATAAACACTGCCTCATCTCAAAAGGTCATTTCATTAGGAAAATGCAATAACTCTTGGAAAACACTAGCCACGTAGCAGGCTTGACAGAGGCTTGGCTTCTGCCCATCCACATATGTGGTCTTAACAACAGCAAATACCCTCACGCTGCCCTCATCCGCAGGTATTCTTTCTTTCAGGGTCGGTCCGTAAAATCAACTTCACAGCAGTCTCTTTTTCTGTCTAATTCCCAAAGCTTTTCTTACCTGAACATAAAGAGTTTACATTCAGCAGTATTTTTTGAGAATTTAAACCAACTAACCCACTGTTTCTGCCCCAAACAGCTCTCCATTTGCCTGCCGAGCGATACGCTGGATAGCTACACAGTAACTGAGTACCTATTTACAGTCCTGCATGGCATCGTCTACAGAGGTTTGATCTCCAGGTTGACAAGTTCAAACTGCCAGGGACTCCCTCTCTACTCCCCCCTTTCCCTGGCTAAGCTGTGGGGCAGAGTGTTACACTGTAGGTCAAACCAACACAAAATCATTTCCATGCAGGCAAAGCTCTCTGAGTACATGATACTGGCTCTGGTGCCACTCGGGTTTAGCTTGATCTTCCACTGAGCTGACTCTGTTCTTCTGCTCAGCTGGGTTCACTCGTCAACACGGCAAGAGCTACACACAGGCAGAGGAGAGCTCCCCAGCCCTCGTCTGGATCCGTGTATTTGGAAAGTCATATCCCTGAGCACACCCCTCAGTCCTCACCTACCGATTTCAGCCAGCTTCTCTAACATGTGATTTACCCATAGGAACATGATTGTCATCTACTCCTCTTCTTCCCCCTGGGCCTGGCCGTATCTTTATGGCCACATCTGGCCATGTCTTTAAATCTGGACTCTGACACTTCTACGTACACTGGAGAGAAAATGACTGAGCTCTGCCTTTGGCAGGTCTGCCCGTATACTGCCGCTGTGCACCCACATGTGCGACGAGCACCGTCGGGAGGCAGTTCACTCCATCTTGGTAAGATCCCAACAACTACCTCTATGCAAGTGAAACACACAGCGACAACCCCATCCCACTCCCCCCCCCCCCACAGCTACCCTGGCACTAGTGTGCAGATCTTGCCTGCTTTCCAAGAGTTCGTTTACAGCCCCGAGCCCCTGCGAGAGCTGGGCACGAGCCGCTGCAGGTCAGCTATCAGACGCTCATCCTGGTTACATCAATGCCAGGTGAGGAGAAGGCTATTTATGAGCAGTAGTGTAATTTATGCATCTAATTAATGTATTTTTTTAAAAATACTGTCAGGTCCCAGTATGAAAAGACAGTTTCAATATTTTCTTTTATAAATCTATTCTCTAATTCTAATCAGATTCTTCTAGCCAAGGCTCCCTATCTGCTGAGGACAACAGAGGACGACCTGCCATCTCAAGCCATTTGAAATAGAGTCACAAACAAATACTTGTATTAATATTAAACATGCAGCAGTTTCAAGAGCATGTATTTTTTTGTATAGAGATCACACTACTCTTTTGAAGAGCCAACAGGGCTTTTGTTCCCAGCTCCTTTTAAACAATCTGGATATTAACTTTTCTACTACCGCACGCCTCTGAGCAACTTCCAGCAAAATTCTCCAGACAGGTGTTTGCATAAAACGTGTCTTACAAAGACCTTGGGCAGACAGCGAAGGAGCTTTACCTCGTGCGTATTAGCAGCCCAAGTGTCCAAATGCCACCAGGGGCCCTACAGACCCTGGTGCTGAAGAGCCCTGTTACGTTGTTGGTAGCACAATCCAGAGAAATGCTATACGTTGTTCAGAGAAAGAGTTACATCCTTTGAGCGAACGTGAGAAGAACGGAGAGCAGCAAACCAGCCCGCCCCAGCTCCCCGCTTTCCCCTTGGCGTCTCTCTGGTTGCAGCCCTCCCCCTTGTGCAAGTTTCTTCTGGTCCCCATGAGGATGGTGAGACAGTCATTAGCAATTAGCCCAGGGAGGGAGAGGCTAATTGTACCAATTAGCACTGGAGCACCAGGTGGGCAGACTTAGAGGCCAGTCAAGAGGGGACCAATAAAATGACTGCCAGGGTCAGTGAAACAGCACCTTTTGGGGGGAGGAAGACCTGCCAGTTGCATCTATTTGAGCGTTTTGTTTCCAGCCTTTTCAAAGCACTTGAGAGAAAGGGAGGATCAGTCAAATCTGGGGCTCGAGGTGTCCTTACAGGGGAAGGGAGAGCCCAGGTAGGGCCATCGGCACCAGCCTTGCCACCTTCCCTCGCAGCTGGTGGGGTTCAGAGCAGCCTTATTCTCCCCTGATCCCCAACGAAGCCTCTGCAGAGAGGCCCGGAGTTGCTGCGTAGCCACATTTCACAATGTTCACCCACATTTTAAGCGCTATAAGGTCCTCATGGGGTCTCGCTCAGCGTATAATACCTCGCCTAGCTCAGGTTTTCCTCCCTGTAGCTCAAGGTTCCAACATGGAAACAACTGTAAATGGAGGGCGCCTCTATCCCCTCGTGCCCTGGATTCACACCGTATTATGCTGACACGTGCTCAAGTGACAGAATAACACCCCTGATCACAGCAGATCACATTATAACAAGGCTGTCACACAAGACTTATCAACCTCAACCTCGGTTTTGCAATGATCGTTTGTCTCTCTGGGTTTCAGCGCATTATTTAAACTGGGTTCCAGGACATTCTGAGGAGACGCACGCAGCTCCTGGCTTCAGGAAGACAAATCCTGGCAGAGGCCCTCTCCATGAGTTACTCTTCCACTACTCTGCATCCATGATCCAAATTTTTACTCCAAAAGCACGCTGTAACAGTACATGCCGGTACTCCGACAACAGCCCAAAGCGACCATATAGAAACCAAACAATTAAAAGAATAAAAGCATTGAGTCATGCAAATGAAAAATACCCATAATGTCACAGCTTAACGACTACTCGGTATCACAGCTACTTACTAGGCCTTTTTGGGTGGTGCTTTATACCAGATCTTCTTGCTGAAAGGCAAAACTTGTGAGTCTGTCCCCTCTTCTGCCTGTGGGAACTCGAAGGCAGACCTCTGCCCTTCCACAGCCTGCGGGCTGTCCAGCGCAGGGTTGTGCAGAAGACATGCTCGATCCTTTCCACCAAAGCCACTCCACTTTCTAGAAAGAAAGACAAAGTTTGATGTACCAGATGCCAGGGCTACACACGCCGCAGCCTGTTGTTTTTTTCCACTTACCTGAAGGGACGATGTATCCTGCAGCCCCAGCTCCACGGCCGTCACCAAACGAGTGCTTCACGGGAGCTGCACAGACAGCCCCTGTGGGGGGAACAGAACTGAAGGGTGACAGTCAGGCATCCCCCAAAAGGGAAGAGTTAGACCACCCCCTCCTTTTCCAGCATTTCTCTGTTGCGCAGGGTTAGTGCTGTTCAAAGGCACCACTTGTTGCGTGGGGAGCACCAGCAGGACCCTCAGGGCTGTGGGCTGGCAGGGTGACGAAGACATTCCAATGGCAAGACACTTGTACCTAAGAGGTTGTGCCCACTTTTTGCATGAGACTGGGCTGTGTCCCCGCTCACCCAGGCAATCGGTGGACTCAGGCAGTCTGGGCCACCCTTTCTCACAGAAAGAGAAATTGGTCACTCGGCCAAACCCTCACTTTCTGGGGTGGTGTAAACCTTCTGAAAACAAACAAACAAAAAAACCCCTTGAGGTTCAAAAAAGACCAGTGAACCATACAGACCTAGTGAGATAGTCTAGGTCCAAATTAGCGGCACTGAATAGTAGGTCAACAGCGCAAAACCTTTCGGCTTTTTGCTACCAGCAACAGAAGAAAACCAGGGTGCATTTAAGCTCCAGCACCTTTCCACAGTTTAATAGTAAATGGCCTATATTGAATAGCTGGCAACACATGCACTCTCCTTGTTTTCCTTCCTTGCTAAATGTTTGCTGGCATGGTGACAGGTAAAGCATAATACAGCTTGGCAATATGGCTTTTACATGGTGAAACAGCTCCTCCATGCTACGCTAGAATACATATTACTGTGACAAGGGGCTTTATTCTGAATTATCTGCACATACTAAAAGCCAGTGGGAAATTGGAGGAGAGTTTAGTGAAAACTACATACGATTTTGTCACCACTGAGCGGAAAATTTTGGATGGAAATCACGGAGTGTGGGGCTTAATCACAGCTCCTTCTGGTCGGCATACTATGGAAGGCAGCCCCAGCCATTAAAAATTCACTTGGGAAAGCTGGATGGTTATCCAGCATTAAGCATGTTTCTGTGGCACTGAGTTCTTCAGATCGCTTGGGGAAGTAAGTCATCCACTTTTTAACCTGACAGCGCTTGTTGATAAAAACAGTACAGAGAGCTGGATGGAACGCATACACAGAGCTGAGAGATGGACAGGATTTATCCTGTGGCGGGGGAGCTGGGTAGGACTAAAGCTGTGCTGACTTCTAAGCATGGAGATGATCGGGTTATGCAATTATTTCTTAACTTAACACGTACATGAGTGACGGAGAGCAGAGACCCATGCCAGCCTTGCCCGGTGCGGCTCCTCCTTGGAGACTGTCTGCCCCAGAGCCACCGCTACGCCTCACAGAGGCATTTTCACTTGGCAGTTCTCTGAAATTTAGGAGCTGTTTTGCATTTCAAATTTATGAGTTATTTTGTACCTGGGAGCTGCTGTTAAACAAAGGTCTTACTTGCTCTGTGGGCTGGAGATAAAACGCTAAAGACGTTCTGACTGCTACAAGTTGTTGTTGAGAGAGAGAGATGAAGGAAATGACCAAGAGGAGAGCAGAGAAATTTCTGAGCCAGGGAGTTGTTCTGGTTCTCTCTCATATACTTATTTTCATAGTCAAAATTTTCATGTTGCTTCTTTGCCCAGCTTATGAGGGGTTTTATGCAATGGTCATCACTGGGGTGTTGAATGCTTTTCTTTTTCCCCCTTGAAGATTTTGTCTATTTAATATCAAAATGATGAGCTCACCTTGTATTTTCAGATTTTTTAAGCTGATTTGGAAAAATTCAGGCTCAGGTCATTTTTACCATCCCACACCCACCAGAGGCCTCAGACTGATCTGCTAGGCAGCTTGAGGACCAAAAGAATAGAAGTGTCAGCCTGAGCAGGGCCTAAAGTAAAAAAAGAGTCTGTGCTAGTGTATATCTTCTTTTTTTTTTTTTTTTTTTTTTTAATTAGAAGACTGGTATCTTTACTGTCTTGGTTATTTCAGCCATCAAGAATTCTCACAGGAAGACAAAAATCATCTCTCTGGGATCCCTAACCTTAGCATAACCCATAACCTCTGCAGAGCAGAGGTGTGGGAACTACTATCAGAAGTAACATTGAGGAAAGAGGTGACCACAGTCTTCAGATGTTGCCTACCACTGGCCACACAGGACCTCCACCCCACAGGGCAACCAGGTAAGCTGGATAATCAGAAGTAAATACTAGTGAGCAAGGATGAATAAAGGGAAGAAATGTTCTTTGTCATTATTGTTACGTGAACTCCTGGCGACTCATATTAGATGGGGACATTCCAGGATAAATATAACTGTGCCAAAAACAAGGGGCAATGAGGGACCTTGGCCATTTCTGTCAGATGCTTCTTGTGACCTCCAGGTGACTAGCACACTCCTCACCAGTTGAAGGTCAGCCCAGTAGCCTTCATCCGTGCTCCATGCTATGTGACTGGGCACTGACATTACTTTGAAGACAGGAGACATATTTTATAAACAGCCTGTCAGCAGAAGAATTATTTCTGAGGCCCTTGATTAATAATGTAGGACATCAGTGATCTTGGAGAACTTTAACATCAGTGCTGTACTTGGCTGAATGGAACAGATGTCAACATCTTTGTTGCTGTTTCTTGGCTGAAGACAGATGTTTGTGAAGTTAGATAGAAAAGGCAAGAGCGTATGGACATCCTCAAGTCAGTGGAAAACACTCGCCACTTCCGTATGCTTATGTGGGGACACAGTCTGTATTCTGGGAAGTCTTTTAGATTATAATTGCTCCATAGTTATGTGCCCGTGACATTTCTTAGGAGTTGAGACAAGGAACACATTCCTGATACTTCTTTGGTGATGTCTGAATAGTCCTCACATGGCAGAGGACATACAAGTGCATTAGGGAAGAGAAATAAATACCATCAACTGCTCGACTGGATTGGATTTTTGAAGGGTGCACCTGTCTCAGATGTTAATGGAGTGGCTTAATTTTCCTTGAAATGGTCATAATAAACTCAGGAAAACATAATTCACGGATGAGGCATGATATCTGGTGTTGAAAAAAGCCTGTGTGTTCTTAATGCCTAAAAAAAGATCGTTCAGCAGCAGATCAGCTGTGTAAAAACGTGACCTCTCTAATGTTTCCAAGTTCAAAATGATTTGTTGTGTAAGTGTCATTTGAACAAGTTAAAGCTTCACAGTTTACTAAAGGATGTGTTTTGTATTCTGGTCCAAGTATGACTACAACAGAAAATGCTTTCCCTGCATCATCTGAAATACCAAATGTAAGGCAAAATTTTGCCTCAAACTTCCATGAAGAGCCAAATTCCCTCCATCCACAATGATATACAAACTACACAGTAAATCACCCTTCTGAAAACATTTCATCCCCTTTGCACTTTCAGTCCAATGTTTAAAGGCTTCTGTAAGTAAATCTCTTATTTCTTTCAGGGAATAAAACTGCCCTGAGCTCACAGACTCTTTCACCTTGAGGATCCCATTGAGAAAGCTATTTTGGGGATGGAGAGGTAAGACCATGTCTCAGGTGGTCCTGGTGCCCTGTGGCTCTCAGAGCTGTCCCGTCAGCCAGTCCACCAAGAGAAGCATCAAAACAAGCTTCTTCCTGCAGAGGGAAGACCTCTGGGGTGTGCTCAGGCATGATCAGACTTTTTTCCAGGTATAGGAAATTTGCTGTGGTCAGTCCTCATCCACCTTTCTTCTTTCCAACTTTGCTTCTCAAACTGGGAACTTTTCCATCTCTTCTCTGCCTGCACAGGGGCTGCTTCTACAGCCTCCAGAGAAGTCACTAGGAGCTTTCTCTGTTCATGATGCGGGAACAGAGGCTTTAACCACACTGCCCTGGTGACACGGACAGGTGAGCTCAGGTTTTTAAGCATTAGCGTGATAAAGTTGAGGACAAATGGGGCAGGCAAGAAGGTTGTCAAGGGGAATGGCCATGATTTGCTCAAGATCTTGAGGTGAAGGATGGCACAAACGTGGCAAGAAGCCAGAACAAGTTACCTTACCCACAACTCTTGTGTTGAGAAAGGATCCTCAGCAGAAAACAGGTCAGCGTCCCCAGACTCCTGTGGCTCCTACGTTGTGGTGTTTAGGGACATGGTTTAGTGGTGGACTTGGCAGTGCTAGGTTAATGGTTGGACTTGATTATCTTAGGGTCTTTTCCAACCTAAATGATTCTATGATTCTATAACTACAGCAAGGAAGGAGATTAAGAAACAACTCGCTTCCCTGGGCCAGCAAATGAGGCAGAAACCAGCTGGAGGGAGCCCAGCGCTGCTCCTAGACTATTGCCACCAAAAAAAATCCCCTTGTCCTGCCACTGCAGATGTCAGAGAGGTTTGAAGAGGTTCATTGCTGGAGGTTTAAGAGTCTTTAAGCACTGATGAGCTGATATCAACGTTATGGGATTAAGCATGTATTATCCAGCCAATGTGCCATCTGATACACTTCCAGAAAAAAAAACATCGCACCAGAGGTACTGTCTAAACACCAGGTGTAGGTGATGTTTGTTATCATGTAGGCGTTACTAAATGGTTTGGGAAGGAAAGCGTTTGTAAAATCTAAATATTACCAATTATTAGGGAGAATTCAAAGTGAAGTAATTTCCATTATTAAATCTGCTTCCGTGGTTTGCAACTTTGAACCAGTAATTATCTTCCAGATACACAACACAACCCAGCTAACAAAATATGGTCCATCAGACTGTATCATCTACCATTATTTATCTGTGTTTGTGTAACAATTTCATCGTTTGATCAAATAATAGCAAATTCCACAATATGTCATTCAAGTATCCCCAGTTTATCTATAATGATTTTCCTCTTGTCAGCTCATTTCTTGAACCTTTGCTGAATCTGGTTTCAATGGTACTATAAACAATCATCATTGCATTGTAAAACTGGAAACTCTCCACTAAAATAGTGTTTTGATCTGGGTTGCCATAGTAATAAGTCTGTGCTCCCCTCTTTGGAGGCCTTGTTATATGAAGTATCTGTGATTTGCTCAGAATGGCCCCAGTTCATCTGTCAAAGTGGGTTTTTCCTTTTTTAAAATAATGATCTAGAAAATCCCACAGTGGCAACAAATATTTTACAACCATAACGAGAAACATTGTATCACTCAAGCTTTGTAAATCTATGCCATTATTGCATTAGAATAAATCACTTTCCTTAGGTATATTACTTAGAAATATGCAATTCTAATTTTAGAGCGTGTATTCAATAGGGGGTATTTATTTTTTATGTAAAGAGAATTATTAACTTTGACTTCAAAAATACATCACATGTCAGATTGTGTTTAGAGGCCCTGCAGCAAAAAGAAAAAAACCCCTGAAATTCTTTCTTATTTCTATCAAAATACGGCAAATATCCAGTCAGTTTCAGATTTAGTTACTCCATTCCATTCTTAAGTGCTGATTTTTATAATGAGATCAGATATTACCACAGATTTTACAACTGCATGCTCAGATGATATTCAGATTATATACTTGTAAAAATTAAAAGTCCTGAAAATCCATCAACGACACTATGAAAATATATCACTGGGCATTATTTTAAATAAAAATGCTCCAGTCAGTTACAGTAATTTGATGCATGAACTATGATATTTCCTCCTGCAGGAATGAGGGTAAACAAACACTATATCAACGTGCCGGTGACAGACTCCATGGAAAGAAGTGAGGACGGAGATCGTATTTTATCTAAGACAAATGGTTAAGTTGGTTACTTTACGTAAGTCGCTACCAGCTACAGGATTACTTCATGTAACTCACTGTCAGCTACTGCCTCATAATACCTGACAGGGGAATATTAAAATCATCAGTGGGAGAAAGTATGGAAGGAATCCATCTGTATTCAACGAACTCTAATTAAAAAGTAATTACCGTACAGTGAGGAATCTGCCAGCCCCAGCCCCCTTCCCATACATGTAGCGTGAGTTGACTCTTCGGCAAAGAAGGGGGAAGGTGAGTGGCGGTGCATATGCACATTTCCTTACATTTTGCTGGTGACTTAGTTCTAAGTAGCGCCAGATCATGGGAAGTCTTCGGAAATAGTTTTATATCATTTTGCCAAGTGGATCCCCAGAAGACGCCGTGGGGGCAGAGGTGCTACACATCTTCTGTTATAATTGACCTGGGCTTTGAGATTTCTCTGTCATGATGTATCCCAGAATGGTGCATGATGGGAAGAAACTTGTTATTCCTCCAGCAGTGCCAAATGGACAAGATCAAGTAGGCCTGGGACTTGAAAAAAAGGAAGAAATATTGACAGATAAGTAACCACTTCAGTAAATGACAGGCAGGCACAGGAAGCTTGATTTCCTTGGGGTTCAGAGGTAACCTATTAACCTTAAAACATTTCAGTGCAAATTTAATGGATTTTAAAAAAATGCAAAAATATAAGATGCTTAATTGAAATCACGAGGTCTGTCCTGGTTTCTTTTTCTCCTTGGAAGTTAGCAGCACAGGAACAAAAACCCACCCATGACTAAAAGAGCTAGAAATAGACTAAATTCGACCCAAAATATTTATTCATCGGGTTATCAAAATTGTATCTGTAATGCAGTTCAAGAACATTAAAGGTGTCCTCTGAGAAGCTGTCATTTTTTTATGGCATTGTGACTGGCATGGAAACATTTGCTTTGCAATTCTTTGGATGGCAGCTCATTAACAACCAGGTAAATGCTAGAACAAATTGACATCAATGAGGTGGCCTGGACTAATTGAGGGCAGAATTCGTCCCTTGAGAGTACTGTTTCATTTAGTGAATCCAGTTCCAGCCCAGCCCGTACCAATATAGTGGCCCAGAAGGAGCGGGGTTCTCCTGGCTGCTGTGTACACCCACACACGTGCACACACATCCTACACCCGGGATGAAGTGCTAGCTCTCCGTGGCAGCGCAGTCCAGTACAGAGGCTCTGGATTCAGGCCTCATTACAGAAGATTTCTGTACTTTCTACTTTGAGATGTTCTCGTCTTTCCACTGTTTGCAGCTGGGAGTTTTCTTGCACTATCCTCTTGGCCAGAACCAGCTCCGCTGCCTTACCTGAAATTCTGTCAATGTTTGGTTGAGACTCCAAATGGTTAAAAAAAATAATCATTCCCACTCTCACCTGCATGTCCCACTGCTGAATTCTTGTATCCTGCAAGGCTCTCTGGGTCAGCCACATCCAGGCTCGTGGCACAGCAGCAGCAATATTGTACATCGCCCCGGGCCCCGCCGAAGAGGTTGCTGGAACAGAGAGGGAAGAAGGATGAAGAGGCCAGATTACCTCCACCTTGCAACTCTCTAGACAGACTATGTTCCTCCTACAACCCATTCACATCCTCTGTTGCAGGACCAGCATGAGGAAAAAGCTTCAAAACAATGTAACGCAAAAGGAAAAAGGGGATGAATCCCCCGACCCCGCCATGCAGTCCACCTCCAATTATTCTTAATTGACATCTTCCTTGCTACAATTTCAACTGATTACCCTTTGGCCTATCTACCCTTGAGAACAGATTATTTATATGAATTGAACACAAAGTACAGATTATTCCCTCCTGCCTTGCCATAGTTTTTTCCAGATTTGTTGAAGTCTGTTACGCCCCCTCAGCCTCTCTTCCCTAGTAGATTATGTTTTCCAGACCACTGGCTGTTTCTGTTCTTATCCTCTGGACAATTTCTAATTGATCAACCTCTTCTGGAGATTTGCCTCTTATTCTGCCATCGCAACAAGCCAAATAAGGTCACAGTCGGTCCTGGAAATGAGTTATGTTGACGAGAAAGAGAGGTTTACTCTTCGCTGAGGTTGGCAGAGGCTCACAGGCAAGACAATTCAGGTTTGGTCCCACAGATCCATATTACCCAGCGTGGGGTTTAATTCTGGAAGGAGCAATACTCTCTGGCAAGACCCCAAAATCTATGCTTACCATGAAGGACGGGAGTTAAGTTAAAGTTAAGGAGACAGAATGTGTAGATTCAAGCTTACGCCTGAATCTTTACAGGAACAGGCACTACCTACAATGTATTCAAAACAAGCAAATCCCCCAAATACTGCTTACTATTTCCAACAATTTAAAATGTTAACCTATTTTCCTTGTTCTACTTATACTTGAATATAATTAAATTATATTCCTCTTTGATATTTTCTCCTGGTAAGTTACATGACTCCCGATTCTCATTTATACCAGGACTGCTTTTGGCTTGCTCTTGGTAAGGACTAGTGTGTAAATTAGGTGCAATAAAAAATACTCCCACTTAAATGTCCCTCTACTCTGTCAGGGTGATGTAACACAGCATTAGTATAAATGAATGCTGGACCTCAACTTTGTAGCTCCACGTTGATTTTCTAAGCCTCAGGTCTTGGCATGATCTAAAAGCAAGTGTAATTGTATTTCCAGTGAAGTGTTATTATATTCATAATGCCATGACGTACATTTTCATAAAATAGTAATTGTAGGTTTTTCAGTGCATAATTCAGTGGCTTTGGGAATATTAGAAGAGGAAATGTGTTGGACTTGGATTCTGAAATATGCCTTAATACCTACTTGCTAATTATTAGCAGGCCACCTGCAATGCTATGCAGTCAGTTTATGAGCGATCTCTCCTGACCCATCCTGAATTTGCCCGCTACACCCACACTTCCCACCAGCTCCGCGTGGACACGGGGTTATTCTCTGTTTTCTCATGCTGTGAGAGGTTAGGCTCACGCACCAGACTATCATCCTATCTCCTACCTCTTTTTCTGCCCACCTAAAGTCTCCTAATTGTAACCGTGCAGAACATAATGGGAAAAGTGTATCGACTTGTTTAATTTAAAATAGGCTATGTGAACTGTCTTTACAATAACTACTTGTTTCAATAATTTATAACTATGATGCTATACCTGACAAAATCATTCAGATAACTAGAGCAATGTGCACTTTAAGTTTAAAGTCAAGGTCTTCCTTGCTCATTTTAATGACTTCTCCTTGTGCACAAGATATTAATATTCCTGTGAGCAAACATGGCACTGACTCATTAATCAATAAGAGCTGGCTCCTCTACATAATAACAATAGCCATACTAGATAATTAACTTTTGTTCCACTGACTTTAGTTTGTACATAATTTCCAGTGGCTGACGCTGGATAATAAAAAGCTTTGCAGCTGACAGGCACCTTTTAAAATCCTTTTCACTACTTTAGGAAAATGATCCACACCTACTGTTAGGAGTAAAATACTGTGTAGGTGTCGATGTGTGTCCGTGCCATATTTAAAAGGAGGCAACTGACAATAAATAAAAGACCTAATAAATATTGTAAGGCTTCGGTGAGTCCTGCTGTTAAATTGTAGCATAGCGAAGGATTTGCATTTTCCTGTCATGTAGTTATAGGCAGACTAGAGATAAAGGTATGCCTACAATTAAATGAGTATTCCAGATAACTGGCAGATTTCCTCAGTCCACACTGGGATAAGAGACACAGATGTGTCTGCACCAGCTTTTTTCCTCAATAATATTTTTAATATTAGGGCAAATCCAGCAAAGGTGGCAACACCAGAAACTCTACCGTGGCCCTGAGGGACTTACTGCGGAGTGAGGTACAGTGCTGCCTGTGCTAGGACACAGAAGAAAAGGTGACTTTAAATCCAATCACTTCAGTTACTTGCTTTACAAGATGGCTCCACGGATGGCTGCGGCAGCACCTTCCAGGCACGGGGGCTGGAACACGCCAGGACAGCCGCAGAAAATCCCTCGTGCCCTGGCTGTCATGGAGACCCACCGTGAGACACCAGGGATGGACGGCTCTTTGCCCAGACCGTCACTTCCTTTGCTTCTGTCGTTAGGGATTTTTGTTCAATGGAGATCGGTTGCTTATGCCTTTTTCCTTAAAAAAAAATAGAACACGCCAGGAGCCAAGTTGGTGTCATTAGCAGAGCAGACCAGAAAGGGAAAAAAATCTACTGCAGAGAGGACTTGGAGGCTTCAAAAATCTACTTTTCTTCCAAAATGAAACTAAATTTTGGGGAAAAGAAAAGAAGTCTCAAATCACTTCAAGTGCTTTCTTTTCACATTTTACATTCTTAAATTGTCTTGTCATCTAGAATACAATACAGAACTAAATAAAACATACACACGAGTATTTTCAGAAGCAAAAATCTAAATACTCTATTTCATAAATATCAATCTGCTTGACAAATCATGAACTTCTGCCACCTCCATATTCCCTTCTGACTGATATGGGATGTTGGGGAAGTCAGTCTGGCACTCTGCGGTGTCAGATACGATGGAAGTGCATTTACTGATGGAAAAATTGTTCCACTGACTTTTCTGCAGTTAGTTCTGGAATAAACCGTGCTTATGATCCACTATAGAATAAGTTCAGTATAACATACATGCCACAGTTTTTATCTATGGCTTACTCTGGTTTTATGGCAGTTCCCTTTGCGATACCGTGTGTTGCAGGGGCCAGACGTTTGGCTATGTAAACCACTGCAGCTCATTGATATTAACTGAGCTACCATAATTTGCCCAGCTGAAGACTGTCCCTTTGATCTGATGTGGATAAACCATCCCCACAAATGTGAGCATAAACCATTTGTGAAATGTTGCTGCTTTCAATTTCAAAGACCAAGACAGCCATAGAATCATAGAATCATAGAATGTTTTGGGTTGGAAGGGACCCCTAGAGGCCATCTAGTCCAACCCCCCTGCAGTGAGCAGGGACACCACTAACTAGATCAGGTTGCTCAGAGCCCCGTCCAACCTGGCCTTGAATGTTCCCAGGGATGGGGCCTCCACCACCTCTCTGGGCAACCTGTTCCAGTGTTTTACCACCCTCATTGTAAAGAATTTCTTCCTTATATCTAGTCTAAACCTACCCTGGTTTAGTTTAAAGCCATTACCCCTTGTCCTGTCACAACCGGCCCTACTAAAAAAGATTGTCCCCATCTTTCCTACAGGCCCCCTTTAAGCACTGAAAGGCTGCAATCAGGTCTCCCCGCAGCCTTCTCTTGTCCAGGCTGAACAACCCCAACTCTCTCAGCCCGTCCTCATAGGAGAGGGGCTTCAGCCCTCGGATCATTTTTGTAGCCCTCTCCCTTACTCATCCAAAACGCCCACGCAGAGAATGCCTTGATTAACCGTTAATTAAAATGCTAAAGCGCATGAAACAAAGGAGCCTCATATGACCCGTTAGAGGAAAAATGCAGGCAACTGAATACTTATTTGCATTACACAGTACGTTCTCCAGCAGGAATAAAATATATTGCAAGACAATGGCCCGTCAGCTTCTATATAGAAGGAAAAACATTCATGCTCAAAATTGTGGAAATGTCAATATTTCAAAAGGTAGTTTTACGGTTCATTCAAGCACTGATAAGAAATCATTACACTTTTTAAGAATATTGACGATTACGGAGAGGCATTTAATGGAGGGACAGCCTTTTTTTGCAGTTCGTTAGTTTGTGCGTGTCTAATTGACTCTTCAAGACTCTTTTGCATGAGTCACTAAACACAGTTTTAACCAGACTATTTTCATACAAGTTATAAGCAAACTTCTCCAGCTTACAGAAATTTCCTTTCCATGTTTCCCTGGTGAGTACTGTCATGTTCTAGACAGAGTTCAATTCAGGAAACACATGAAAAATCAGCGATTAAACCACTTATTTTTTCCTACAGCAATAGGCTACCCAAGGAGCTGATTTAGTAGATTAGACATCAGGTTTGGAATATGTAGGGCTCTGGATAAAGTGGGTTCACCTCTTTGCCTATCTAGATCGGTCATAAGGATTGCTTCTGCAGCAGCTGTTAGATCCTGCTTGCTTTATCTGAGAATTAGGAATGAGGGAAAAAAGGTGAAATAGAGTAAGTGAAAATTCTGCCAGCTCCAGTGGCACAAAGCAATGTCCTACCTGAAAGGTCCCTGCCTTCAGTGGGGTTGCATGGGCTCTCCTTTGTGAAGCTTCTCCCACTTTTCAGGCTACGGGGCTATCCAGGGCACAGAGAGGGTCGTGGTACAGCTGGAAGCACAGGGAAAGCTGCGGATGTTGAAGGTGCCGGCTGGGCTCCACAAAACAGCGTTATCAAAAATGACCTCTGAGGCTATTGCAAACTTCTGCGGTACACAATCAACTATTAAGTCAATGAAATCATTTGTATCAAAGACATTGTGACACTGTCTGGACATGGAAATGGAAATAAAAAAAGACAGCCCAGCATGTACATATGGTCATGGTCCAGCGCAGTAAGTGTTACTGCTTGGTTTGCTGAAGCATACCGGACAAGCTTTAGAGCACGTTATTTTTGCAAGAACTAGAGTGGGAAAAAGAGCTGATGCACGTCTCAGTCCAAAATACAAACCAGAACCAAGGCAAATGTAAGTTCACAGTCAAGAATGACTCTGTGTGCAAAGCTTCCGTGATTACAGAGAGAAATTTCTATCCCTGGGAATACTATTTCTCATTTTTGTTCACCTCGGTTCTTGCTGCTGCCCCAGGGGACTGGAAGCAGAATTACTCTGCTCCGTGGAGAGATCCTATTCTCATGACATTTCCAGCCTCCATTTTGCTGAACCAACAGACGTGGATCATTGGGATAATACGGCTCTGATGAGCACTAGAACTTTTAGTCGCTTACTGGCATCCGCAGCCTTTGGGGATTTGGCGAGAAAAGCTGTGCCAGCCTTATCAGCTGGTGTGCGCTCACCCTCTTTTCTCCCAGTCAGATCTGGAAGGAGCCATCCACACCCCGCTCCAGCTCGGCCTCCCCGCCAGCATGCAGATGCCCTGCTGGTGGGGACCCGGCTGCAGGGTCCGTGAGGTTTGGTAACCACATGGGGCCTAATGCTTTTGCCATACTTATTTTTTTTCCAGTTCTTTATTACAACAACATTACATGAGATTGGCTAATAGCACCAAGCGTTTCTCTCTCCACACTGAGCTTGGATGAGCAAACTATTTAAAGGGAAAAAACACAGTGTTGTGCTTGTTGCTTTTTGTACTCTCTAAACTCTTTTAAATTTAAACAGAAGTGTAACACACACACGCACGCCCCCCTTCACAAAATAAACTATCATAAATACCAAGGAAATTACTCCATCTGTGGCATTATTACTCACTGTGGTACTTTTAAACAAGCACTTTCATGGTTTCTCCCAGCTGGGTAGCTCTGGCTGCCGAAAGGTTCTCTGCAAACAGTAGCAAAATTACTTCCCTGATCTTCAAATTCCTCCTTAAAAAACCTCTCCTTTGCCTATTAAAAAAAAAAAGAGAGAGAGAGAGAGAGAGATATGTTTAGAGAGGGGACGTGCTTAAGAATACAAGCTTTTGGGCTGTCTCTTGTCCCATCAGAGCTGAGGGCGTTTCCTTGCCCTCTCCATGTGCAAGCTCCTTGGGGCGCACAGTGTCATGCTCAGTGCCCAGCACAAGCTGGTCCCTGTCCATAAATGGGACATGAGTGCTATGTTGATATGAAGAGTGATTGGAAATATTTGGTGAACCAAGTGTGGGATCCTTGTCTCTTCCAGTGCAATCTCATCACGCGGATGTCAGTGAGTCATCCTGAAGCAGGTAAGGAGCCAGGCCAATGTATTCTGATGGCGATGTTTGCATCACGTACATCTGCCCGCAACTGCCAACCCTGTAAAAGCTGCCGCGGGCTGACTTAAAATGGGAAAGAAGCTAAAACTCCTTTGCACTGCCACTTAAACCACCTCCGTAATTGCTCAGATCCGGTGGAGCAGCACTCCGTTGTTTTATGCAGTGGAAGTCCCCCACCCAAGCAAAGTACCATTAATAGAGAAAACCAGATCTCTGTTTACGTGCTGTGTGAGTTCTCAAGGCGCCTCTTTACCCATGGACGAGGAATATCTCTTTCTTCTGAAAAGCCAAATAGATGTGTGTATGTGCTGGGGGCGATCAGAGATTGCAGCCAGATTGCCTGCCTTCCCGGCATATTTGGTGAGGTTCTTACTCTGATTCATGCCCTGGAAAAAACATCTCTTTCTCACTTGATTGTTGATACTTTTTTTTTTTTTTAAATAGCCTCTTCTCTTTAGGCATGCATGTTGGTGTCTCCAGAAGTGCCCGTGTAAAGAGTGGTGTCACCCACCACCAGCTGCAGAAATGATAAATGCAGCTGTATCTTTACTTCATCTATCTTTAGCTGCATTAGAATATATTGGTTGTTAAGAAAGCCCCCCTCACTGGGGGGTTTAATGCCCAGTTAAAAGTTTATCCAGATAATCCACATCAGGATTAGCGACACCGTGAATTAAGGATCTGGCAGCAACGAATACTGGTTACTCTCATAGAGGACCATTATAAGAGACTGATCCCTAGATCTGCACATCTTCCACGTCTGCATTAAAAATGTCCTGCTGACAGTGTTATGCGAATTTTTCTGTGAAAAATTTCCTTCATACCCCAAAAAAGTTCCAGCCCTAATATATTCTTATAGCAAGTATTGCGGGATATTGAGGCTACCTAAAACCATTCAAGGCTTTTTCCTAACCTTCAGATATTCACTGGCAGAAAACCCATGCCACGCGTGTTCTGTTGGGTTTGGATTGAAAGAGCTGGTTTAGGACGTTCATCCTGGGAAGTGGGCCAGGAGAAGTTTATTGTCTTATTCTAACTCAGTCAGCCTTTGAGACAAGGTTGTATTTTAGGAACACGACATTAGCATTATGTTGTGAATTTGGGGAGAAAGGATTGTCTGCGTGATGTTTATCTATCTCCTCTGTCCCAGAATGGTTGTCCATATGAAAAATAGGTTAACTATATCTACTCCCCCTACCACTGGTTCTGCACCCGCTGGGAGGCTGTTCTGCGGGCTCCAGACGCCTCCTGCAAGGAGGTAACACAGCCGCGACATTAGCACAGGGGCGATGCGGGTGGGATCCTCTGCTTCAAAACCAGGCATTCTGGAGGACGCAAAGGGACGTGGACACGTATCTCCCATGACCCTCTGTGCAACAGCTTGGAACTGACCATTCCCTACACCAAAGTGAGCTTTTTTTTTTTTTTTCATACCTTAAAGCATGTACAAAGTACAAATTTTAGGCAGAATATGCTGAAACTGAGGAAAGCAGGCACATTTAAATTTTATTCTGGCTAGTTCAGTTAATCTCTGCAAAACAGGAGGACTGCAGACATTAATTTTTCATCCAGCTAGCTCTTATTGAACATATCATCACCAGTTACTTAAAATTTAATCTATTTTTAATAGAAAAATTGATACCGGAATATGAAACAAAGTAACACATTATTGTTCTGCAAAAGACTAAGCTTTTAAAGATAGTATGGATGGAAAATCTGGAAATGGACTGAAAAAGATAAAAGGTTATGTCCAACATTAAAAGTAATCTACGTGTTCACCAAAGCTGGTATCATCTCAAAGCAGTAATTATTCACTGACTATAGATACCCTTATTTTGATATTTGCCATATGTTCAGTATTCATTACAGCAGATTAGCGCAGGATTACTGCAACAAATCTTTCCTTTCAGTAAAATCTTATTTTCAGGTAATCAGGACCTTTTTTTTGCCCCCCTTTACAAAATCTGCTTTCCTCAGCCTCCAAGCCTGACTAATTGCCAGGGACTTCAGGTTTCCACATGATTTTCACTTCTGGCATTTTATACAGGTGATATCCAACACTTTTTTTTTTTTTCTCCATAGTGCAATGCACACTTTTAAAATTCGTAACCACCAAATGCGTGTGTGCATGAAAGCAAGAACGGCTGCTTCTCTTTCATACTACAGGGCAAACAGCCAGACTTTAAAGGCTTCATAATTAGGGACTTTACCAGATTGTAACAGAAGACGTATTTGCTTATTTTTGCTGCAAAGTCAATTATAAATATGCAAAATTCAAACTGTGGGTGACCAGGCCACGCTTAGCAGAAATAATAAGGCTACAGCCAATTAAAACAGAAAAAAGGTTGAGTTCTCAGTTTTCTGCCCAGTGTGTTTCTGATGCTGACACAACAACAGCTGGGAACTGCCAAAGTCATCCCAGAGAGGTGGCTCAGTCAAGCCCCTGCCAAAATGAAGGATTTGGCCTGAGAGCCAGATGTTCTCGCCACAGTTTCCCACGTAGAAGAGCAGACAAAATGGTGGCTCAGCACAGAGTGAATCCTTGTACCATGCTATCAGTTCCCTGTAGGAGCACCAGTCCCTTGAAGATGCAGCTTAAACCGACAGGAGGGCAAATAACTTTACAGTGTTAAAATCCTGAAATTTGCACTTCTTATCTTTCTAATGGGACTATCTGGGCATCTTTTTGTTAACTGAACACTTGAAACTTGGAACTGAAACAGTATAAACATTGTTTTTGTTATTCTTCCTGTAATATAATCATTACGTGAGAAACATTAAACTAGACATTTGACTTTATTGATCTTTTCATGGACTAACGATAGAGGGAGTCATCTTCTGCCTAGACTAATTAATTGATAGACTAATTCATTGATTAGGTTCTCCATAGCCTAGTTGGCATTGACAAACACTGAATCTTTTTCCATCAGTTGTATTAGTTTGCACCAATTACTTTGGCTCTTTCACTTAAGCAATTACGATAGCTCAAAAGCCATGATCAGATTCTCAGCTGGTGTAAATCAGGCACTCCCTGATGAAGCCAGTGATATTTTACTCAGTTCAGTTATTGGGCCTTTAGGATTTAATAATGAGCTTTAAAATATCCCAAAAAATAACAAGGATATCCAAGGAAAAACCCATCACATTAGTAGAAACATTTTCATCATAGCAATAAATAGTAACCATGTTAAAGGCTTATGTATAGATGCAGAACTTCGCTCCTAATTTATACATGGTCTTAGAACTCTAGAAGGTGCAAAGTAAGGTACCCGCACACACAAATAAGCATTCTAAGTCACACAAAAGTTCGATGCTCAATAGACTCACACTTTCCATGCATAGGTTATCTGGAAATCAGGTCCTAAGAACAGCCTCCTTCCAAGAAGACACCGCCTTCCAGATAGACGGAAGATAGCCCTGCCATTTCATTATATGAGAAATCTGTATTTAGACACATGCGATATTTTATACACTCAACTTGCTGCAGGATTTTAGGAGAATATAGTGATTTGTGCAGGGCTTTCTCACTTTTGGATCAGTGCTGATAGAACGTCCCAGGATGGACACTGCTGCTCCACCTACTGAGCAGAGCCAACAAAGACACAGGGTCGTCAACATATTGACAGCAAAGGGAAGAGAACCATACAGGAATTCAATAACTTCTATGAATTTTCAAAATAAAGACCAAGCAAAAGTAAGTAAATTGAACTGATTGTTCCCTGGATAGGTTTTCCTTAACAAATCATTCTTCAGGTAACCCAGGTATTCACCAGAGTACAAGGATGTTACACAAGAAAGAAACACCGAGCTGATTTTTAAGCTCAGGATAAATAAATTAATTTCCTTGCAGAAAGAGGCCATCTTTGTAAAATCAGTCAGTGTTGAAAAATGTAATTTGACCTAAACTTTCCACTCATCTCAGGTCTGCTCCTCCTAGAGTACTATGGAAAAAATAAGCCTGTGCAGGAAGTTGTCTTTGTACTCTGGATCTACCTCCCAGCTCTGAATAACTGGGAGTTCATCAGCAGTTACCTCCTTCTTTTAAAGACTCCAATCAGTTTTTCTTATCTTTGCATGCAAAGCCAGAAACCGATGTACTCTCCAGAGACACCAGCAACAGAAAGAAGAAGTTGTCAAGACTGAGAAGATTTTGCTGAGGCAGTTTCCTCACACTGCTCTAAAAGCAATTCCTTCCTCTGCTCTACGCACTTACGGAGACTTCCTCTTTGATGCGTGGCATAGGGTAAAATAAAGTGCACGGTCTTCATTAAAATGAGCGTTGCTCCCCAGCATGATTAGAAAGAAGCTCCTGTGTGCCCTGTCAATGGCATTTGCATCTGCCCCAAGCCCATGTAGATGCCAATGTACAGGTCGCATTTGTAATGTTTTTGCTGAACACCGGGTAGCCAGAGCACCATACCATTCTGCATACGAACGCCATGAGGAAAAGAGGGAAAAGCGAGCATGGAGAATAGAGTCAGGGAAGAATACAATCTTTCTAAAAGAATGCTTTGCGCCCTTCACACATACATAGAACAGAGTGAGTGATTTGCAACCCAGAATTCAATGACATGTAATTAAAATCAATAGAAAATCGACATTACAAAACCAAAACAAATTAAAGCACAAATTTAATCTCTGTTTCTCATTTTGGCATTTGAAATGGAGGATTTGCTCTGAAGATGCACTGTAAATAGGCTCATATATACTGGGTATGTCTTAAGCAATGTTTCTGAATGTAGCCCAATTATCATTCCTTACAGATGGAAAGGGATGATCTACTATCTTCTTGGCTGATTTGCAGTATAGGGTAACCTGGCCTGACTCTGATCACATGCCAGTTTTACACAGATGCCTGCACTTTATCACAGTGGGATTTATTCTTTATTAGCATCCTAACAACTGAACAGCAAACATCATAACTTCATGCAAAATCAGGTCCTGTGGACACAATAATGCTCAGAACTCTGCAACTTTTCCATTTGAAATGTTCTGTTTTTCATAACGAGATGTAGAATATGCACAAGCAGAGTAAGTCTACACTATTCTCATATTTTCCTAGTTTTGATATGTTACTATCTTTAGTAGTTATATACGCTGCAGAGCAAACAAATTATTTTAAACATTATTAAACTACATTTTTCTTTGTTAAATTCATATTGTCAAGCCTCTGAATGCGATATTGTCAAACCTCTGAAACTGCAGAACATCCAGGGAAAAGCCATGCTGATGGTGGTGTTTTTTCCTTCTGGAACATCATCAGCTCAGGACTTTTGACCCAGCTGTACACTGGGCAGCTCTTGTTTACATGTGAGATCACCCAGTTTATTTTTTGCAGAATAGAGAATCTAAAACATATAAGGCTCATATGGCCTTTACTTACCAGTGACTGGGTTCTCCAGTTGACTCAGAGGATCTTGATAGACAGACTGACCTTGACATTGTCAATACCAATACAACTGCTATCCAGTTCAAATCACTGCATTCTTCCAGCCCAACTTTCCATTGCTGTTTGTCCTGGATGCAGTAAAGTCTTGTAGAGCTTCGAGCATTTTCAAACTGGTCCATCCCACCTAGAGAACTACTGAAAATGATACCTTGACAGACAGACAGTAAAATCTGATTTACATCTGATACAGTATTTTGTAAGTGTGGCATCATTACCAATGACCGTGTTTGTGCATTTTGAGTCAATCAGTTGTGGTCTTTTATAAATTATTTGGAAATTAAAAAAAAAAAAAAAAAAAAGAAAAAAAAGAAAAACTACTTCATAGTAATTCACATCAAAATTACTCCAGAACTGACATTTAGTACCTGCAAACTGCAGATTTTTACTTCCCACTCCAATCATGATGGGCAGGCTCTTCTGTATTGTTCGCGCTATGATCTCTTACCTCTTTTGAAACATCTGCTCCTGCCCTGGGCCAGAGATAGGACATGGGTGACATAGGATGATTGCTTCCATATTTCTAAGGCTTTGGCCACAAGCTCACCTCCAGGCATGGACAGAAATGGCAACCGGCTGCGGCACCACACTGGCAAATCCAGGGTCAGACATTAGACCTTGCTCCTTGCCCATACCCAATTGCCCTACAGCAGATACTTGGATACACAGGATTGTGCTGCTGCTGCTGCCACCAAAGAAAAAAGTTGGCTGTGTGGTGTCGGAGATACTGCTGGAGGGCAGAGCTCAGCTCCCTTCCTATGGGATGCAGGGCTGGGCTTCCACCTTGGTGCCAACCCCTCATTCTTGGTGACAACACTCAGGTTTGCTGGCCTTGCTGAGGAGCCTTGAGCCAGCCCTGGCGGTCACACCTAGCATCTGGGACCCATCATTTAGCCTATGGCTGTGAAGTGCAAGAGGCTCAGATTTCAAAAGTCCTACAAAGGTGCTGGGTGACTTTGGCTGTATCTCATTATCGTGATACACCTTTGTTCAGGGTCTGCACAGAACCCCCTCTTTTGCGCTCAGGCGTTCCTCTTACCCCAAGGAAATCTTGGAGTCCAGCTTTGTGCTCCTCACTTACAATCATGGTCATTAGAAAATTTTTTTTTTCCCCCCCCTTTTTTTTTTTTCCTCTCTGGGCTATGTCAAAACAGCATTTCCTTACAAACCAAGAAGTTAGCTACGGGATGTGAGATGAAACTCCAACCCTGTTCATCTCCAATTCCCCATTACAAAGATTTCACCACCACTTGTTTCAGCAGAACTCATGGGTCACCAAAACCACCAAATGTTTACATCAGTTACATCTCAACATGTAATAGTCCTCATGCTTCAAAAATATGCTTGGAGGCTGCCAGGAAAGCAACATGATTTGAATGTATTATTTACTACTAATGATTTTCACCAGGAAAACTCATTCTGTCTTCAGAGTGACAGAAACAATTATCGAAAAGGGTACACAGTTCTCTTAATTCAGTTTTCCTTAGTTGATGAATGAAATGGGAAGTGTTGACCACATCAGGTCACAGAAAAGTCATTTTGGCAGGCTTCTGCTCCCCTCTGACAAGTAATACCCTGCATAAGGATGGTCCTACACAATGTCTATCCATGCAAAAGCTTGGTTTCTTATTATTGTTGAACACAGCAGAAATCTGCCTGCTCAGTCTGAGCAACTGTTTCTCAATCAATAATTAAGTAACTTTAAGGTCTAGATCTATACGAAGATATTGATATTTTCACTGAAAATGAATCAATATGAACAGGGTAAAGCGTCTCAGTAAGCCTTTTTAATGGCAGTGTTTTGGCTGTGAGAAGTAAATTAATTGATTAAATGAATGACAAATATTGGACAACCAAAGTAAGCCTTTTCACACTTTCACAAACCTTTCAAGCAACTAATTTCAATTCTTTTCTTTGTTTCCCATCTTTTTTTCCAACTTTGTATTTTTTACAGAATTTGCAGGACTTCCCTTGAGCATGTAATGTAAGTTATGTCTTTTTTATTTCACATTAATAAGGGGAGTCCAGGTGAATTTGTGGCAAAGGAAAAGAGCAAGCTGAGGCTTATGGAATAAAGGGCATTTTCTGGGTGATAAACTGTAAGGGATCCTGCTGGAAAGGCCACAGTGAGAGAAAGGAGATCTACCCAGAGACTGTAAGGGGAAAAAAAATAATCTACTGAGAAATGGGAAATGGTAAGGGAGAGAAAAATACATCCATGCCTTTGGTTTGGTGGACAAGAAATAGTGCTGGATAGGTCTTTTCTACCATCTTATTAAGAAACATATTCCCAGGAAATCCAAAGTAGTTGAACTGGACACAAGGACAAAACTTTCTCGCAGTTCTCATAGGGATGCCTCTAGTTAGAAAAACTTTGCCTTGCTCCCAACAAACTTTCTGGGCTCACAGTGCCCCGTGCACACCAATATTGACTCAGGCGAAGGCTGGGCTCACATGCGAAACCAGGAGTGCCCCATCTTCTGTGGGTGAATTTGTAGCTGTTTGCTGAAGGTTTGGCCTTAGGGCTCAGGCCAGGGGAGCGCTGATTCTCTCCAGAGCTCCGACATCTTTACAGTTCTCTCTAGAAACAACAGCAGAAGCTCCTGGCCAGGAAGTCTGCTCCAACAATTCACATGGCACAGTAAAGCCCCAGCAAGCACTGGGGGTGCAGGGTTGGTTCTGCTTCTAGCGGCTGACAGCAATGAGCATTTTGCATCTTCTTGAAGTAAGGCTGTGTGTCTGAAGAGCCGCTGTTTTGAAAAAATCCCAGAAGCGGGAAACCCACTGCAGCCTGTCAGTGGAGGTCACTGAGGTTGGGCGAATCTTCCGCGCCACAGGGAACAGAGAAGCAGGAGGGGGCAAGAGTGAAGAGGCCAAGAGAGAGAAAAGTGACTCCTTTCTTCCACTCACACTTCTCTCTCATGTTCTGAGCTAACAAATTTAATTCAAGGCAATGCTATTTAGGACAAGAGGAAATGGTCTCAAGTTGCACCAGGGGAGGTTTAAGTTGGACATTGGGAAAAATTTCTTCACCAAAAGGGTTGTCAAGCGTTGGAACGAGCTGTCCAGGGAAGTGATGGAGTCCCCACCCCCAGAGGTATTTAAAAGCCAGGCAGACGAGGTGCTTAGGGACAGGGTTTAGTGGTGGGATGGCAGGGTTAAGGTAACGGTTGGACTTGATGATCTTAAAGGTCTTTTCCAACCTAAACTATTCTATGATTCTATTTTACTTGTTGGAAGCATGTTCAAAATAGCCTCACCCAGGGCCATCCCCAGAATGAGAAAGGAACAGGCACCATAGTTAGGGCACCTCTCTTCAGGTATATGTTTACTGTGCAAAGGGAGGGGAGAAATGCAAATGGGTAAGTGGGACAGTAGAAATGTCATCTTTATTTGTTCAAACATCTTTCTAGTGGAAGACAGTTAGCTCTCCTAATATCCCTAGCCTTTCTTTTTCCCTTCTTGGTCCCTTTCACCCTTTTCTCTGTTTTATTCAAGTTCATATATTTTTACTGTTAAGCAGCAATTTCTTTTCTCACAAAGAAGCAGGCCAAAGAAACCTAAGCCTTGCACTGGCCCTCTGCGTGTATGCAGCGATCAAGCGGCAGCACAGGTTCTTGGGCCATTACTTTTGTTGCTGGTCATAGGCTAATTCTCTGCTGCCCCACAGCTCCTGCAAGATATTGTTGGGACTTCAATTTTCTGAAAATATTTTTGAGTTCGGTGGGTTTTTTATTATTATTAAATGGACACACGTTCTCATCTGTAAAGGTTGAAACTCTACTTTTCCATCTGCCTCTGCCCTTTTTGGAATTGTATGTCCCCTGTGGTGTGCAGCTCAGAAGTGTTCACTTATGTACTGGTAAGAAAAATACCAAGAAATGAAAAGAATAAATGTGTGACAGAATGGAAAATACCAAGCTACAAAAAAATGACCTCAAAACTGCACAAAGAACTTGCATGATACAGGCAGACGCCACTCATAGATAAATATTAATCCTCCTTGCATGTAAAATTGAAAATTAATGTTGGAGAGGGCACACAATCCACTTTTCAGTGTAAAAATATTTTCCCCTTTCTTTTTTTAATCAACATTCAACACTTGGAAATCACATGTCCCATTTTAAGCACTTAAGATGTGACTGGTTTGGTTATTTTAAAAAAAATCCTATCTAATATTTATGTTACAAAATCTGACGATTCCTGATGTGTTTCAGTTTTAATCATAATCCAGTATCGCAATTCTAGTAAAAAAGTGTGCCTTCGTAGCTGTTCAACATGGCACGCAAGCTGTCTAGCAGAGCAGGTAGATATGACTTCCCTATCTCCAAAATGGTAAAAATCACATTGCCTAACACTGATAAAACTTGGTTATTTTCAGAGCGCAACCTATGAAATAATTAGCTGACATTTACAGCTCCCAAGACTGGCTGGAATATTATTTCACAGACATCCAGATCTATAAGAACAGCAGGAAAGAAAAAAAAAAAAATCAAAGCAGAAAGCAGAGGGAGAAAATCCAGATGAAACATGAGATGTTGCTTCTTAATCCTGGGTGGGGGAATTCCGTCTTGCAGGACATCTGTTCCCACCCTGTGCACGCATCGAGACGGGGCAAGTGTTAGACCCTTTCTGCCCCCTTCCTATGACAGAGCATCAGCCTTCAGCTGCAACGCTGAATTCAGAAAGGAGGGATGCTGTGTGAAGGTTGGGTCCCCTTGCATTCTGACTTCCCTAGATCTATTCACATTCCCTCAGGAATATGTGGTATTAAGGGATTCTCCACCATGCAATGGGCGTGCTGAGGGCAAGACTGTGTGCTGCCCCTTTGCTCCACCACCTGGGCGGTCCCCATCCCTTTTCAGCTGCTGCTGAAGACCAGTGCACATCTGCAAATCCCAGCACTGCCAGTTGTCTCGGGAGAACAGAGATTGCTCACTCTTGTTCTCCACAGCTGGGCAAAGTGGGGGTGAAACTGCTGGGGCAGCCGAAACCACAGGGGTAGTTTCCTGGGTTCTTGCAACGGTAGTAGGTAGCACCAGTAGAAATTGTACTGGTGACATATCTTGGTGTCAGCCTGTGAGCTGGTTTGAGTCTTGATAGGCAAAAGGTGCAACTCCTCCAAGCACATTAGCTCAGCTGAAGAGGTCATACATGTTGCAAGAAGTCCTGCCAGTGTGCCCAGTGGTTGCCTGTGTGGGACAGCCCTGGCATTCCTGCCGAACATCCTGAGCACAGCCTGAGTGCAGAGAGCTTTACCATCCCGTCCCCTCTCTGTGGCAGGAAAGGGGCCTCCTGGGGACCTCTGAGGCCCCTTTTCTGTTTGACCCTGGCACTGCAAAGGCGGCTGAAATGCTGGAGGCTGCACAGGAAAATGTGTGCTGGACAGTGCTCCCACATCAGGTTTGCTCCTAAGCAGGGCAGTATCTGACACATGACACAAGACAATGGGTAAAGGGCAGTTAAATCCCTTTACCTTCACAAATCATCAGGAAAGAAGGAATATGAGTAGATGTAAAAAATGTTGAGGGGCATGAAAGAAAAAGTATTGCCCTGCATTCTATCTAGAGATTCTTGGACTTACCTCCATGGGAGATTTCTGATCATCGCAGTTACGGCCTTCTCAGCTATACCCAGATCCTTCTTACCACCTGTCCCCCATCCTGTGTGCGAACAGTATTAGTGAGGACAAATGAATTAGCTGCTCATTTCTCCTGTTTTTCTTTGTGGAGAACAGAAAATAGTATGGTATGAGTAAAAAAACAATTACTGTAGTTGTGGCAAAATTCATTAAAACAATGCTGCTTCACTGTACTTCAAACGTGGTTCTCATGGAGTTTTTAAACAGCTTTTGTTATTAGTCAAATGAAGTACTGTGCAGTAATCCTTTAACTCTCATGTGCCAGATTATCAGTTATTTCAAGCAAGTGTTAAAATCTCCATCGCTGGCAAAAATGAATTATGTTTTCCTTGCCAAACTTGCATCAACATGCCCATCAAGCTGAGCTGGAAAAGACTCTTTAACAGTACAGCGTAGGTGATGCTGTTTGTGATTGCAAATGCACCTGAATCTAAATTTTGCAGCTATAGTGATTTATCTCCATATATATATATATATGTATGTACAAAAGGTTTTTATTTTCAGTCAGATTTTTAGAATAGTTTGCCACATTACAATCTACTCTAAATAAAATCTCATCATTTATTCCTTTCTTCTCAATTCTGTTAATTAGCAAGTCTGATTCTCCCAGACAGTACTTCTATTTCATTTGATAATCATGAATCATCATTTTTTTTTTCTCTCTACTCGCATTTATGTGGCTTTCAAAACACTCAAGCAATTACAGCTATATAATAAAGGCTGGAATACAAGTAGAGTTCATCCTGTATGGGGGATGGATTAGTTTACCTCTGCAGGGGACTTCAGGCCTCATTCTCTGATGAGAACAAGTTTCCTCTATCATTTGTAAATATGCAGTGAGACATTGACACAAAGTCCTGGCACATTAATAATTTCACAGAGTATTTGGGAAAACTACAGAGAACACTCATGTACAGTTTTCTGCTTTGTAAACTATGCAGACTCATTCCTCTATAGGTCGTGGCTGTTGCGTCAGATGTCGGAAGAGTATTCGAGAAAGACGGTTCTGCCTATAAATGAGAAAGACCAAATTTCAGTAAGATCCCTTACAGGGATTGGTGTTAATCCTCGCTATAAGAATGTACTTATTTTCAGTAGTCTGTAATGGGTGAAAGAAATGCGGCATTAAGATGTCTCATGTATAGAGATACATCAAAATCTGCCCAGTTCATTTCTGTCTAACCTAAAGAAATGGACAAGCTAATACATCACATAAATATCAGTGATGAATGTCAGGACTCGAGTGCAACACAAAGCCATAGAAAGCACTGTAAACAACATCAATCTGTCTAAAGGCAAGGCTGAGACAAAAATATTATTACCATATCCAAGGATGGAGACAGGACATGCGCTTAATAACACAGAAGAGCCATCCCAACCCAATTTTAGTGGGGAATCAAAACTCTTATAAACACCTTTTTTCCCAGGGTCCCTAAAGGAAATACATTCATCATTTATACAACCAACTAGTATTTGGCAAGAGAGAGTGTGCTGGCAATCTGGAGAAAAAGGAAGACAGTTTGGGATGACAGCTGACCTAGAGGGGCTTGGTGGTGAGCAGAGCTCGCTCCCAGAGCTGGGTTCCAGTGCCACTGTGGGAACACCTCAGCTGTCCCCAGGGCAAAGCCTCCACCCCATGGCCAGTGGCAAACTTCACATTCTCCAGCAGAGCTCTGATGTTGTCTCGTGGCCCTTATTTATCCCAATAAATAAAACATCAGTTCAGAGCATCCAGCGACACCTCATGCTGTGTCGTTATCGAAGAAGTACCAAAAAAATCTGAAGGGACAGAGACACTGTTCCTGCAATCACAGGTGACTCTGAATACTTCAGAACCAGATAAATTGATGTTAAATCAAATGACCACACAAATAACCATGAGGTCTGGAGAGAAGGACCAAATCATGGGGAATGATGCAGTGGAATCAGTACTCTAGGGGTACCCCACGCTACAGAGCCCCGAACTCACTCACTCCAGAGTCACCAGGCTTCTGAGTACGCCCTGAGCATGGATAAATCCAAAGGACTCCAAAATTCATCCAGGAAGATGGTAACCAGATCACTTACTCATCTACATCACTAAGAGCACAGAGATTTCACAGAGCCAAGAAGCTTCAATTCTGTCCTGAAATGTTTGCATTCAAAGAACAGTTGAAGAGCCTTGGACCAAAATTACTTGTTTAAAGTAGCCTCTGGAACACGAAGAAATAGAAACATTAAAATCAGGGAAATGTTATGCTGCCCATGAGAAAAGCATGAGGTGGGAATACCAAAGCACACTGGATGTTTGCCATTAAAGATTTTTTTTTGTAATAATTACTGAGCTTACTTATAATCATAGCATGACCCAGACATAAAAACATTTCCCCTTTTCAACTAAATGAAGGACAAACCCCACTGTGGTAGACCTTGACAGGGGTATTATTTCATCCAGCTTCCCTGGTATCTCTTTTGCTTCTCCGCTGCATGAAAGTCCCACTAATGTGGAAGAATAGAACGGCAAAGTGATTTACTTGGGAAGGTATAAGGCAAGAATTTACCGGAAGTTTTGAAATAAACCAAGCCCTTCTTTAGAAGATAGAACATAGAGGAAAGCTGTGTATTTGGAAGAATAAGGTCAGAAGCTTTAAAAAACCTATCCCTTATTTTAAGCTTCCAGGAATAATGTTTGGTGTACATAGTCTCCAGATGTTCTCAGATACTTTGTTCTTCTTTCCATCCGTGTGGGGTCCAGTTTCGATCTCCTTTGGGCAAAACTTTTCCTATATTTCAGCAGAGCAGAATTAGTGCGTAGCTTTTACATTGAGCTGTCTGGGACAAAACCTCTGCTAAACCTCTCCACCTGAAAAGAGGAAATTCTGCTTTTCAAATTTATTAAATCCCGCTCTGAGTTTGTGGCACAGATTTGAGACTAACATGCTGTTTGATTTCCCTTAACATGACGAGATCCATGAAGCGTGCATGTGCGTCTGTGTGTCCCCTCTTGTACCCATTTCTATTGCATTTCACATTTCTGTCAATATAGCCTTCAATATTTGAATCCACTGATAGAACAGATGCAGTAATTGCAAACAGCTGTAAAGTATTACTCATCTTCCTAATCAAAATGACTTTCTGCTAAATAAACCATGAAAAAAGCTTTTCCACCATCAGTGAAGTGGAGTGGAAATGATACAGACTGTAAAGAGACCACCGTGGAAGTAAAATCAACAGATCAAGTTTTCCTACAACAATGATTCTACGTGCTAATGCACATTTCCAAAATTGTTATAGAAATTTCTCTGTGTTTAGGAAAATGAATTTGTGTAATGACACAAATGTTCCTCCAGGTATTTTACATGATACCTCCAGATAGAGACAGCCTTGAAGAACTGCTTTACGCTTTCTCAAGATTCATAATCCACGGGGAGATAATTGCCCCATATGGTTTTGCTAGATGTGCATTACACACTATACTATTTTTATATATTTTTTTTTAAACTCAGAAGTAGTGTGTATCCATGTCAGACATGACAAGATGACTGTTTCTGAGCTGATGGGAAGCATGGAAGAGGCTGGTGAATCTCCAAAAAAAAGTTTGAGGAAAAAAAGTCACTCCTAAGTAAAAACTCATGGCTGATAACTTTAGTCTTTCATTAGTCTGTCCCCTAATGAGAAAGCTCCTTTTCTAGCTCATTGTGCTTCAGTTATCCTATTTTCTAAGTCATATTCTTTAATTCTTAAAAATGCTATTAGAAAAGATATCATCTCTGGTTATATACTATTCCCTTATGCCACTTAAGCACTTATTGCTGTGGGCCACTCCAGTATAAAACACTCCAGAGGAAACAACTTAGCCCTGAGTTATTTCTCTCACTTCTTTGGGTCACACTGAATTAGGAAGTAAGCAATCTTCTCCCACAGCTTTCTGGTACCATAAATGATTTGCTGGGACCCTCAGCTCTTCGGTTATGAAAAGTAACTAGAGGTTAAAAGGCATATAAATTACAGATGCGCTAATTTTGTGGAGCACGATGAACTTCCTACTACCAAGTTTATATATCTGCAGAGAGGGGAAGAAGACGGAAGAGTAAATGAAATACAGATCTGATTATGGCACAGGAGCAGAAAGAGTAAATTGCTTCCTCTCTGAAACACTTCATGTGCTCCAGCACTGGGTGCACTCCGCACCAAAGGACTCAGCAAGTTCTCTACATCAATTGCCTTTCTGCCCCAGTTTTTGCTCTGTTTTTACCTCCCCAGGTCTTTTGCCTTGACTCTTTCCTACTTTCGCAGCCATCAATCCACGTTCAGTGCCACGGCTGCAGTGGCATGACCTAGCCACAGCCAAGACACCCCAGGAGAAGCACCTCAGAACTTCAAACCACAGCATCGCTGCCATAGGCAACAGAGACCCTAACAGGGGAGCCGAGGTTGCTGCCTAGGGTAACATAGTCTACAGGGTGACATAATCCTTTCCATTAAAAGGGTCAATGTAAGACTGTGATACAGTAAAGTTCTCTCTCCCATAATACTCCTCTTCTTGAGGTTGAAAGAAAGCATCAGAACCATAGAATCATAGAATCACATGGGTTGGAAAAGACCTTTAAGATCATCGAGTCCAACCTTTAACCTAACCCTGACATCCCACCACTAAACCATGGCCCTAAGCACCTCATCTATCCATCTCCAGGGATGAGGACTCCACCACCTCCCTGGGCAGCCCATTCCAGAGCCTGACAACCCTCTCGGTGAAGAAGTTTTTCCTAATGTCTAGCCTAAACCTGCCCTGGCGCAGCTTCAAACCATTCCCCTCGTCCTATCGTCTGTTACCAGGGAGAAGAGGCCGACCCCCACCTCGCTACAGCCTCCTTTCAGGTAGTTATAGAGGGCGATCAGGTCTCCCCTCAGCCTCCTCTTCTCCAGAGTAAACACCCCCAGTTCCCTCAGCCGCTCCTCGTATGACTTGTGTTCCAGACCCCTCACCAGCTTGGTTGCTCTCCTCTGGACATGTTCCAGCAATGCAACATCTTTCTTGTAGTGAGGGGCCCAAAACTGAATACAGTATTCAAGTTGCGGCCTCACCAGCACCGAGTACAGGGGCACGATCACTTCCCTGCTCCTGCTGGTCACACTATTCCTGATACAGGCCAGGATGCTATTGGCCTTCTTGGCCACCTGGGCACCCTGCTGGCTCATATTCAGCTGTCTGTCAGAAGAACTGCTTAGAAAGTCTTTGCCAACTCACTCTGTGATTCATTCATTTCTCCCTCTTGCTCTTTCTTGCCCGCTTTCCAGACAGTTCTTTGACTTTTGAGCAAGGAATGAAAATGGTGAAAGGGGCATCGTTTTGTCAGAAGCCACATCCTTCTGATAAAGCACATCGCGTACTGAGGACATCAAGGTATGTCAGCAGCGATGACCTAGGCTCAGACACCTTCACATATCCAACTCCCCTCAAACTCTTGGTAGCAGCATGGATAATTTTCACTTGCACATAGACATTTCCATGCTACTTGCGGCTGCACCGTTTACAGGTTTCACAGCTAGCGAGTCCATCTTCCTACAATTAATCGTAGTAGCTATACACCTATTTTACAACTAAACAGAAGGCTACAAAGACCTTTCTGCCTGAGTGAATTGCTATCTGTCGCAGTCGTAGAATCATTTAGGTTGGAAAAGACCTTTAAGATCATCAAGTCCAACTTAACACTGCCATTCCAGCACTAAACCTTGTCCCTAAGCACCACATCTACCCGTCTTTTAAATACCTCCAGGGATGGGGGCTCCATCACTTCCCTGGACAGCTCATTCCAATGCTTGAGAACCCTTTCCGAGATGAAAATTTTCCTAATGTCCAAACTAAACCTCCCTGGCACAACTTGAGGCCATTTCCCCTTGTCCTATCATTTGTTACTTGGGAGCAGAGACCAACACCCACCTCACTACAACCTCCAGTCAGGTAGTTGTAGAAGGCAATAAGGTCTTCCTTCAGCCTCCTCATATGACCCCTCTCAAAGAACTGAAGCTGCACCTTAAATGTATTAACTGTGCTTGCCCTCACTACCCCACCTGGAAGCTGTTCCGGAGCCAGCATTACTGCTCAGACAGATGCACCCTTCCCATTCCAAGCCTAAGTTTATTCATGCTTTGTTTAGTCTAAGGCAACAAGGCTTAAAATGGTATGGCCTATTTTTGCAGCAATGCAGCAGAGCCAGGCCTAGTTCTCAGCCGCTCAAGCGGCAGCAGGATTCAGAGCTTTTTATCATCTGCCCTCATGCAGGTTTTCAAGCAAGCCACGCAGAGCTCTCAAATGCCAGCACACGCTTTCCGAGTCAGCGTCTAGCAGTGTGGGGTAGAGAATTTCTTTTTGCCAATTTATCTCCATCTATGACTCTCAAACCAGGCACTGCATCCTGGGTTTTTTCCCTGCCCATTAAGTTATACATCTTTCACTCTGCAGCCTCTAAGCAGTCTCTCATTGCTCTGAAAAAAATTTGCAAAGTCCATTTCTCACACCTTATGGTTCCTTTCACAGTAATATCCCCACCATGGGCCTCATTCAGGCTCTGTTCCAAATCCATCAATTTCCTTCCCAGCATCTCAGAGTCTGGGCTTCTCCTACTGGAAGATTTTCAAGATGTCATATCCACCTTCAAGTGGAGAACCAACTGAAGAAGCTCAGACCTTCGTGGAGAAGTGTGAGGCAGTGCTCCCAAGAGAAGCTGAAGAGCAGGAACGAAGCTTGTTCCCGAGACAGAACTGGGGAGCAGGAAAAGGAAAGGAATTTCTGGGAAAATATTTCCTTTGGGAAAAAAATGGAAGGTATAACACATTTCAAAGTGCTTTTTTTCTCCTCTTACCGACATTGAGAGCCCAAGACAGGGTGCGAGAAATACAGGAATGGTCAGAGTAAGACTGTGGTGATCCTCATTTAGGAAGAGCTCTCTTACTGGGGAAAAAGCCCTGAGAACTTTCCTGAACTGAGGAAGAAGTCAACCCTACACATCGCCAATGTGGTACCCAGGAAAAAAAAAAGATACACTGTATGCCCTTCACAGTCCATTAGCACTATTTGTGCTCATTACCAATGAGATGCTTTTCGCATAAAAGAGCCACTTGGGCAGGAGGGGCACTTGAGATAATTAAGAATGTATTTACATTTTATAGAGCCACTGATGCTCTTATGTCCAAGAAACCCATATTAAAAGTGTGCTCAGGGTATTTTCCCTATCAATAAATATTAAAATAGTTAACCTGCACTTGGTCTGCTCGCTGCCTGCCATGGCTGCAAACTGTGAGCAAGCAGTAAGAAGCAGACAAAAGAACGTGTCAGACAAAAACCCAATCTTCCAATCTCTTTTCTGGGTAAGTTTCCATTTACTATGTTATACATTGTCTTATTTTTATGAATGAAAAATAGAATCCAAAAAAAGGCAAGAGTCTCAAAATTGTGATGGTAAGCTCTTGATGTAAATGCACTTTTTACTAAAACATTAGCTTGGAGTGATCTTTCATTCATTCAGTTCTAGAACATTTCCCTATCCTTCTGAAATCATCCCCAAGTGCAAAACGGATCCAACATTACGTGTCCATTTATTTAAGTTCTGCCTGTGCCTATTCTTACTGTTGTCCCAGAGTCTTCCTGCTAGACACAAGCCCAGGAACAGTAAACAGCAATCTAAACTCATCACAAAATCACCTTAAGAAATGCAGAAAGTAACAGGAATTAGTCAGCTGAACAGGCAGTCTTCCATTGCAAATCTTGTTATTTAGACAAGTGCAGCTAATATACATAATGTAGCCATAAATAATTAAGTAAAATAAATTACAGCCCAACAAAGTCCACATTAAACAAGACAGGCCTCTCTGAAAGCCATGCGGGACTTACTACATGAAGATCACAGTAAAAAATGAAAGAGCACGGCTCGCATGATCTGTCTGTTGCTCTAATTTTTAAAGATGACACCTAATCATTGTAGAGAACCTTGCCTAAGAGAGCTGGACCATGCTAGAGCTGAGTCATAAAACAACATGAAAATGAAAATGAAAAATGAGAAAGCAATGAGCATATACATCTTGCATCATGCTCATGTGGTAACTCTTACTGTCATGACTCACAAACCCAACAGAAAGAAGAAACTCCACCTAGAGCTGTAAATTCTCGTCAGCTCAATTATTTCACATGGTGCAGCTGACTTAAGTTATTCAGAGCAGAGAAAGGCAGATCCCTGAAGCACCCTTCTGTATTGCTGGACAGGGTGAAAATAATAAATCGGTCACTTGGAAACACTGTATGTTGCCTGGATAAGGAACGGCATATTTCATATTCTCTCTCATAGCTGCCTCTTGATGGCAGTAAATGGTTTTGCCATAGCTGTCATACCTCAGCAGAGAAGTCCTGCAAGCAAGGGAGAGTCTGCGTCCACTCACTTCCATGTCACCTACAACTCTTTCTTCCATGGTGGCTGATGTCCCGTGCCCTCCTAGCTCACAAGCAGCAACAAACAGCTTGTCGGGTTTTTTTAAAGACTACTGGGAGCCTTTTGCTGAAAAGCATCAGGCCACATTGACCTAGCCCTACTGGTAAGTCAATACTTTGGAAATGATTCTGTTTTCCCCAGATAATTGCACTGGGCCCCAGGAGTGGAGATGTGGCATTTCCAGCGCATCAGAGTGCCTTTCAGGAGAATCACATTGGGTTTTGATGTTCCTGACTGTCTGCTTCTCTCCCAAGCACTTGACGTTCTTAAAAAAAAAAAAAACCAAAAACAAACAAGCTTTTTGATGCCTAGGTTTCTAATCCATTTCCCACTTCTATTAAAAAGAAAAGTCAGCAATATCTCCATGTCTTTCTCCAGAACAGGCTTTGTGACCAATGGAGTAGAAGAGCAAATGGCACAGGCCTCTTCATTTTTTCTATAGAAAGATTTTACTCCCATACCTTGCAAGTTTTGGTTGTTTCCCTTGGTTTAGGCTGTTGTAAAGAGTCTGTGGCTTGATCCTCAGATGTGCAGCTCTTGCTGAAATCAGGGCCTCTGGAAATCCAAGCCTTGATAGCTCAGTGCCTTGAAAAGGACCTGCATGCAGACAAGAAAGGAATAACAATTAACAAACTGCCTTCTAAACATAGAAACTACAGCCCAAAAGCCAACTCGCACCCTAGAAAGAGGATTGGAAAATATTTCTGACCACACGTTCAGCATTACCCATTCTGGAGAGATGCAGAGAGACTTTTCTTCATGTATCTGCCAGCTCTGCTGGTCAGCAAGGTTGCATGGATGCAGCAGGAACCTGCCTTCCTCCAGTAAAAATCTCAGCACCTTCTGAAGTTCCTAAAGTGCTGCTTGCTCTGTGGCCACGCGTAGTAGAATCATAGAATCATTTAGGTTGGAAAAGACCTTTAAGATCATCAAGTCCAACCGTTAACCTAACCCTGCCATCCCACCACTAAACTCTGTACCTAAGCACCACAGCTACACAGCTTTTAAATACCTCCAGGGATGGGGACTCAACCACTTCCTTAGGTAGCCCGTTCCAGTGCTTGACAACCCTTTTGGGGAAGAAATGTTTCCTGATGTCCAACCTAAACCTGCCCTGGCACAGCTTGAGGCCATTTCCCCTTGTCCTATCGCCCGTTACCAGGGAGAAGAGACCAACACCCACCTCACTACAACCTCCTTTCAGGAGCACCTTCTGACATTGCACATATATACCATGCGTGTGGAGAGTCGGGATTACCTGAGGAGTCTCCCCAAAGTTTAACTGAAGGGCCCCTTTAGGACTCCTAATCCACTGCCAGCAGCAAGCACGCTGGATCAATACCCTGCCCAATGTTTTACATGTCGTGACAGTGGATATTGGAAATTACTAACAAAAGAACGGTTATTCTAAAGGATGGGAACCGAGTATTTTCCAAGGGGTAGTGATGAACTGGGGCCGAAGGTACTAAACAAAATGAGATCAGACTGGGAGAGGACTAGTGTGTGAGACAGCCATTTTTAGTATGGGTATATTGATACAGGAATATTTCTTGCTAGAGTTTCTGAAACTTGTTGTTATTCTATCTAATAATTCATATAATGACATGGGTGAAGAGTCTTGCAGAACATATTTTTGCTAGGTACAGTAAAACTGCCAGGCTATCTGCCAGAATTTATTTCTGATTTGTTTTGAGGTTCAAGAAAACCTACCAACCAAAGATTCAAGCCATAGTTCTGTCAAAAGACATTTACATTACCCCTAAGCATTTCAATTATACGCACCAGACAGAACTGTAAATTGTAAGATATACATAGATAAATCAGATAATATGTGGCGATAAGGCATACAGCAGCAACATTAGCTTGCATATCAGAATCTTAAAAAGCAGACACAATTAAGAGACAAGGCAAAGAAATAAATATCCCGTGAACCTTTCAAAAGGCCAACCACATTGTGTTTATTTTAATATTGTTTAACAGTAACACTTAATAAAGAGAACATCATGATTGTGTGAACTAAATTTTCAGTCATAATGAATGCTACAAACTTAACCTCCCAAGTTTAAATAGGCTACAATGCCTTGGGAGAGATGCAAGAGAAATTATTTGATAAAGGTGACGGTTTTTCACACCTGAAAATAATGTTTTTCTTCCAGGCTCTCTTGATCAACAGTCTGTAGCCACACATTACAGATATAATCTCAAGACCTTATGGTGTATACTTGTCCCTACTTGCATAACTTACTAGGGACAGAGGATCACAGAGATTTTGAACATAATTTCCCACACTCCAGGAGATTAAATAGACTACATTTGAAAAAGGCAAGAAGCAGCTATGGCCCCTGGATAACGGGAAGGAAACTTCAACCAGTTTCTGCATAATTTATTCAAGAAGTATAGCTTTGTCTCCTACAAAATTTAGGTATAAGCATCCTGTGTAGCAAGGGTGTGTACTTCATTTAAACAATTAATTGCACAGGGGTGGATTTCTGTTACAGCTTTCCTGGCACAAACTAAAATCATTACATAAATCAGCTGGAGAGTGGCAATTTTACCTATATAAAGATTGATTGAACATTCACAGCTAGAGTTTGTCCTGTTCCCCATACTCATCAATACAGAAGCAGCTGTGATCTGAAAGCTTTTCTGGGGTAAAAGGCAACGCTAAAGACCATGCTGGAAGAAAACAATCACCATATCAGAGCTACTCCCCAGATCATTCCTCAGTGCTACAGTTCCTTCTTCATCCGTCATGCTTTCTCTGATTACCCTTCATTTCCTTATTTAATGAATACCGTAATGAATACAACACACTTAAAGATGCACCGTAGATCTTTTTAAAAAAATGAAGTATGTTTGCCACTACATATCCTGAGAGGGAATATTACCAGCTCTATTAAATGATGCTCTCTTGTTACCGTGATAAATGTGTATTCAGTGATAGATTTAATGCAAAACCTGGTGTATATAACTCACCAACAAACCTAAATCATGCATCATCTATTTGAAAACTGTCGACTTTTTCTAACAGATAGGGAGTATTTTCCCAGTGAATCTGTTGCTTATTATACTCTGCTCGTCAGAGGTACTAGTGACATGGCAGCATTTCCTATAACAAAAGAAAAATATTCAGTCATATCCAAAACTTACCCAACGAGAGGATATTTTTGTTGGCTCAGTGGTCATTAATGAAGATACCTGGACTGTAGAAAAACCAAAGTATTTGTCACCTTTTAATGACTTAGCAGTTTTATTTGCTTATTATATACATGTATTTTTACGTTAAAGCTCTGAATCCTATACTGGTACGTATAGGGTCACTGGCACTGGTCCTACTTTCAGTGGCACGTGAGGACTTGTTTTGAACAGGCAGCTAAAAAAACAAAACCAAAAACTTTCCAACACTGGAATTTTTAGTTTCAAGAATATTGGAACAAAACTTTTTGATTATTACACTTACCCAAGTTGAAAACTCATCCATGTTTTTCCTTTCCCATAGAAGATTTTGGTTTGGCTGCCATTTTCCAAAGAAATCGTATGGGCAAAAAAACCTGTCTGCCCTGATTTAGCACAGACCTCAGCATGCCATTGAAGCCTTTTCCAAAGAGGTTGGCTTCTTTAAAGGAACAGAAATTGGGGGGCTGGGGATTCTCCTGCCTATTCCCCCAACAGAGCATAGGTGATATATTTGCCTTGAGATCCGAAGCACTCTGATAAGGTTATTTAAGCGCCCTGACAGCTTGTTCACTGGAGGTACACAAAGAAAGAACTGCCTAAAGTTGGCCTGGAGGGTAGGCTGATATGCACGTGCCTTGCTTTTCTTGCTGAATGCCCGTTCATGAGCACCACGCAGTTCCCACAGCCAGACTGCAACCTGAAACACAAGGAATGCCTGGGGTAGCAAATTATGGAGTAGTAGTGTTCTACCTACCGCACCCGTCCTACATCCTCCTCTTTGCCCCCCACCCCCCTGCACCATAGGAGACAATCTACACCACTTTGCTTCCAAGAACTGGAGTGGTACGGTACTCATAGCCTCTCTAGTATAGCAGCAGGGTGGAAGAAGGGTTGAAAATGGACTTTTACAAGTTAGGGATCCCCCTCCTTCTGTCCACTGAATTGCTGGAGTAGCGCTGCTCTGTGCACGGAGGGTCTGTGGATCTTTGGAGAGGTGCGGGTGAGGGAGGGTGTTGGGATGGGCAGTGCCTCTCTTCTTGGGCAGCAGATGAGAGGCAGATGCTTCCTCCCAAACAACCAGCATTAGGAAGAAGCTCCTTGGCATGCACAAAGGGAGAGACCTGACTCTTGAGAGTCTCCTAGCAAATTTATAATGAGAAAATAATGCCAGAGATTACAGCGCCGTGCTTTTAAACTCAGTCTCCAGTATTTCCTCTCCCAGTGGCTATATGTGTCAGACCCAGACCCTGTCCTGCCCAAAAAAATGTGTTAATAGTCCCTGTCCAAGACACTCAATGCTAGAGATGCTTCTGATTTAGTCAAAGACTTAGATTACCGGGACATTTAATTTCCTGCTATAAATGATACAGTTAGTTCTTTCGGTCATTTTTAGTTCTTCAAGTGTAAGAAATAATGAGCCTAAGAGGAAATTCTGTGCCTAGTCCTGAGGGCTTGACTCCAGCAGAGCTCCCGCTGTCCTCAATGACTGGAGGGTTGCTGTGCATGTAAGACCTTCAGAATCTGGATCAGTACACTCAAGAACGTGCAAAACTGGTACAACGTGCCAGCTGATCACAAAAGGTGGATACGAGCTATTTTCATCATTAAGGAACAGGAGCTGCCCTATTTTAATGCTTGCTATACCAGCTATTTTTACACCTCAGCATCCGGATAAGACATGTCTGAAAGATATGATTTTCAAGCAGTGAGAAATACCTCCTTAAAATTCCTTAAGTTAGTGATGCACACCCTCCAGGCACCTTTGAAAATATTGGGGAGAAATTTGCCGCTACTGAAGTCAGTGAGAGTTTTACTACTGAGTTCAATAGTGCTGCATCTTGCAGCTTTCGACTGACTTCAGTCATTCTGAGTTCGCTGGTTGGCTGGTTTATTTAAAAGGTGTGGGATGAAAAAGACTGAAAATACTTTTTTCTACCAACAAGATGATTATTGACTTCTTTTCCATTTGAGACCATGCACAAGTGTCACAACTCAGTAAAAGGTGCGGCTTCACACACTATTCCTAATATTCTTCATATTTATAATATGTGCAACAGAGCAGGTTTGCAATTTGACCTTTCTCTATTACTCTAGCCATTCTATCTCATTAATGGAAAAGGATTAATATAATACGAGATTCTTCGTATAGGAAGGTGCCTGTAATATTCTACCCTAACAGCCCAAATCACCACACCTTCTGAGGGTAAAACTACTGTGTCTGGTTTATATCTACTGCTGAACAAAGAACTGTATATGTGGTTTATATTTTTCTTCTGGCTTCACTGAACATTTCTTCAAGACTCATTTTAATACATTAAGAAATGGCAGTTCTGTATACGTTTATCATTGATGTACCAAATGCACTAACTATAAAATGATTAAACTAAACAATATTTTGTAGGACGACAGTCAGTCAAACCCTGAAACGCTGACAAATAAGAGACCTAGTGACAGACAACGAAACCATAAGTCTTTTTGACTCTGTCACACAAAATAATTGGTAAGTGTTACGCTTTCATGGTTGTAGAGGAAATAATATGAGGGAGGAAAAACCCAACAGGTACGGGGTCAGTAACAGCAACCTCATAGAAATACTGCAACACTGCTGACATTAATAATTAAATGTACAAGAAATCTCAATAAATTTAAGTTATTTGCTAAAGAAATCTATGCCAATGGCTTTTTTATGTGTGTACAGATTTATATCAGAGAAACGGGGAATCTGTTTTAGTCAATCTTGCTTTTTGCTCCTCAGAGCTGTAGAATTATAAAGTGCAAATCTGCTTAAGTTGGGCTTTTTTACATTTATAAAGGGCCACACTTGATTTAGCAATACTATTTTTATGTGTAATGACAGACACATTTATTATACATTCTGCTAATCTTCAGGCTTGCATTTTGACAGGATTAGGAATTTATACAATATGTAGACTTTAGGCTGCACATTAAGACTGAAGCACTTCAATACATTTGTTTTTTTGCAAGCTAAGACCGAGTATCTGAAACAATCATTTTGTGTTTCCTGCTCTCCAAACAATGAACCGCAGTAATCCTCCTGATGGTAATCATATTATTTTCTGTTTAAGATTACATTTTGTTTGTACATTTATAGTGTCACTTAAAACAAAATCCAGCAGGTTTTCTTTTTAGGTATCTTTTAAAATGAACAGAAGCGAATCTTTTAAGAAAATGACATAGAAACTGAGTTTTCTAAAAGGTACATACTCCCCGGTATGTATTTTATAAATATTTAAATGAAAGATGATCAGAAATGTATAAATAATTGTGTTAACACTTTAGGAACTGTTACTGTGTTCTACAGCTCAGTAATAGATTTCCACACCGAAGGGATTAAAGGACTTACATTTGGTGAATGCAGAAACTGTTTGCTTTTTTCTTTTTCCTATACAGCAAGTTGCATCACTGTTTTTGATACACAGACTTGTTAAATGTGATATTCCTATCCACAGAAGGTATATAATGGAAATTGAAAAAATTATTTCATAAAATATTAATGCAGGAATTTGCAACATTTACATGTACAACAGTTTATTTTCAATCTTAATAATGAGAAACTCGTTATTCATTTGCATGAGAATGGCAATTTAGTGTGGCAATAGAGAGCTCCAACTGCATCCCTGCAGTTTATTGCCTTAGGTTTGCAAACTGCTTTAACAGCCATCAGCCAAGAAATGTACATGTCATCTGCAAATCACAAATCACAGATCTTGACTCGACTGATTGCACAGGGAGAAGTGCTGAAGGGTTCATAGTGGCCAGAACAAGACTTAAAAGTGATGTGAAATAGGGAGCAAAAAGGGCTGCAATTGCCTTGGAGCCTAAAATAGACTGAGCTTCAATGCCATGGAAAAAATCACCAGCTTCTCCATCATTTCTTTAAAGGTCAGAATTTTTGTAGGTGGATTGGGAGCACAGTGGATTGCAGATGCGTTTAACAGCAGGGTATTTTCCGCTGCCATGACCAGTTAAGGAAGATTTTCAAAAACACATCTGCTGGTAAACAGTTTGGCCCTACTCTGGGTCATCTGCCTTATCTGTGCTCATTGCTGCATGAATTCTTACCTGGATAAAGTCCCAAACCTCACATCAGTCAAAGTTAGGCTTTCAGTACAGTCCATTACATTTTTTAGAGAGGTACCTCCGTGGCTTCCAAGTTGGTTTTATGATGTGGGGCTGCTTCTTCACAAACATACGAAGCACACGGGCAGTGAGATCCGGAGCTTGCTCCTTCCTGCTTCCTTCATGTTCCGCTTGTCACAAGGCAGAGCACAACATGAAAGAAGAAACGAAGGGAAAACAGATGACTTAACGAATAGCAAGGACTTGGGGAGAGGATTTCTCCATGCTGCAAAAGGAGGCTGGTTTCCGATGCCATTTTGCGTCATTTCAGACAACTGTTATAATGCAGAAATTGATTTAAGAGGTATTCAAACACAAATTGCCTACAAACTGATCTAGAAGGCAGTAAATCCATTTTCCTTTCCTCTCTCTCACTCTGCGGGTGACTAAATGCCCCTGGTTTAAGATTTCTCTCCTTCCCCCCTGTTATAATAAAATCTGAAGTTCCGTTTGGAACTGGAGAGGTTAAAAAATAATCCTCTTCATTAAATGGGTGAACTAAAATGCAATTGAATAGACAAAGATCTTTGTAGGCTGGGTTTTACGCTGGGGAGGGTCTACACTTTACACATATATTTGTATGATGCTTAAATATCTCTAAGTAATTCAACTTTTCTAAATGTTTATTAGTCCATGGTGAGCGCACTGAATCCTCTTCTGGGATCAAGATGTGAATTTATAAGTGTAAAGTATTTAGATAGTTTCAGACAGACTTCAGAGCACTTGTAACATCTGGGGAATGATTTCTACTTGGCTATTCTACTGTTTACTTAAGAGAGAAATGTAGGCAGTTTAACCAGCTGAGATTCTTTGTACCAGTGGTAGCTGAGCCTGTTGGGCTAATGCTTATTATGAAGAGGGTGTTATTTCCTTTGGAGTTCCTTCCCTCCCACCTCGACCTCTGCCACCTATACTACACCATACAGAAATGAGCTGCTTAATTGCTGTAAGAGAAGAAGAGAAAATCTCTACCAAAAGCATGTGCCATAGGAAGAACTGAAAATTCTCCCTGACATACTCTCCGGTGAGCTGAGACATTGGGAGAGCTTCAGAAAGCAAAATTAACTTAGGCAGCAAAAAGGTAACAGCACTCTTCTCGAAATGCTCTACTTTGGTTGTGAAAAGACATGTAGCTGGGGCAGCCTACACCTATGCAATTGCTACATCTAACTCACGCGGCTTGCAGTTATGTCTTCCAAAATAGCGCTCTCAGTGCATCCGAAAGATTTGTCTGCACATTTATTATTTGAAGGTTATGCTGTTCACACCTTGGACTTGAATTTGCAGTTTAAAAAGAACAATGCCATATTTTTGTTCAGTTTTTATCTCACCTTATGTTCACCTCCAGTGGCAACTGCTTTTTCTACTACAGCACATCAACAGGTGGCTTAAAACACCAGTCAAGGCCAACGGGTACCCCAGAGGACCGAGCATTAGTTTTTAACATAACTAGCAAGCACTGGAGAAAAAGCAGAGGAAAGGGAGAAGGGGAAGAAACCAGACTCCACAGGCACTGGTACTTCAGCACTTAATGGGGAACTTTATACCAACAGACTGAAGCCATCGTCTCTCTGATACAGTCCAGTTTTGCTCAACCAGGGTTTCAGAGCTCCTTGCTAGTTTTAAGTGTCCTGCATTTTTTAACAGATGCTGCTGCCACACTGAGGAAGAGCTGTGATTGTACATTATTGTATTCCCTCCCTTTGTTTTCACTTACTGAACCTAGAGAGATTTTCTTCCCCTTTTTTTAACTCATCTGACTTTTAAGTCTTCTTAACAGAAAAATACAAAATCACGTTGCTTCTGTTTCTGCAGTAAAGCTATTTGTGACGATCATAAGCCCATGAGCCAAGGATGACTTTCCCACCCAGCTCTTAGCAAGGCAAATCTCCTTTGCTTTATCTGGCCATACTCACCGGCTCTTCTCCGCTGAGCTGTCACAAGTCACATGGGATGTTCAGTGGGGAGGGAAAAGAACCGATGTTCTTGTAGAGGCAGTTTTCCTCACATCCTTTCATTGTCCTGTGGGCCTCTTTGCAGCACAAAAAGTTCTCTGCACCTGTTCGAGGAAACAGGAACAGAGAAAAGAGAGCTGGAAGAGCTGAAACCACTGGAGGAGATAATAAAAAATGTCACCGACATGCGGTAAGAAGTGGAAGTAGGGTTGGTTGCATCCCAACAGTCGAATGGGGCTATGAGTGACATAGGAAGGTGTAAACACTATGGTTCCAAGTAACAGCCAGTGCCTGACCATAGCCTGGTCTCTGTGAAGGCTTCCTAAATCTTTCAGAATTCAGGGCATTGTGCATGTGTATTCTCCAACTCAGTCAAACAGCTTTCTGAGGAGAGAATAATATGGTGTGAAATCAGTCCCACTGCAATTTAGATTTGATGACACTTCTGAACCTTTGCTTCACTTCTTCCTCTCTTTCTCAATCTCCTCCTGGCCTGGCCAGCCAGTTCCCCCTCAACACTCTCATTTGTTAATGAGGGAAGGCAGTCCATGTCATGATTTCTTCTTCCTGGTTTGCACTAGGTGGTTCCAAAGGGATAACAGTATTGATAACAGTATCAGTTAGTGACACCCCCCCGTGTTTGAAGAAGGATAGATGTGAGAAGGCAACCTATAAGAAGGTCTGCAATTACTGGGAAAAACAGATGGATGAAATATCCAAGTGTGCTGCTCTTTTCTTCTTTCCCTTCCAACAATTATCTAAGGCAGCTACTGAGACCTAACTACTACGGATCCATGCAAATATCTGCTGTGCTTGTCTGATCAATGATTCAATAGGCAAAGAGGGGCCTTTTTTCCATGCTCATCTTTGATTTCTGCACAGAACTATGCTAAGCTTGTGTTTCTCAGATGAAAGCAAGTGATACAGTTTATGCTAAAATGACAAAACAATTTGAAAGCGAATGTGTATAATGGAGAGAAGAACTTAAGCACATGGTTGACATTATTACGTTTATTTCTCAGTGAGACCTGTCTTTTCATGACACTAATCAAAAAACTGGGTCACCTCACAATGGTAATTTCCTAGGAATCTTGAAATTCGTGAGTCAATTTGATCCCTTTTTAGCTGAACATTCACTAAGCACAGCGAGGCTGGTGGAGCTCAGCTAGCTCATCAGACTTGTCATCGACTATATGTGAAGAGTTTATATCCTTAATGGGATCAAAGGTTTTATCAGTGATCCTTCGTAAATGTAAACAGATGAAATATTTTTCTATCAGCATTGATTCCACACCTGACATTTCTTCTGTTGATCAGTTAATGGTTATTGTCCATTATAAAATCAGAGGCAAGGAAGGTTTATTACTTTCTTAACAATCAAGAACCATGCCAAAGAACATCCCCCACCCTCCCTTGTTTGAATCCATCTTGCAACAACTGAATATTAATAACATCATTTGCCATTGCCAAGGACAGATTTAAAATAATGCTAGTCTGGACGTTATGAGGGACTTTTCAAAATATTGCATGGTGTTTTAAAATGCAGATCTCCCATTAAAGTCAAATAGAAGTCAGACAGCTAAAATCCTACTCATCCTTCAGAAATTTAGAACTAGAAAGGTCTCCAGACAAGGATTTGTGAAATTAAAGCATCAGCAGAGAGTGCCATGCACTTAGCCTTTATTGTCAACACAAAATTATGCTCCTCTTTAGTGTCCTTTAGTGTTAACTCTGAATATTCCGCTGCAGATCTATGCAATTGAGAATATTCCTGGGAATATGGTACATTTCTGAAACATGCAACAGCTATCAATGAATTAAGGCTCATCATATTCTTTGGCTGTGGAACATTACCCTTGTTTGGCATAAGGAGGTACTAAGTGATGAGAGTGAGTTGCCTATAGTATTACAAAATTAGAGTGATGCAGAAGAACAATCCTATTTCAGTGAATTATTTTTACCGGGGGAAAAAACCTCTGAAAAGAACCAGTTCTAGAAAGAAATCATACTGTTATAGGATGCAGTTCAATTATATTAAAAAGGAAAAAATATTTCAAACCCTACAAAAACAAAGGAGAAATCTCTTGTTTTAAGTCAGACAAAATTTTTCATTCGACCTCGAGTGAAGGGTTTTTTAGAAAATTTTGATTCACCAAAGATAAAAAAATAAATTGCTCAGAACTGCATAAATTACCTGCTGCAAGAGTGACCAAACCTGGAAATATGGCAAACAATATCAATTTTAAAAGAAGAAAGGACATTTTAGCCTAGATAGCATCAGACCGGTTTCTCCAGGCAGAGCGTGTGTAACTCAGTCAGGTTCACGCGAGTCAGTCATAGCCACAAAGGTAGAAGTGAGCCTCTGGGCTTAATATGCAACAGTTGATCCCTCGTCCCTACATCAGCATCGGCACTGACAGCTGGATCACCGGGAGTATGTCTACACAGCACTGTACAGGCTGTGCAGAGATACTGGAAAAGCACTGACCCAGGACTGGGCTGGTGTGGGGTAAGTCTCTCGGCTGATCAGGGGCAGCCTGATTAGGCCAGGCATAGCAACAGCCGCTCAGAAACACAGGACCTGCAGCAGGAGTCATTCGGAGTTAGCTGGTGGTTCTCTGCAAGGAAGGACATTTTTCTGTGCAGACCTTTCCTGCAGAAATTCCTGGTAATCCTTTGTGTTGTATTCTGCAATTTCCAAGTCCTGCGAAAGAACGTTGCACACTTAGCATATCGCAAATCAGCATTTTCCTCTACTCTGTCTTTTTTCCTAAACTAGCTCCCATCAAAATCTTCATCTATGCTTGTCTGAAAGCACCCAAACCTGCCTGACCTTAGATGCTAAAGAAGCACCCCCTGGAAACTGATACCGTGGTAGGAACAAGTCAGCAAGTCAACAGAATGAGAAATAAAGCTGTATTGTCATCACTGAGCTGATGTACAGAAGTGAAAAAAAACCCAACCCATAAATCAAAATGAGACTGAGGTCAACATATTATTAGAGATCAGATTATCATAAATGTTAAACTGGAATTCAGAGGAAGTTAACACTCATCTCGCAGAGCCAATGTAAAGAGAGTAGCTCTCCCCCAAATCTCCAGTCGAGATCCTCTACTGATGGCCCGACTGTGCAAACACCGCCTGTGCTGATGACTGATGCAGATAATATCTCTGACACAGGGAGCATTTCCCCATTTAATGAATAAACACAGACTCTTGCAGGAACAGATCTCAGCACCGCAAGAGACTCAGAGCAGATTCTGTCTTCTTCCTCAGACACATTGCATCCTGATGGTTTTACCCTTTAAGAAGAATTAACAAGGGGAAAGGTTTTATGCTTTGCCTTACCAGGCTGTTAATTGAACATAAGTATCAACATTTCTTCATTAACAAGTATCCTCCTTCTGAGTCAATGCTTTGGACCTAAAAGTCATAGCCCAAACCCTGCCATGTTTCAGCGGCGTGTTTCTGTTACGGTTACTCTGATTGTAGAAGTCTTAAGGGACAAGGAATTATTTCACGATGCTCAAAAGTGGCTATGGCTTTGATGAAGTCACTGGCCATATGCACTGCCTAGCTCTGGTGACTACTTTTCAAGAAGGATGTAAAAACCTGGACATTTTCCTCCTTCCTTAAAGGCAGAAAATACAGTTTCCATTGACACACTTCTGGATCATACTGTGGTTATGCACAGTTATTAAAAATGCATCAGGTGCTAGTAATAAGCTAGAAAAAAATATATGTTTGAAATACAGGGCTGTGGTGGAGGAAGGTATAACAAAATCCAGATGAATGCTGGTTTGAAAGAAGATGCATATTTTAAACAGCAAAGGACATTAGTTTACCATGGTGTGTTATGTTGAGATGTCTTTGTCACTGAGCCTTTTTTTTGTCAACACTGGATCTTTCTTTTAAAAATCTGTGCTCAGCAAGAGAATTCATTAGAACAATGCATCCAACCCACAACTCATTTTGGTGGCCACCTTTCTTCAGGGATGGCATTGTTTATGCACTTGTGCTACGCACAGGTGAACCAAGTCTTCTGAGAAACTCTGCGACCACTGTGCATTCAGACTACAGCTGATCTTCACACAGGTTGACTGTAATGGCTATTTTTCTGGGAAAGGACCAGCCCACATTGTCACCCTTTGCGACTAGACTGGCTGGTCATTACAGCTCTGTCTCAAGATCAGACAGTCTTCTCAGGTACAGTGAGTCAAGGCATTGCTGGGCACCAAAAAATTTTGTAGACACTTTTGAGCGTAAAGTCTCAGCACTAGGGAATGAGATGAGGGTTACACAATCTGTTCACCTCACAGAGGTGTTTGAAAACAAATCAATGTTTGTCATTACTCAGACACTTAAGTTACTCAAGGAGTACTTTTCCTGATTTAAGTTGTTTAATGAGACACAATAAATTACAGAATGCAAGAAATAGAGACAAAATCCCACCTTGAGGAACAAAAGGATTGACGTTCCATCTGCAGATTATGTTTGACCTTACAACAAATGTGGTTTTACACATCCTTTTTCCAGTCCTGCCTTTTCCATGACATTATTCTTCCCTGTTAATCCTCTCCCACGCTAGGACCAGGCTGTCCTTGTGTGCATCAGGAACCACGTAGTACACTCATGTTTATGCAACTACGAAATTCCAGACAAAACACAGGAGTCACCATTAATATGAATACCAAAATCACCCAGCAGTAGCAGCCATGTATTTACCATGCTCCACATCAGAAGAGCTAATGGTTGCAGGACCACTGCTCTGAGTAGCAGTAAGCATAACACACTTTTCATCTCATACACCTTATACCACATAGTCACCTCACAGATTGCTGTAGAGGGGATGCAGTGATAAACAAGGCATGCTTGGGGAATGGGGATGGCCTGGGTGGTCTACTCAGCTGCATGTGAGGCCAAACTCCCCAAGATTTATATTGGCTAAAATGCTGGTGGCTTGACAGAGAACAAGAACACCACTAAGATCCAAAACACCTTGTGCTCTGGGACACCCCCACAAGGGAACCTCACCAGCCTGACTGCACTCTGACTCCAGGACTCAATTTCAGACCTGCAGGGTTTTGGATACAGATATCCAGGAACATGCTAGGCCTGAAACCCAGCAAGGCAACAATGAGCAAGCCCAGTCCCAACTGGATGAGACCGTGAAATCCTAGTAATGTGCAGGGATGGGTGCTTTGTCTATTATTAAAATCAAGGAGACATAGTCTTTCTAATGATTGATAGTGCTTAGGAAGTAGGCATTGAAAGTGGGAGTCATCTCTTGCAATGGCCAACACATCCATGCATATGCAGCTAATGGCAAAGGAACATTGCAGATTACTGCCTGACTATGGGACTGAAAGTCTGTGGACACTTGTAATGCTGTAGGAAGTTCACAGACAAGCTCTTCTTCAATACATGTCCCTGTGCTGGCTGGAGAACTGTTAGTTCTGAAGCATCAGTTCCCCCAAGTGGTAAAGCTGCACTGGGGAGTTGAGTGAAAAGCAATGTAAAGCTGTGTGCAAGCAGTTAGCTCGCAGACACAGCAGAGCAGATTCCAGCGCAGAGCAGAAACGAGAGAAAGATTGATATGGGCTGGAGAAGTAGTGCAGGAACTCCATAACATCTAGTAATGAGACTTGCAACCCTTGGTGCTGTGAAGGGAGTGGGAGAGAAGTTGTCTACAAGGCTAAGACTGCTGCAAATGAAAGAAGGTGCACCTCCTAGCAAGGTGATACTGAAACGCCTAAGTTTTCTAATGCAAGCCTTGTGTTTCTATGTTAAATTAACTTAATTATAACATCCATGTCCAAAAAAATATGCAGTCTTGAGGGAAAAGTTAGGGAAAAGAACTTCTGTTTTTGCAATTTTTTCCTCTCTCAGCTTGGTTTCCTCAATTTTTTAATTTGGCAATCTACAATGAGGTCAGGAGATACATGTGCATATCAGCAAAAGGTTGTGTCAAAGTAAAAAAATTTTATGAATTGCCTACTTACATACATTGGAAACCTGCTAGATGAGGGAATAAGTAAGATTAACAGCGTCCTGATGAAAAGAAAGATAGAGAGCCCACATAGAAAGATAGAGAGCCCATATAACATTCAGAAAATAGTGACAGTAATTTCATTAGAGCACTGGAAAAAATATACTCCAAAATCAGTAGACTCTTCAACCCACTCTCTATCAGTTTCTCGTCAGTATTGACCTCAATAAATTCTTGCAACTCCACGTGACTGTTTCTTTTGTGAAGTACAGTCATCATCTCCTGACCCTTTCTTTAATGTATGTACTTTTGAAGTAGATAAAAAAAGTACAAAAATGTGCTTTCAATAAGGCAAAATAAACACATGGCCAAATTGAGCACTGGAGACTTGATTGCTTCCTAGATTAGTGCAAGCAAAGAATGTGATTTACCAGGAAGTCAATAACTTCAAAAATGAAATCCCAGAGAAAACTTTAAAAAAAATAAAGACATATGCAAATAAACATCTTTATATTGGCATAGCATTCCACGTCAGTTCAGATAAACATCTGGCTGCAAGCAAAATAGTCTTATCCATAGCTTGCTGCTTTGAAAATCAAGCTGCAAATCTCTCAAGAACATTTGCTTTCCACCTTTCTCTCATAAGATCTCAAATTCCTTGATTAAGCTGGGCAAAAAATATTGCCAGAGAGGGCTCCCATACACACTTTTTTTGTTTCTACTTTCTCTTTCCTACCTCAGCTGAAATCACAAGCTGTGGATGTCATAAAACAATACATGTAAAAATAATTAATGTTTTTTAACTTAAATACTAAATCCCAGTTTCTCCAGCCAGCAACTGGATAGGAATTTGGTATATGTTTTGACTGTAAGCCCAATGTTATGCAACTTTATCTGCTCTTATTTACCCAAAGTTCTCAAAAACTTTCCGTGATTAAATAGGCTACTTTGGCAACCCCAAACAAAATGAGTGAAGAACTGAAATATATACCCATAAGCTTGGTACTGCCTAAGCAAGTGACAGGCAACTGCGACTTGCTCCTTTGTCACGGGAACTAGTTTTGTCCTCAGAATGATACCAACTTGTCTGTGAATTCATTTGTCTTGCATCATCAGTATTTGGCTTACCAGCCCATAGCAGAGACAGAGAATCTCAAAAGTGCTACAGAAACCCAAAACTAAGGCATTTTGGCTATTTTTCCACACAGTCCACTGGAAAACACCACTGCGATTACCAGACATATGACACTTACAGATGTGTCACCCACAGACTTTTCTGTGCAGCTCACTTCCAATAGCTCAGTCGTGGCTATATGACGTGAGATAAAACTCACACTTTCAGACAGGGCATGCCATCTCTGAGGGTTTTGGCCACCACTGGTGCAACACATGGAATAGCTGGACCCAGAAGAAGCATTTACTGGAGCTTCAGAGGCATAGAGATGTTTGGAAGGCAGCTGTCAGATTTTGCTTGTGCGTGGGCTGTCAGGAAAAACTGGGTTGGTGTCAGTCAAATTATCTTGTCCATCAGTCTTTTAGGAAATACACTGAGAAGCTTAAAACAAGATGTTGAAAGAGATGGTGTTATTTCTTCTGTGAAATGAGGGGATGTTTTATGTAGCAAATCTGACAATGAATTTCCAACATGAAAGAATCCGCTTACTACATCTTAGCTACCTTACTTGATCCAAGGTTTTAGAATAACCTGAGAGTGTCAATCAGGAAGAAAACAATATAAAAAGACCTGATAAAAACTCAGAAGTTGTATCAGACAAAGTCAAATGAAAGCAACCAGGAGGATCAACACATCAAGTTAGCGGTTTTGTTTTTGTTTTTTTTCTTCTTCTTCAATCACCTTCCTCTAAATCAGTGGTTCTAATTTGACAAGAAAAAAAAACACCAAAAAATCACTGTTGACTCTTAGCTCATTTGCAGAAACCCACCAGCCCAGCTGTGTCCACCACTTCTTCCCATGTAGAAACCAATTAAGTAAAATAGCATCAGAAGGGCAACTTCCTTCCCTTGGACACAGTAGGAAGGAGGTAGGGATGGGTATTTACTCCTTTCAGCAGCAAGCATCCCACTTGTCAACCTAACTCCTACTTCTCTCCATTGAGCACACTCCTAAAAAAGCCATCCAGCCAAAAGGTGTATCGTTTCTCTGCAGTAAGCTCATCCTTGAAATAAATACTATCTGCCCTCAGTTTCATTGGTAGTAACATTTAAATCTTTTTCTCCTAGTGTCAGCTGGCATCATGCTTGCAGTGCAGGCACAATTGATGCTTACAGCCAATGAGAGACCCTAAATATGGAAAATGGAGAATGACTGATAGTTTCAACAGATAAAAATGGAGAACTTCCACATAGGAGATCTTGAAGCTGCTGGAGCTACTGATGGAACTTGTGACACTTGGAATAATGACAGCACTATAATGTCAGTCTCAATAAGAAGCTAAAAAGTCTAAAGAAATAAGAGCGGGAATTTCAAGACATCCTGCTATTGCTTAAGTGCTCTGTTTTGCCAGCATGTCAGATGACAGAATAAAAGGTTGACCACAGCAAACATCTTTCCCAGTAGTTCTACCGAACTCCTTAATCACCAGGAGTGATCTCTCCATTTCCCACTTGAAAAAGGAAGATATAACCAACATTTGGGCCACTCCTCATTTCACCAGAAGTCTCCAGAGGTTTATTAATATTCCCTGCCACTGCCTAATTAGATCCTGTGCTTAAAAAGCTAGTTTCATCCATATCAGTATGGAAAGAACATTTTAGCAAAGCTTTGTTGTTGTAGATTTTCTCTTGGGTTGGAGAAAGAAGGAAACTTTATTTCTCATGGTGTACTGATCTTACTGTTCCAAAAAATATTTTCATATTAGGACAGAGAGGCACTCATGGAACTTGGTGAAATGAGACAAATTTTCAATTCTTGTAGTGGCACAACTGTACTTCATCTACCAGCACAAGTAAAACAGCAATAAATACTGAGAAAAGAATGCTCATTTGTGTTCAGATCAACAATTAAAAAATAGCAGTTGTTTTTAACTACTACAGATCCCTGGGTGACTCTTCAGTTTATTTACAGTCTCTCAGGACTGCGTTTCCCTTGTACATCTCGCATCCCAAACTTCAAGCATGACATGAACAAAACAAATGTGCTCTTCTTGCTGGGTCTAGTGTCCACCTCTTCATGTCAAACCTCACTTGTAATTGCCAGAGGTGCTATTCAGCCCAAGCAGGCGGTGCTGGAGTTGCGGGAGGACAGGAGCTCTCATGAAGTACTGCTGGCAGTGAGCATGACAGAGGTAGGACCTTACCGGCGAGTTTGAACAGCTCGGATTCAGATCTATTGTCAGAGGATACCAGGAGGCTCTCTCTGACCACAGTTTCCTCATAAAGAATACAGCTAAGGATAACAATTATTTTTTTCAAATAATTCTAGCACTTTTGGAAAACACTTCAACTTTGATTCTTCAGACCAAAGATCAAACTCTCTTCCAAGCTTTCATTTATATTTGTTGTCTTTAGGAAAGTAAAGCAAATGGCGATTAAGAGCGATTACTCAATTCACTGATTCAGCCAGGAGGCCTCAGTCAATCTGAGCAAAGTCTTAACTAAGTTAACAGAAAAATGTGGCACTTGGATCAGGGGCTTATACACCTGTTCTTGTTCTTGAATGGTATGTTTAATTTACAACTTTCCTGTAATCTGCAGAATTATCTTAAACTGCCCATTAGAAAGGTTAATGTTTAAAATTTGAAATAACTACTAAATTCAAAAATCCACAAAAAAAATCCTTCATCTTTCATTGGATAATAATTTTAATAAGCAATTAAACCACCATAATGCCACACCAGTTATTCCATAAGACTTCTCTTGTATTATTCAGCCTACACTCATCTTTCAGTCCTTTTGTGCTAGCTAACTGTAATAACGCAGTTTAGCATTCCCCTCATCTATTCCTTATCCATCCTAACTTTCAAAATGAAACACTATAAGAAAGAACTATTTAGTCTACTAACACAAGCACAACCTTTTTTCCCTTGAAAACTGCACCATTTATATCTACAGTAGCTTGCAGGAAGCCTGAAGTATAGAATCTGGGAAAGCAGGTTTCCCAAGGTCACAACATAACCATTTGTTAAAAAAAAATAATACACATGCCTGTGAGTAGAATAACAACTGTGCCCACTTGCCAACCTGTTTAAGGTTATATATAAAGAGAGACGCAACCATGCTCTTTCACTTTACCACAACCTTAGAGTTTAGCTTTAAATCATTTTTGAGGAAAGGTTTCCTGCAGACTTTTCACTTAAGTAGCTGTAACTACAACTGCAAAACACTGTTGACTGGTGGACTCCAGAGACTTGTTCATTACCTGTCATTAAATGTTTTAAAGTTTGCATAATTGATCCAGCCAATAAGTCATCATTGATTTATAGGGGTCTGTGCTGAAGAGTTGCTCGTTAAAAATTCATAACACTGGTATGTGTCTTTACAATCCATTAGCTGTTTACGTACCCACAGTCCTAAGATTGATTGACCTTGGACTGAGATTCTCATGGACTCTGCTGGGGTTTTTTTTAAACTTTTTTTCTCCATATTTTTTTTACACACATCCACAGTATAGAAAAGCAATACTTCAGCCCTCTCCCTTGACAGCTATACTTTGATTTTTTTCCTCTCCATCAAAACTGAAACTTTACTTGAAATGATGAATAAATAAAGCATACTCCATAAACAGCTTTCCACTATTATTTAAGCTTGCGAGCTGTGCTCTGTTAGTCTCCTTTCCCCACCATCAGATTCAAGTGTGTAAATGTTCTAAAAGGCTTTGAATGTTTTATGATGATTTCAGGGAATGATGGAGTAATAGCTGAAGAGCGAAGCTATTAGTTTTAATATTTATATTGAGTGCTCTGAAACATTAATGTGACAGGATGTAAGATCAGAGCAGCGGGACATATTTACTTCACAACCATTGCCACGTGGCAAAAGTATTTATTTTCTGAAGCTCTGAGGCCAAGTTTTTTTTCACAAGAACTTAAAGTTCAGATTGACATATATATTAGCTTTTCCTGAACTTTGTGTTTATTTTTAGGAACTAAAGATTGGTTACTGTTTTGGATACAACTTACTTCATTTAGGTAGGACCCAAGCGTAACGATGTTGGCGGTGCACCACGGTCTCTTCACAGAAGTTTTCCAAAGCTGATATTAGTTTAGCAGTTCGTCTCTCCCTGTCCGCTGTGTCTGCTTCCCAGAGAGCAGCTTAGAGAAAAGAAAAACAGTCATTTGTTAATAAAGAAATGAGATGGGCTCAAGAGCAGAATCATCGTTAAAAGGTTGTTTCATATTGTCTTCCAACATTTCATGCATGAAGTAAACCAACCCTGTAAATGTCCTAAGTCATTGTGCTTGGTTCTTCTGTTCAAACTAGCAAACATATTAAGGTAAGTGATCTTAATTACCAAGGGTCAAACAGTGCTCACCCCGCTTGTGTGGTTCTCATGGTCTTCAGTGAATAAGTAAAGGAAACAAGATGAGATCCCTAGGGAGAAATCTTCCTATCAGATTTGCAGAGTGGATCTGATATAAGTGGAACAAATGATGACTTATTGCTGCTACATTATGAAAATGTGATTTCTCCAGATGCTTCCACGTTCTGTTTAAGGACTCCATAGGCTGACACCACTGCTGGTTCACAGCTCTCCAGCAAGAGAAACAGTTGGGTCTATTGGGTACGTTTTAGCCAGATGTAACCAATGCTATATTGAACTACGTCAAGCAGGCTGACAAGAACAATAGTGCTGGGCAGAAAATGGAGCATACTGCTCAGTGAGGCCTTAGCTGAAAAAGTGGGGTTACCAGTATATTATTACGTTGTTCACCAGAGTCCTCTTTATACACCTTTCTATGCTTCAGTACAATCATGGTGCACAGGGGGTTTACATGGACTGGAGGGCTGGGCCAAAAAAGAAAAAAAAAAAGTTGTAGTAACACTCAATTGCAAAGTTGACTAGAATGGTTTGTCATGTGCTTTCCCAACCTTACCTTTCCAGGAAGACAAAGCAAGCTATCCAAAGCTCTTAGTTCTGTCTCAAACGTTTCATTAGCCTAAATAACTTCCACTTAGTCCTTGGTGACCTCCCTTCCCAGCTACCCTCCAAACCATCCCCACAACAGAAGCAACCAATGTTCATCAGAGCATCCTTTAGTGAGTTCCAACAGGGCAGAACATGAAGCATTTTCTTTTGGAAGTATATATTTCACTGACCTTCCTGTCTAGTGATTCATAAATATCAGTTTATCCTCCACTATTATTTTGAATATTCCACTAATTGAGTCAATCCCCTACGTTTTACAGGCTTCTGAAGCTACAGGTCATCATTCTTTGTCTTTCCCACATCTGCTTCTGTTCTTAACCTGCTTATGTTGTTTGGGAGGCATTTCTAAATACAATACTTCTCATTACTAGCTGAATCATACAGTGCACAAAGTAATAGACCAGATTTTTTTAAACATACTTAAGGGGAAGAACAAACACGCTACCTGCACCTGTGTGTACAGCTACGCTCCAACTTCTTGGCCCTCCCTGTATCCATCAGAGAAAATAATTTACAAGTGTTTGCTTCCATTTCTCTTCACAGAAACCGTCTTTCAAGAGTGATAGAGGAAACTTTCTATAAGGAAAAAAAATTAGAAATGAGCATAGCAAGCATAGGGAGAAGGATTTGCATCACTGAATGTGTGGGAGTCACATTCTGACCCACGTCTGCTACAGCTTTTTTGAAAGTTGGAAGGAAAATTATGAAGTCAAGGTGTTTGCTACCTATTGGGACCTCCCCCCTTGCAGAACTCCATCAAAGCTCATTGTCCACCCCTTGTAACAGAGCAGGTATCACCACCACAGTGTACAAAAGGGTACAAGAAAAGAGCAGGAGCTGCTATTTTAGTGCTGAGACCAAAGCGGAGGCCAAGAGAAGGACAGGCTGTGATGAAATCAGCACCCTGTCTTCTGCTAGAGATGTTCCTCAGGACCAGATCGTGGCACTGCACAGCCTGTAGCAACAGTAGCCAAAGACTCAGTCTTCTCCTCCCAAAAGAAGACATTTCAAGCAGAAAAGGACCTGACTTACAGTCTCCTTTGGCAGGGGGTTTCCACACAACTGCTGGAATCACAAATTATACCGTTTTCTCAGCAGGACGTTCACTGACAACTACTGACTCAAAAATGCCAATTTTAATTTACAAACTTTACATTCAGCAACATTTCACACTTGGAACATGGTGAAAAGTGCTCATCACCATATGAAGTCTCTGCCTGGGGTGTTGAGAGAAATGAGTGCAATTTTAGCTAAAATGGGTCAAATTCATCCCTGCTCTTACTCCACTGGTATAGTTTGAGTTACACCGATGATAAATTTTGTCTGGTGTGGTTAATGGGGTCATTGTTAAAAATTCTGCTTAAAAGAGCTTGCTTATTTGCCTTCTTTCATACGATGAGCATTACATCGCCCAAATCAGAAGTAATCTTTTGTTATTTACTACACATCTAGCTAGCAGTGATGTGCACAACAGAGTACTGGCACGTCCCTAATTATCAGGAATGTGACTTGGTATAGTCTGTATGATATACAAATTGTGACAAGTTTGCTTTCAGAGTGTAAACTTTTAAAAACCACCATAAAGACCCCCATAAAAATACGACTTCGACTAGAAAAAGATGTAAGCTGCATAATGGCTACATGGGTATTTTTCCTTAGAGATCAGGAGAAATATGACAAGTATGACTGCTATTACAGTTATATAGCATATTCCATTTAGCAGCGATATAGCAGAACTGTGAAAGCATATCCTAAGGTATTTTCACTTCACGCATTTGACATTGATATTAGTTATTGCATTTAAGATACATTGGGCTGTTTATTGCTGACTGTTTCCCCTCACTGAGAATGTTAACCACAGCAGAGGAATATTTGATGTTACAAATTATTTAGCTTGCTACTCTTCATTTTCCTTTTAGTATGCAATTATTTGTTTGGTTTCACTGAGCAAATGAAATTTCAAGGGCATTTCAAGGAAAATAAATAAAGTACAACCCAAAAGGGTTAGGTTTTTTTTTGTTTGTATTCAGGAACAGCACTGAATCATGCATATGTATGAATCAACAAAATCAGGTTAGCTAAGAAATTGGAAATTGCACTCCACACTAGAGCATTTTTCTTGCTCTAGAGATCTTTGCTATGGATTTGAAGGACTAATAAAAAATCACCAGCATGACTAGAACAGATGTTTTTTATGAACTCAGCTTGCTAATAGTCTTTTTAGCTTCTCCTAAGGACTTAAACCAAGTTCCTCACTTGTCCTGAATATCTGAGATGATGTTAACATTGTCCAAAATGTACACTAACAAGCAGCAGTGAAAAGCTAAGGTCTTACACATGGTTATGAATAAAAATTCAAAACATTGCTGTGAATGTGATGAAACCCCGAAGTGGGCAAGGTTACAAAACAAAAAACCCAAACTTATTGACTGTATCAAACCCATAGAGTGTCATTCTCTTGAAGGGAAGATAGGCTGGTAAAATACTTCCATGCACTGTACTACATGTATTATAAAAACAAGGGCTCATTACAACTGAAGAAATTCCCTTTATATTGAAATCAGGGTTCACTTCTGCGTACAATGAGAACTGAAACAAAATGAGCCAGATCCTCAACCAGTGTAAAGCAGCCAGACTTTATTGGCTCCAGTGGCATTCTGTCAATTTATATTTGCTGTACATGCTCCGTGTTCTCGTTCTAGTTTGTGAATTTTTGCAGGCAGAATAATATTTGTAGAAAACAGAAATGAGAATATAATTGGGAAAAATAGAAACCAGAGTCTGCGTCACAGATATTTCACTGGTCAAGTAATACTTTGTTTACTCTGTTGCTCTTTTATTTGCTCCTTTTTCTGCAATTTCCAATGTTCTCTCACAAATTCATATCTGCCAGATGCTATATGAGTTGTTCATTATGCCAGGCTCTGAGAGGCAAGGCGTTACCCTAGGAGTTGCCATTTTAGCACATCTTTTAGCTAAGAGTCCAGAACAATGGTGCTAACCAATAACACCCAGACATAGGACTTATCCCTCCAAATCCCACTCATTGGGTTAAGAAACTGCAGAGGTGTAATTCACTTCTCAGGCTTTGAAGAGGGTGAAAAAGGGAAGCTCTGTATCACTTAGGGAACACTTGGTTAAATGGTACTTGAAGAATTTCCCAATTCCAGATTGCTTTTTTCTTTTTTTTTTTTTTTTTTTTTAAATACAGGGACACCAAACTATTACTGGCATTGAAGACTGAATATCCTAATTCCTCAGGCCAATGACATTTGCAAGAAACAGTCAGAGCTGAATTTTTCACAACTGCCACACACAACAGGCAAACACTGGGGAAGGGAACCATCTACCACCAGAATGTAGAAGGCTTTAGGGAAGCTGTCCTGGAACTTACTCTGAAACTTAACTTTTGTGCTGCCTTTGGACTCCCAACTCTTGGGTTTTGGGGAAAAAGTGAGCATCCAAGAAGTTCTGATTGCTTGTTAAAAGGAAACTCTCCTTCGGAACAGAATCTCTCTTTGGATTCATGTTTTAGCAGAATTTAATGGAATGAAAATATAAAGTCTTTTCTAGTTAGTGGGTCATAACATGATTTTTCTTGGCAGCATCTTTTTTACCCCACCACTACCCTTATGCTGCTTCAGTTTTCCCAGATCACAGTTGCAAACAACAATCTTTGGCTTATTTCTGCTCTGTCCCGACACTATAATAAATCTAGACAGTTGTTGCAGCTCCTTTCCTTGTTAATGTGGAACTTGGAAAAATAGCCTTGACCTGAGCTGGAATAACCCCTTGATAAGATTTTATAGCAGACAAAACTGATATTTTGTTCCATAACAATAAAAACTCTGTTTCCTCATAGCTGACCAGGAGACCCCAGCACATATTCTTTTATAACATTGAAAGTAAGTGTTAGTGAAACCTGCTGATTATCTGATAAGAACACAATTAATTTGTGCCCAGACTCATTAATCTTTCTTAATACATGTCAGCCCATTACATTTGATCCATGACCTCTGTCCCCAGTCTTGCATGAAAATCTCTCAGGATCAGAATCACATCACGGTTTGGCATGGAGCCACCAGCTCCGGCAGTTGACTGCAAAATGCTTCAAAGCCATCAGCAATGGCAGCTGCTGTATTTATGTGCACATGCCTGAATGATAAGTTCACAGCTCCTCCAAGGCAGACTGAAAGAAGTTGGCCATTCGAAAGCCTGAATCCCATTAGAAATACAGCTGTGTCCCTATTTAGATCAAATGATTACTCATCTTTACTCTCGCTTCTGTTCCCACAGACACAAGTGTCATTTGGGGTGCTGGGACAGTCCGTGCAAATACTTTCCCCATGGCTTTTGTAAATAATATTTGATTTCACTTTAATAAATGTGCAGCAGTCCTCTGAAACCAGTTGCCCTTTCACACACGAACATTCATGGATGGAGGAACAGAGGATCTAGTTAAACATCACTCATTGCAGTACACCTGGGTCCTTGCTGCTTTAACAATTATCTTAAGACGGGGGTGTGTAATTTTTTGTAAAAGTTCAGGCATTTAACATTGGTGAAATCACCTGGCTGGAGTGGACACAAACGCAGGTCTTTCGGTGCTTTTTGGCAGCCATCAAGTTACTTTCCCATCCATAATTAGCAAGGCAAGTCCAAAGGCTCACATTATTAGTGCTCCTAGAAAATAATACACGCATAAGAGCAAGCAGCAAATCTGTGATGGCACATCCACAGCCTCCTCATCCTCATATATGCAATATTTTTTAATTGAAGCAAGCATTTCTAAGCCAAACTCTTTATGAACTTGCAAGCCCAGATCCTTCCTTGTCATCAGCCAATGTTCACCAGTAGGAGAGAGGTAAGCGCTGAATCCGAGAATGACAGCAGTTGAACAATCACAAAAACAACTCTGCAATTTTTTTAAATGCCATTTTTGCTGCCAAATGCCAAAGTTTTAGTTAACATGAATTTAATTAAAGCATTCTTTCCCAGCTATGTCTAACTTTTTTTTTGTCACCAATACAGTTTGTGAAAAATACGTAATCATTTGCTACACGACAGCAGTCCAAATTACATCACGCAGAAGGAATAGTGTACCTTTTCCTGGCTAGCTGATGATGTTTCATTTGGTGCCTGACACATGAAAGACACAACGCTGCCATAGCAATAACACAGGCAGCCAGGGGCTTTCATGGGGCTTCTTCTGAGGGGTTTTGTGTGGCTCTTAGCTCTGTGCCTGGCTTTTTACCTTCTCTTATCTTTCTTCAACCCATGGAAACAGAAAACCTTGCAATATAACTGCCAAAGAGAGATCACAGACATAAAGTATGTGGTATTTCAATACAAGTAACATTTTTCTAACGTTTCTAAAGAGCAACTTGTATTATGTATTGATTTATCTGCAACCACAGTATTTCCTGATCATGTCCTAGCAAGCAAATGCTTGTTTTATTCTTATTAAAATGTCAAACAGGATCTTAATCTTATCAAAGTGATTATACTGCAGCTTTGAATTACTCTGCAAAAGCCCCATTCATTCATTAATCACTCACTCATGCAATGAAGAAGGTGGTGAGATTGTCAGATACTTACCATGCCTGATGGGCTAATTGTGAAGGGACACAGCTCAGCTGCTTGCCAGCTGCCCAGAATGGTAATTCTCAAGGGGAAGGAAGGGAAGAAAAGTTCTCATCTCTGCTCTCCCCCAACAGCGGCCTTTTCACGTCTTCCAAAGCCACGTAATCTGCGAAGATGCAGACTAAGCTGATACTTTCCCACCTCTCTAGCACGAGCATGGTCAGAGCTGTATCTTCCCTTTCCTCTCTGTCCACAGACATCAGGTTGTGGTCCATCATCTTCAGATGCTGGTTTCTAAGGGAAGAATAAAGCATGAGGGAATGAATATATGTGGTTATCTTCCCAAGCTTCACTGCAGGCACTGCGGAAAGATTGCCTGCTCCTCTGTTGGGAGATTTCTCCAGCTTTAAACAGATCCCCACCATACAGCCTGCCAGGCTAGGATCGTCAGGAAATCCCATTTTTAAAAGAGCAGAACTCACACAGGGATTGTCACAAATGCCACAGAATAAGCAAATTTGGACTCAACTGTCAACCTTATTGCCAGATTGTCAGAAGATCTGAATCAGAAGAATAATTTAAATGTCAAATCAAGACACTGCAAAAGCAAATTCCTGTGATTTACCGTGTTCCCAGAGATAACATGACCTAAGGGTAAAGAGAAGAGCTGGCTGAAAAAAATGTCTGTTTTTCAGGGGGTTGTGGAACTTTTCGTTGTAAATTCACCAAATAAATTGGAGTGTGTAGGTTTTTTCTCAGGCAAAAGCACAACGGTACTATGACAGAGAGATCTCCAAAGGGGCTTTGGGTCTCATCCAGATATACTTCCCTTGGCAGATATTTGTAATTGTGAGAATTAATAAACTAACTTTTGGGAAGTGCTTTGAAATCCTTGGGAAGGAGAAGGCTGAAACGCCCGCTATTGTTATTTTTAAATTAAATGTTTTACGTAGAACTACAGACAGTTCATAATGCTGTTGGTGTTAGTGTGGACTTTTGCAGCATTTTTGACAAAGCTTGCACTGGAAATGTGGAAACTAAAAGACAAACATATATTTATAACGATAAGCCTTTCTTGATGGCTATCGTTGTGTTGATATTCACAACTTCAGGGAGGATTTTGCCTGATGGACTGCAGAATAATGCCCGTCTTGAGAAAACCATATGAACCGAATTGGAAAGAAAAAAAAAAAATCCAGGTTAGGAGCTGTCATTCTGAAACTCATTTTCCCCACCATGAAGATGAACTCTTATTACCTGTGAATATGGAATTCAAATACTATTTTCAAGTTTTAAATGTAGGTAACACTTTACATTATGTGTCAGTGTGGTACCAATTACAGCATAACTCTGATATCGTAAATCTATTGAGAGAGAGGACTGAGCCAAGAAGTTTCGTAGTAGCCCAAACTTTAAGTAAAGTTCAAAAAGACTTCCATTTGCTTTTCTTATACAAGCCCTTATTTAGTATCCTGGGACACTTAGTGCCTTGGAAATAAGCACATCGTGGGTTTAATGTAACAAACTTAAACACCTTGCACTTTTTTTTTAGTTCCTCATCCACTTTATGGGTGAAAATGAGCTCCTCATCTACCCGCTTTCACACCTTAGTAGCTATTGCATCATTTTCTTTACCCTTAATAAGGGAAGTCTGCATCCCCTGTTACAGTGTTCTGCAAAGAGCACAGTCCGGGCAAAGGGAAGCTGAATGTTGTCTTGGTTCCACAACTGAACTGTCTTCTGTCACTGGGTTTGAAGCCAGCTCTTTCTCTGGCTGACCTATGGTGCTGTAGCTACAGTGACAGCTCTGCAGCTAGCCTGCGTTTGACTAGGAGAGCACCTAGCCCTCAGAAAGAGGAAAAAATACATAAGATGGTATCAGGGAAGCTGCTTTAAAGGAAAGAAAAGCAAGACTGTGCCTTAATCCCTGAGAGAAAATCCTATAGGATTTAATATTAAAGTACAACATTGCTGTAGGTATCTAACTAGTCTTCGGCGGTAAGATATATTGCTAATTTAGAAGCTGATGGCAACAAAAGCCATACTCTTGATGAAAATAGGTAGATTTTCATCATCTTCAGAGTAGCAATCGGGACATAAAGACATTTCCAATGCTCAGTGAGGGCAATGGAGAGATTCTGACACTGGTCCATTGAGGGGCTGCTCCTTTTGCTTACTGAAAGCCCATGCACGGACCCTGGACCTTGCCCACAGAGCAATAGGGGGCCACAGCTGAGCTGCTGCTTTGCTGTGAAAATATGACAGATAGATAGGTCTAAGCTACGGAACCATACAAGATATGTTGTTCTTGAAGAAAGCAAATGAACAATCTACATATAAGCAATAAAATAAAGTCAATTTTCCTATGGAATATTTCAGCTAGATATGCAATCTTGAAGTCTGTTTGCCTGACTGTGCTTTTAAGCATAATATTAAAGCCCAGCGTACAGGAAACATTATCTGTGCAAGTGATTCAGTATTAGTTAATTAGGTGCGCTAAGACTATTTTCCTCCCAGTGAATGGAGCTTGTATACTGGTATCTGCCATTAACACTAAATGGGGCTTACACATGTAAAATCCCTCCGGCATTGAGGGGAAAAAAAAGCCTTTCCATTTCATAAATAATGGATCTGTAGCAAAATTAGCATTTCATGAAAAATTTGAAAAACCAGAATGAAAATATAATACTATTTCATGTGTCCCAGTTTGCCAGTGCATTGTGAGATCCAACACACAGGTCATCTCCTGTACATCTACTACATAATCACATCAAAAATTCTCTCAGTTATCTGCAGACTCAACTACTCACCTATGACCAATGTCCTCGGTGGCATTATGATAGTCCTTTACCAGAGCACTGTGGCACTGGGTTAATTCTCTGGTATATGAATATTTCTGTGATATTTTTTATTGAATCGTAATAAATGCCACGACATTTCCACTCTGAAGTGTTTCTTTTTCTGTGTATGTTATGTGATGTGCTTACACACAAATAAATAACGGTTTCTCTGCAGGTACAAATATTAGCAACTCTTGCCTCTTCTATTCCAATAAACATTCATATGGAGAAAGCTATGAGCCTGGTTTATTAAGCATGCACACTGCAGATGGCATACAGTACCCTGAGTAAATATACACCTCTTCACGATATCAAACATTTTTACCTCCCAGTCAGCTCTTTTCATTCCCAGTGCTTTCCAGGGTGACCACAATATGCAGCGATCTCCATGCATTTTAGCTGTACTCCACGCTAAACCTGGCTGCATTTGAATCATCTGGAGTTCTGCCATGAACCCTGGTGGAACAAGGATTGCAGCTTGTTTCTCTTGAAACAAGATGCTGAAGATCTCGCCTAAGCCAAGACTTCTCTATGAATTTGCCCGCTAGATTAGGAACAGAACAAGGAATAGCCCTGCTAACTCCCAGGAAAATCTCCAGACAAGGCCTGCACATGGTGGCATGATAAAAAAGGGCAAGAAATTATTCACATGTGAAAAGGAGTGGGAAAATTATTTTAGCAGGCCCGCCCACAAATGGTAAAACATTGCCTTTCCCTTCTGTTCATGATTCTGTATCTCAATCCCGTGGCTTTAAAATGTGAAGCAAAACCTATTAACGTGGGCTTTGTGTTTTCGATGGAATAGAAGTTGTAATGCCAGTGGGAAATCAAATTCCAAGAGTCATGGTTTTGGGTTGTTCCATATTCTGAGCCTAAATTTTTGCAATAGTTTTTCTTTTTTTCTCCCTCGGTGAGTAAATACACATTTAGAGCAGCTAGATGCAGATTAATTTTCCAGCCAGGCATACTTACAAATTGGTATTTTTGGTCAGGAAGAAAACAAACAATGACTTATTAATTTATAAGCATAAACTCATCGAATAAACCAAGACAGAAGGGTGAAGTTACAAATTCATTAACCCATGCTCTTATTCTGTAACTCCTACCATTAGGAATTCTGCTCAACTGTTGTTTTGCAGGACATATTTAAAGAATTTTTTTAAGTCTACTTTTTAAATTGTGCTTTTTTCTACGTTTTTGGTGGCTTGGTGCTATGAAATCAGGGGTCATGATTCTACTTTTTGATTCTTGATGTCATTACTTGGCTTATCTTTAAAATGAAAAAGTGATTTCTGTTTTCCCAGTGGATCAAACAAACAAGCTGGGAAGTCAAAGGAGAAAAATAACATCCTCCCGTAGGTTGAGCGATGCGAGTTGTATTTCCTCCTTCCAGCTTTTCTGCCTATGGGAGCATCTGTCAAGGCTGAGTCAGCACCTTCACAGGAAAAACTCGTAAACACGTTAGAAGACATTTCATTTTGTCATCTACCTAGGCACACTGTATTAGTATGCAAATAAGACAGTACAAGAACAGACCACAGCAGCAGTGCTAATGCTCTAAGTGATCTTTCAGTGTAATTAGAATTTGTTTCATCACACTAATTTGACATGGCAAATTAGTGAAGCTAAGATAAGGGGGTTTAGTAGAGCCAGGGCGCTGGTATGTACACAGAAACTTGCCAGTGAGTCCATTTGCACATGGGAGTTGTGTAACGTTGCAGAGAAGTGACAATTAGTAAAAGCTCTAGAAAATTTCAGTTTGTTTTATTTTTAATCCGGTAACTCGATAGGCTATATTTTCTTCTGCTGCTATCTTATAATAGCGGTTTAGAGATCTTAGCCTCTCCGCTGTTGAGAAATCTTTCAAGACTTGGGATAAGCTACATGGCACTACAATTATACAAGTTTAGTCAAGTCTGGCCCAGTAGTACACAGCAACATGCTGTGTTATCACATGGGAATTCAAGGGGCAACTTCGTGATTTCTGTTTCACAGACCGAGCTAGCTGAAAGCCATTCCATGGTGATGGCAAAACTGAGGACAGTGGCTGGATTCTTTTCTGCACCTTTCTGCCCCAAGATCATGCAAGCTCAGGAGGGGTCCTGAACCAGAAATTAAAACTGGTCCCTATTGCTGCAAAGTAGTCCTGAAACTCAGAAGATTTTTAAGGATGGCTGGAGCAGGCAGAAGTCTGAAGGAAAGCCTGGTTAAGAAAGAGGCCTTGTCCAGCTTATGGGAAAATAAAATCTTTAACTTCCTGATGAAAATGAAGATTTAAGGCTGTCCTTAGTTTTCCTAAATCATTTATCCCTAATATTAGGGTAAATAAGTTACCTGACCTTTGATGCAACACACTGGTCCTTTGGACCTGCTGAGATCATCAGCCAATTAAGAGCATCTGGCTTGAGATGTGATGACAACTCTCTCAGCTGAATCACACCCCCCCACGGTATCGCCCAGAGATGCAGCTTCCTTTTGCATCCCATGCTCCCCAAGGGGAAAGGGCTGCACCAGCCAAAAAGGGGCTGCCCTGAAATGCGGTCTACAGATCTGAGACAGGATTCTTATTCTGTGCTCCTTTGTGCTTTGACCAATTCAGAACCATGTCTGTGGATATAATAATGAGATGCTAAGATGGGGTTTATTACTTGGAACTTTTAAGAACAATGGAGTAGAGAAAGATATATCTAGATAGGCATATTTAATCTGATTATCCGTTCCCTGATAGGATAATGACTTATTCTTTCAGCTATATACTTCGGATTGCTTCTATAATTTGACACAGTCCTGAGGATAATTTGCCTTTAGGAAATGCCAAAGGAGCCAGCATATTCAACAGTTAAAAGGCAAGAAATGGTACTCAAAACCAAAGCAAGTTCCTAGGCAGTGTGGAAATCCTCACTCTGGAGCCAGAACAGAATTCCGAACGCAACAAGCAGAATCGCCAGAAAGGTAAAGCGCCCTTCAAACAGGGAGATACACGTTGGTATCTTTGAGTTTTGCACATCTCAGAGTGGTAACATCCAAAGCACCAAAACAGAATAGAGGTTAGCCAAAGTCAGCCAAGACAACCCCAGAGTCTCTGGATATCGACCTTTTCTTACCTTTTCAGATCAGGATGTGGTGTCTTTGGGAGGAATGTCTGACAAGGACACCAAACCCTTCCAAACCCAGAGGTTTTTTGGGCACTCCAGGAAGAAGGCAAAGAAGTTCCCCTCAAGAGAAAACTCATTTCTCCTCTTGGAATCACCTTTTGGAAATTTTTTTTTTTTTTCTGCTGAGAATTGGGTCTCATGCCCCATAAATGTGAAAACTGTAGGATGGGGAATTCTCTAGAACCTAAAGAGTAGAATTGCACCCCTGAGGTACAGCCAAGCAGAACAGCACTGAGAAAGAAAGGTGCTTTTGTGTTCACGCATACTCAGAGAACCCTTCCTGATTTTAAATGTGGGCTACCTATTGTTTTATAAGGATATTCAAAGCCTATTTTTAATTTGCTTCGGTCTCTTCTCATTATGGGAATCACTTGCTAAGGAAAAAGGTTAGCTTTTTGATTCTTTATCCCCAGAGAAGCTTGGCCAAACCGGTACTCATACACAGAGGCAGACAGAATCTCTGTTATTTATGATAAAAAATAAGCTAACGTCACCTGCTTCTGAAGGAAATCAGATATTGCTCATATTTCAAAGCTCAAAAAGTTAATACTAATGCCTGTTCTGAAGATGTTTAAAAGAAATCTAATTATAGTATAACTAGGAGTTGTGGAGAGATGATGGGAGAAAACATTATTCATTGGAATATGTGCCATAAAAATGCCTTTTTTAAAGACAGAGGAAAAGGCCATACTGTAGGGAATATTTCATGGCTAGTGGGAGGGTTAAATAAACAAATGATAATAACACCAATCAGACCTCTTTGCTTAAAGCCTGCAGAGTCAATCTGCTTCTGACTGCGGAGCTACCAACCAGCAAAGGCAAACTAATTAGACACAGTCAAACACTTAGGCAATCACACCTTGTGAATGTAAGCGTCTTCCTGTCATTTGGCAAGTCTCTCAGCTGCCTCCGAGCGTGAGACAACAAATCCCCTGCAAACAAGTTCCTCGCTCTCCCCGTTAGTGAGATCTAACGGAGCACAATGGCTGGGGGTGAAAGGTGGCCGTCTCGTCAGGTAATGACATAGTCTTGAACAGCCCGCATTAAAATAGTGGCACTTGTTTAGACTAGCCTATTTGCACCTACCTGCAGAGGGCCTTTTTAATGTAATTATTAGCCTCTGCAGCCCTGCTTAGGATTTGAAAATATCATTCATTTTCATCTTGCTTCAGCTACCGCTGCTATCTCCTACTCAATCCCAGTCACCTCATCTCCCCGCAAGTAAGTGTAGAAACAGAAGCAGATGAGAAGAGTTGAATTAACAAGAAACAAGTTGGCAGGTGAGCTGTGTGACACAACAATAATAAAAAAAAAGAAAAAGAAAAAAGCTAAAAGATTTGACAATATATTCTAATCACTACCTGGCTGTAGCAGAGCTGCAGGCACTGAAATAGCTTTCTGGGGAAAAGAGAAAAGACAGCAGGAGAACGGTCTACAACCTCTCGTTGCGAAACCCAAGGGCAGGAACCAATCCTTCTAAGCCTTAGAACAAATATGTAATTACTGTCTTTCAAAACTGTCTTATTTTCTCAGGATTTAACTATTCACTATTGACAAAATATGACAAGAAGTACAGTCATAAGGAGTGAGATAAGTACCCACCACCCCATTCTAGCCTGAAAGAGCCAGACACGCAGCCAACTGCAGAAGAGACAAGCCCGTAGGAAGGAATTGTGCAGCCACAGAGCAGAGCTTCCACCCAGTCTCCTGGTGACAATCCATGTGGCACTGGAGGGGTGAAGTGAGTTACCTTACCTCCCCGTGTTTGCATTCACCAAAGGTCCAGCAGAAGCTATCTCAGGGTATCTGAGAGCGTAAGGGCAGCGTTTGCCAGGTGAGCAGGGCAGGGTGTGTTTGAAGAGCACTCCAGCAGTATGTGGACAGTGACAGTCAAAAAGCTAGGGAAAAGAGGGACTGGTCCAAGCAGAGAAGCTGCAAGATCCCTTTCCTCTTGTCAGGAAAGCACCAACCTGTCTGGCATGAGTCCACTGTTCTGGAGAAGTCCTACAAAAAGAAAAACTGGGCGAAAGATGCACAGAAGAGGGAAAAAGAAGAATTTCTGTTTCCTTTGTAAAAAGAACAAATTTCAACTTATTTTAAGGTGATGCCAGCAAGGAATAAATGGTTTACTTCTTGCCTTGTCTAGCATCAGTTTCCTCACGGAAAGGACATCTTGTTGACAAGATCAGTGCTAATTCCTGACAAAGAGAAGGCTCTCAAAGAGCCCGTATGGCAGGTTTGCTCAGTGCGATGTTTTGCCTTTTGGTACACTTACTTCGGGTCCTATTATTTACCTTGCAAATATATCACAAGTTGTATCAGTGAAGATCGTTTCTCTATCTTTGGTTGACAAGGTATTAATTTCTCCAGCACGCAGCGGTTTCGCAAATGGTTGTTGTAGCGTAGGTCTCTATCTTAATGTGTGCCCTGCCCAGCTCCCCCTGCTGAAGGAGGGCCAGAGAGTCACAGCATGTCCCAAGCATCACTGATACCCACTTTGTTTGTTTGTTGGTTGGTTTTTTTTTTTTCCTCCATCTGGCTATGATGGATGAGGGTCCTTTAACTACACTTGTTCTGTAAACTGATATTATGCATCTGACCTAAAATGACAGCTGGAATCAGGGCCACACTTAGAGACGATCATGCCCAACACAAAAATATAAGCGAGTTCTGGAGGGTGCCAGCCCTGGGTCAGTCTCAGCTTATTTGTCAATCTGCCAGTTCACGGCTCCTCGGTGCTCTCCCTCCCCGACTAGCAGAAGGCACTGCTTTCGGGGGTAGTAAACGCAGCATGTTGAGAGACAAGCAGTTGGCAGGAGTCCTTATGACAGGGGTGGCAAAAGCAAGACAGGTAGCCAGATGGATCCGGTGCGGCCCAAGGCGAGCACTGAAAGCAAAGGGGTGACTCAAAATCAAAGGGGTACTGTACCCTGATGGGAATCTCTGATTATAGTGACACTGCATAGGCAAACTACGTATACTGCAAGCTCGTAGCTGTGCTCTGGTGCTGCTGCAGCATCGCAGGCAATTCTTGTTGTGCAGAGACGTTCTAAGTCGTTTTATATTGCCTCTGTTGTTGCTGCTCGTGTCAGTTTGTCTCTGATCAGCCCATCTTCCCTTTTCCACTTGGTCTCACTTTGAGACTTGGGGGGTTTATTAGTATTCACTGATGCTCCGGGCTCTGTATTAATTTGCTCTTAAACGTTGGTACCACTTCCATCCGAAATTAGGACCTATATAAAATACATTTATTGATTAGAAAAAAAAAAAAGCATGTTTTGCAGACAGAAGTACAATCTTTCACTGGACTAGCTGATCTGAGTGGGGAAAATGGGCAAGCTCTCCAGCCGTCGCATCCTTATGCTGGCTATGATACCCTGAGACACCACAGCTACTATTACTGCAATGCACCTATTAAAAAAGAACATTGTAAATGAACTTGAGGAATTCAGTTTGAAATTTTCAACACTAAGAAGCTGAAAATAATTCATTTGGTCTGGATAAATTATTCAGTGCTATTGCACCACTAATACTTGTTTATTTATACTTATTTATACCCACACATACACAAACACACCCACCCCAGCGCACTGTTGCTTAGCTAAATATTTTAATTGTATAAAATATTAAGTGATGAATACAGTATTATCTTGCATCTAATATGGCCTTATTTTTCAAGCAAAGGTGACAGGGTATTGAAGCATCAGTCTGTGTGTGAACCTTTGTAATAACACACCGCACCATGAGAAGCAGCCGCCTCACACAAGCCCGTCAAAATTAGGATGTGACTGATCTCTATACCTGTAACTATTTTCCTCCCTATATCGCGTCTCATTTTGCAGCACATTTTCTACTCGCACCTAGAGGGTCCTCACTTGCCGGTTCAGCTAGGATTTATAGGACAGGCTAAAGGACACCTGCCCTTTTGGAAAGCCAGCGACAAAAGCATTAAAAACACAGTTATCTGCAAAATGGAAGAGCCACTGTCCGTCCCTTTGGCCACAGGACTGAAGTAGGGGTACTGGAGAAAATGAAGGAGCCATAATTTTGCCAGAGCTGTTCACCCAGACTCTTCCCATGTTTCCCCATCAGACCTGAATAAAGATAAAAGGGACCTTCATGGAGCAACAAACTTCCTCAGAAGGCAAACATCTCCTGGACCTGGCGCCAGCCATCAGGATGGCCAAAGAACAAAATTTGTTCTCTTTCATTTTCTTGCAAATAGTGTTTTAAAGAAAGCCACGTTCAAAGAGGGAAACATTTCCACCATAAGGAGCAACCAAGGAGACGGCTCAAAAGAGACCTGAGGCAAATTAAAGCCCAATTTAACTTTTGCTCAATAACTTCACTTTATTTGGATGAATCATTTATGTGGTGAAAAACTTCAACTTACTACACTAGAAAACTCAATTAATAGTCAAAGTGCTTAGAGAATAGGGAAGGGGAAGCATGGAGGTAAAACTCCAGTTACCGAGTTAAGAAGCAGAAGTAAAAGCCTTTTGACACAGAGCATCAGAAATATCGAAGAGAAAATGGGAAGAGTTTCCCCCGCCTCAGTCCACAGCAGGAAGAACACTTGCATGAGGGGGATCAGTGAACGATGAGGGGGTAATAAATCCAGGTGCAGGACTCAGGAACGGCTGATACCACACTGTGCCATTGCAGGCGGGCCCCAAATGACAAGCCAAAGGCCACATGGGAGCAGGGCCAAAGACTGTCAGTGCCCCAGCTGCCCCACTGGCATGGCCATCGCCCTCACTGCTGCCCTGATAGATCCAAAAGAGGGTTTGGCTTGCCTGCCTGCTCCTTGGGTTACAGAAAGGATGTTTTATCTTGGCTTGCAGACACACTTTCCCGACTGCTCAGTGCCATGAGCTTAAGGACCCTTCGTGACTGGGTATGCTTCTTCAGGGCCAAGAGATGAGACGACCACCAAGAGATGAGATGACAGAAAAAGCCTCCAGCTTTTGTCACTTCACCCACTGCTTCTCTTTTGGATCTGTGTGTAACTACACAAATACCTTCTAAACACACAGGAAAAGTCGTCACATTTATCACAGCATCGGGCATCACTTTCCCTCAGTCGTGAAGAATCCAATCCACCCAAGTGTGAGAAGCAAGTTGTGGGGCAGGAGCTGTATGTGAATTACCTCCATTTCAAAAGGAAACAGAGGGAGTGAGCACTTTTGTTCTCCACAAACTTAAACTTAGCGGCAGAAACCAAGCCCATAACTAAATTTTTCTGCTGGCTCCCCTGTTTGCTTCTTAAATGTAGAGGGGAAGGAATATTAGGTTCAAGTAGTAGCTACAGGAAAGGGGAAAGTGAGTAGCTGAGATTGAATGATGGCTTGATTGCTGCGGTCTCTCAGGTTTTATCACATTAGAATAGGTTTAACCCTTCAAAATCTGGTCACTTCTCATCTGTGGTAGGAAAATGGCTTTGTTAGAAAGAGAAAGAGAAAAATGCACTGGTGCATATGGTATACCATTAATAAGTCTCACACCCCATAATAGGAACATTTGTACACAAATGTGTTTTTTGGGATCCAGCCAAGAGCAGAGCACCCTAGTGAATCATAATGCACAGCTAATGAGTTATTTTTGGTAAATTTGGCACGCGGAGTTAATAGAACCAATTTGTCCCCAAAAAGCTAAATCACTTATCGCTTCTTTGGAGGTGCTAAGTGGCTCTAGAACTTCAGGATGCTGTCAATAAAAATGAAAGAAACTCATCAAAGCTGCCTATTCATTTGTGCTCCTCTCTACTTCTCTTTCAAACAAAGGTAAGATGTATGAGCTGCTATGACAGGCAGGCAAGAATTCGTTACAGGAAGCAACAGTGCAATTTAACTGTGCTCCAGGGCTGATGCTTGTTGGCTGAGGTGGGTGACCATGAAGAAAATAGACTATTATTTTTGGGAAACATCCAATTAAGACAGCTAGACCCAAAGTGCCAAGCTCTGAAAAGATGGTGAATTGCCCACGTCCTAAGCATTCGGAGGTGTGGAGTTTTGGCTCAGCCTGCTACAGCCTGCTTATAAATTCAGATCTGGAATTATATTTCACATCCTTCTGAAACAGAAAGGTATTCAATTCAAATTGAAATTGAAGGGGAGGCTGGGAGGTTAATATGAGGGTTTGGTTTGGGAACGTCTCTGGTGGCAGAAAAAAGTCAAATTATTTTCCATTTAGAGAGTATTTCTCCAAATCAGAAAGTCATTGCCACAGACACCGCCTGTATTTCCTATGGGAAATTCCCCTTAACTCCTCCCTTTCAGGTGTAAGTTGCCATTAATGCCCTTCATATGTTGAGCAAAGGAGCTGCATATGGATGTGCAAAAGATATCCACTGAAGTTCCCACTTTAATATCCAATGAAAAATGTATTTGGGTAGGGAACTCCAGTTTTGAGTGTATAGCAATTGTCTGCATTAACCAACCAGTCTAAGTGGAGTGCACTGAATAGGAAATGAGAGTAAAGCAAAAGTTAGAGCTATGCCAAACTACCTGAGTGTAATGCAGATAGCAGTGAACTGTGACTCATGTCATGTTGTGTTATGTAGCATCAAATCACCGCACAGTGTGACACAGCGTCACCAACATGAGTGGCGTGAATGTGACACAGCACAGCCTTTTTTCCTCTCTCTTTCTCTCTTTTTTTTTTTTTTTTTAAGAGCATTTTACTTTTAATCAGATAGCTGCTGTCAATTCAGATAACAGCCGCCTGACCCAAATTTTCAGCTGACTGAAGTGGACGAATACTGAAGTGTGGACTTTCTATTACGAAAAGTTAACATTCCAGACTGGCGTCTCCATGCTAAAAATATTCCTGTCTCATTCCCTTCCCCCCCACCCGCTTCTTCCTCCCCTAACACTAGTTATGTTTTCTTACTGATACTGAATCAATAATTTCATTTCTATATTACAAATCTTAAAAACAATACTGGCAAAAAAGTAGACTGGAATTTTACTTACTGATGTTTAATTATTGATGTAGGCTTCTTTAAACATATTTGGCTCTCTGAAACTGCTCTTTAGAACTGTGTTCCATTTCTTATTGCTTACCTATTCTGTTTGTTCTCTGCCTCCCTGATCCTTTTCGATTTTCTGCAGGTTAGCAAGTGCTGCATTGTCTGCTTTTGAAATGTGTCTTTAGGCATGCTTTTGTTTGACAAGGAATGCCAAGGCTGAGCTGACAAAGTCTGTTTGAAAATCTTTTTCCAGGTATACAAGATCAGTAAGTCTGTTCAATGTATTCTGTGATTAGTATTTTTCTTCAGATATTTATATCAACATTTCAGGTTTAGTGAAAGATGTTTTCTGAGCATACCTGTCAGTGGGAAACCTACTAAAGGTAAGTAACAGTATCATTTATATATTCAAATGTATAAATATATTTATGGTAAATAGTTGACATCTCTCTCCATATAACTTAAAAGAAAATATACCTTTAACAAGCACTCAGCCACTGTTCTTTTCACAGGTTGAAACAAATATCAACTTACGAAAGCTGTCTTTTAGGTATTTTGGCTCTAGCTCTTTACAACCAGGATCATTTTAAACATAATATTTAGATTTCTGCACCCTTTCCCCTGCAGGGGCAGGGGCACTGGGGATAATCTTTGTCCTATAAGGCAAACTCTAAGGTGAAGAAAGCCTTTATATATTCAGACACTGCACACTCATGAATCCTAAGTAGGATTTTTTTTTTTTTTAACTGAAGACACGTCTTTTGCCTTTTACTGCCCCAGCTGCAACACAGAGATCATGTCCTTGACAAAACATTTTGGTGAAAGCTGTACCCAAAGCCGGTACCAAAGAGGCAAACTGAACAAAGGCGGCACACTTAAAACACATGGATCCCTCTTCTATCAACACATCTCTTATCTGCCATGGAATACAGGGGCCTCAAGAGGCAACCTTCCACGCTAGTAACCACAGAGAATTTTTGGAATCCTTGGGGAAAAAAAAAGTACAACAGCCCCAAACCCTTCACCTTTTACTCCCCAAACCTTCACTTTTTATTCCTAACCTCCACATCGCGTAATTCTGTTGTTATCATTTGTCTCCCGACTAGGGCTGGAGCCTGATATGCTCTTCACCTTTGCATGGGGACACTTGAGCAAATGACTCCCATATACCAGGTGGTACTCAGATCCCAGGCAGTTACCCTCGGTCTGGAAATGAAAGTCTGTATAGAAGATTTGACACTGAATGTCGATAAGTTAGCGAGGGTGTGAACTGAAGGCAGAACATGGACCTAGCTGAGGGACAGAAATGTTAAGGTAGAAGAGAATTCTTCTGATGACCACAACAAATGCTTGTTGGAAAGCAGAAGGCAAATAAGGGCTTTGTGAGTCTCTTCTATGGTGAGATTAAGTCTGCTCTCCTACAGTGAGATTAGGTCTGTTCTCATCTAAAAGGGTGAAGAAATTCTTCAACAGGAAAGAATTCTCATTTTCTTGTGACCAAAACTCTGGGAACAGAAGCGTCAAATTCTTAATTCTAAAATAAGCCACACATTTTTTTAGGGTGGTTTTTGTTTGTTTGTTTTGCATCTCTGTTTTTCATAGAGGACTAAACTGAACACCTAAATTTGAACATGACAGAATCAAAATCCAGACTCCAATTTGTCACCTTGACATAAAACTATTTTACTGGAATTCCGTTTTAAGATTCTATTTTCCATTAATAAAGTTCACAATTAAATGCCCTGTATCTCCATTAGGCATTGTCCTTTATTAAGCAGCATGGAGCCACCTCCAGTCAGGAATAAGCAAAGAGATTCCTACATCTATTGGGTGTATTAAAATTCCACTGTCCCCTCTCTTTTCTTCCACATGCCACTAAATTTTAAAGCGACATCAAGATAATAATAGGCAGTCCAATTCTACCAAGGCATGACCTTGTCAAATCCTGATCAGAAGAGATGAGCATGCACACTCCATGATGTTTCCCAAAGGGCAAGGTATGGAGCTGAGAAAGACCATCAGAGCCAAGACTGGAAACTTTAAAAATATGTATCACTTTAAAAACATATTGTACTTTCACTTAATTTCAATTATATTAATGCTAATAGCAAAAAATATCCATGGATGTAAGAATGCATTGCACATTCCTTGCCCAAAGAAAGAAATAATAGGAAATGTCTGTTTTTATGTAAAAATAAAACCCATAAATATTCTAACAGTTTTCTGCTACAGCAAAAGTACTAATCTAGTGCATTTGAAACTGGAAAAGGATAACAATTGATCTTAACTTTGAAACATGCAAAAGTATTTTCCTTATGATCTTTTGCCATAGAAAATGAAACCAGCAATTCAAACGTACGAAGTTGATCTTGTTTAAAAGGCTCTAATTACATGAGAAGTACCTTTCTTTAATAATTTATCAGAAATATGGGGCAAGATAAAGACAAAGTCTAAAAATACCCACCATGTAAACTAGTGTTGAACTGCTCTCTTAAAATTAAAAGCTGAAATTCTTTGACTGTCTCATTTTCTAGCAGAACACAAGAAAGGAATATTTTAGTTGGTTCTCACCCTCCAGGCAAAGTAGTATAAAACCTCTGGCCTGATTCCAACCCCATTATCAAAGGACCACTCACCTAATCTAAAAAAGCAGCTCTTCATCAATTTATCATTAACAAGAGCATTACAATATAATGTAGGGAAACGGCTTTCCACCAGGGATTCAGTTAATGGGAGTCTAGAGCCACATAACAAGCATGGCAGAAGATATGCCACAGTAGGTGAAGATAATATACATATAATCTACGCAAAGAATACTGCAAATAACTTCTCTGCTGTTGATGAGCTCTCTGCAACAGGGTTTTTTTTTATATTTAATTTTAAAAGTTGAGGTCTCATATACTCTACAGCAACATACATGAATGCAAAATAATTAGTTGCTGACTCCCTATGAAAATGTTTTATACCATTTATTTGGCATCAGTAAAAGCATGACTCTGGTAGGTTTTTGTAGGATTTCACAAGTTAGTATTGATTCCTGTTCACGGCCTCTCCCACTACCTCTAACCTCAGGAGTTCAAAAATCACAAGCCAGGCATCCAAAATTCAGGAGATGGTTAGTTAAAATATTTCAGGAGATGGTTAGTTAAGATATCACAAGATTCTATGCGAGTCATCTTCAGCTATTTATCCTCCTTTTGAGGATTATGAATATTTCTTCTCAATCTAAGCCCATAGCTCCATCGGGTAAACACACTATTTTATAATTTTTAAGCACAAGCTGAATTGGGACATAATCCTATGAATGCTGCAGCTGAAGCTTTAAGGAAAATGCTGGTGTCGTAAGGCAAGCCACAAAATCACAACTGGTGAGTCTCTTACAAGTACCTAGGCTGAGGTTCCGTCCATGGTCATTAACGACACGTCACTGCTCTACTACACCCCCCAGCAGAAAAAAAGTTCAAGCCAGCCCAAGGCAGGTAAATAACTTTTTGTGGAGCTCACCAAAGCCTGCACTATAGGGCTGGTGACACATTTTTGAGCTGACATCAGCTGGGAGAGGAAAGGTTGTATCTGTTCTAGCCTAAAACTTGCCAATGTAAAGTTAACCCATCAATGATGCTTGAACAAAGCGGAATCAGCAGAATGAGCTTGCAGCAGATCAGCACTTTGCATCATGAGGCTGCAGGTTTTTGGGGACCTTCGGCAGAAGCCATGAAGCTAACTGTATCACCGAAGCACAGCCTCAACTAAGCTCAAAACAAAGAATACTTTATGGATAGAGCGAGCAAACTGGAGCTTCACGAGAAAACCAGAAAAGAAGTCTCACACCACCCATATTTCTAAAATAATTTCATCTTCAGAGACGCAGTCATTGGTCCACTCCTAATATTACGTTTTACTAGCATATAGGTTTACTGAACTATATTACTCTAAGACAATTAAAAAGAGTATTTTGGACTTATCCTTTATAAATAAACTATTTTTCACCAGCTGTAAGAAATTCACCCATTACAGGCCATACAAAAATTTCTTGTACTTACGTGAAGGTAAAAGAAATTGGGGGGGGAAAAAAAAAAGCAAAATACGTTCAGTATATTAATAGATCTGATGAAATTGTGAACCGCATGGTGTCTACGTCACTTCAACTCAGATCTAGGAATGAAGTTATATATCCTGAAAAAAATACCAAGGGTTGCTGTACATAACAGTTCACCCAACCAGCAAGGCAGGTCACAGCAAACACTTCACCCCAGTGCTCTGGTTTACCGTGCGGGCTCCCCGCAGAGCAGAGATGAGTTCAAGGTCGCTACCCTGAAATTCAAAGTGTGCTGCAGGACTGGCCCCACCTACCTGAGAGACCTCCTTCCCCTTCTCTGACCCGTGACAGCCACGTTTCTCTAAACATTGAATCTTCCAGCAAACAGGCAAAGATGCTCCTGAGAGGGGGAGACAACTTTTGGAGGAGCTGGATGTGGACTACGGACCTTCTTTCCTGAGGAGAGAAAAATAAACTCACTTGCAAACTTTAGTGCAAACCTCATCTTTCCAGCTGAACATCCCTCAATAATTTCTTCAAACAAAGCAAAATTCTATAAAATAATCAAACTCTTTTCCCCGACAGGCTGAGAAGAGACAGAGGGGAGTGCTTCATACACAAAGATGCATTCACACACACCCCCCGCTCTTAAGAACAGAAAGCATTTTGATATTGCACTGCATGAGGGTACACAAGAGCATACCGAGACCAAACACCACAGTTACAGTGATATTTCAGGAACAGGATTAGGAGAGGTACTACACTGAATCAAATATGTAATGAAGTACTCACACAGATATTTGATGTTGTTGCCGTTGGCCTCTATGCATTGCCAAAAGGAACTGACATCCCGAAACACAGCTTAAGCACAAAAGCACCCTTCTCTCTTAAAATATTTTGAGCATATTTTGAGCATCATTGGACCGGGGATACTTGCTTCCTTCCAAAGCCGCTGCTAACAAGTTTTGTTTGACAACAGCTTCATATAACATGGCAAATCCTTTGCTTTTGACTATTTCCCTTCAAATGAGGAAGAACAAGGCCAGGGTGGGGGTGCTTACCCAAAGCCATGTCCTGTCAATATTTTCAAGATCCCCACCCCCAACCTGAGACAAAAAGGCAAAATTGAAAAAAAAAAAAAGAAAAAAAAAAGGGCACAGGAGTCATGCACACCAAAACAAATCATGTCAGTCCCCACTTTGATAATTTCAAAATATTTTAGGTTTTATTTCAGTTTTTAAAAGCCATGTTTTGTAATTCTATTCACCAGATATTTCAAGCTAGACAGGTGATTTCTGTCTCACTTCAGACCTGTCAAATCAGAACGCTTAAACCCCAGGAAGCATCTTCCAAGAAGTTGTTGGCATTTATTCATTCCTATTAACTGCTTTAATTTCAAGGAACTGACACCTTCCAGGGAAAACCCCATTTTGCCAGAAAATTCCCAGCCAAATCCAACAAATAGCACCCCTCTGGAAGGTCTCAAGAAAAAGTTCTGAGTGATTTTCCCTGAGGGATCATTCTGTTAATGCTGGACACGAATTTCCACGTGTGACAATGTCAGGTCAAAGCTGTCAAGAAGCCGCACAGAGGACCTCCCTCCACACACCACCCCAGAGCTCCCAGGCTGTATCCCACCCCAGGAAGGCGTGGGGAATCGCACAGATTGCAGCACCTTCACAGGCAGAGCCCGATTTCAGAAAAGGCAGGGTCTGTACCAGTTAGATACGGTATCTGACCAGGGAAACCACAAGAGCAGCAGCGAAGGAGGCAAACCAGGCTGAGAAGCTGTAGGTGCAGCAGTAGGAGACGGCGATAAAGGTTACTGAAGGTCAAGTACAGCCGGCGCATCGCTGCTGGCACAAAATTGCTGCTGCATTCCAGGAAATCATTCCCTCTCATCTTCCTGAGCCTGTCACATCCTATTTCGCTTACTGGTTCCTCTTCAAGGTGTTCGTCTTATTTGTCTCCTTGGGTTTGCTGTTTATCTCCATTTATTCTCAGCATAATTTCAGGCTCGTCGTTTGAATCCTGTGACTGGTGGGCAGGCGGGGGAGAGCTAACCTGTGTAATGATCTGGAGAATCTACGTGGGAAGGAGAGAGCGCAAGATTAGTAGAAGTGATTACAGCAGGAGTTGTGATGGGAATATCATTTCACCAGAGTGAGCAGTGGGGGACCAGCTGGCCTGCATCTCGTCGCTTTTTGCAGAGAAAACTGAAGGAGCCGCGTTACTCTGCGAGAGCTGTGTCCGGGAGCTATAAAATTACCTCCTGACGAATAAGCTAGAAAGTTGTCTGAAATAAAGTTTAGGAAGCGCTAACACACCTCACGCAATTCCAGCTTTATGGTAATGCATGTTAGATAATTAGCACCAATGGGTAAGAGGCATGAATGCTCATACATCGAAAGTAAAGCATTAGCATATATTTAGCAGATTACAGTTAAATTTATCATGAGCTACCTGTCTCTGCTGAAACAGTTCTTACAGCAGGAAACTCGGTCCTCCTTTGGAAAAGAAAAAGGTATTAGGACTTTACATTTGGCTTGCTGGGGGCTCTTTCGAAGAAACTGAAGCTCGCTATTCACAAATGAAGGGTGAAAAATAACCCCTGTCAGCAGCCTGGGCCCACGTACGGGTGGCACCACGCTGTCCCCTGTGAGGGGAGGCCGGGGTTGCCCCATGCCGGACACAGCCGGTGCCAGCCGGCTCCAACCCACCCCACCACAGCCAAGCCCCACTGCCATGCGCGGGGCACCTCTGGGAAAATGTGTTTAAGGAAAGGGCAGAAAATGCCAGGTGGAGGGAAGAAGAGGGAAGGGAAAGAGGAATAACAGAAGGAATGACAAGGTCAGAGGAGGAGGTGCTTGATGGCCGAGCAAATACCCACACCACAGCCCATGGAGGACACCATGCTGGAGCAGATGGACACTCCTGACAGGACTGTGGCCCCTAGAGATCCTGCTCTGGAGCAGGTTCTCCGACAGGACGGTGGCCCCTAGAGATCCCTCGAGCAGGTTCTCCTACAGGAGGTGGCCCCTAGAGATCCCCTCCAGAGGACCACTCCAGAGCAGGTTCTCCTGACAGGATTGCGGCCTCTAGAAAGACCACTCCAGAGCAGAGGAATCGTAGAATACCAGGTTGGAAGGGACCTCAAGGATCATCTGGTCCAACCTTTCTGGGCAACAGCACAGCATAAACAAGATGGCCCAGCACCCTGTCCAGCTGCGTCTTGAAAGCGTCCAGTGCGGCAGAGTCAACCCCTCCCCTGGGGAGATTATTCCAATGGTTGACTGTTCTCATGGTGAAAATTTTTCCTCTCATGTTCAGTCGGAATCTTCTCAGGATTAACTTGTACCCATTACCCCTTGTCTTTTCCATGCAACTTCTTGTGGAAAGGGAGTCTCCATCTTCTTTTTAGCCACCTTTTAAATACTGGTAGATGGTGATAAGATGCCCTCTGAACCTTCTTTTCTCAAGGCTGAATAAACCCAGTTCTCTCAGTCTTTTTTCATATGGCAGGCTTCCCCATCCTTTGGTCATCTTGGTGGTCCTTCTCTGGACCCCCTCCAGCCTGTCCACATCTTTTTTGTTTAGTGGGGACCAGAACTGCACATAGTATTCCAGGAAAGGCACGAGGAAGAAGGAAAAGCAGAGAAGAACTGTGACTGACTGATGCAAACCCCATCCCTGCTGCACCACTCAGGGTGGGTGTAGAGGGATCTGGAGTGAAGTTGAGCCTGGGACCAGGGGGAGGAAGGGTGTTCTTTTAACATTTGTCTTTCTGCTCCCCACTACCCAAGTTAATAATTAAATATTTATTTTAACTGGCAATAAATTAAGTTAGTTTTTCCCCAAGTGAGTCAAATATTTGAGGGAGACTGGTGCCTACCTCCTGCTGAGCTTAGCACTCAATGCCTACATCTTCACTGTAGGACAAGCGTAGATGGATCTGGGGCAACCTGCCTTCTCCAGAGGCAAGACACAAAGTCAGGTCATGGGCTGCGCTGGAACAGGAGCTAAACTTCCTTTGAATTACACTCAGCTACATCTTGCATTCATGAGAGAGCTCCTGCCTCCTCTTGACATCCTGCCCTGGATGAAGAAGTACCTTCTCTGGCCCTAGTCACAATTATAATATCTTTTAATTTTAGCATTGTAATATGTCAATATTTGAGCTGTGCAGATTTTTAATCCCGACGCTAACAATTTACCAGTTAACTGAGTCAAAGACATTCCGTGCTAGGAATCTCCTGGGTAAATGACTTAATTATATTAAACTTATTTCCTGGATGTCTCAGCCATTGTTATGTTTGTAAAACAATTCACATTAAGAGTGTCCTGGTTTTACATCCTTGCCCAAGCATGATTTTTATTTTTTTTTAATTTCTTCATCTGCTTGTGTTGGGAAGTTTAAGAAAATACCTTTAAGTTACTATTGAATTAAGCAGAAAATAATCCCTCTAGTTGTTCAAAGGAGAAAAACACAGAACCTCGAACCACATTTTTTCATCTACACAGTCCTAGAAATAATGCTGAGTGTTTATCATTTCATGTATATTGCAAAGCCTAAGTAAAAACCACTTGCATCTTCTGAGAACAAAAATGAGAAGGAATAAGAAGAATAAGAAATGCTACCACAAAAAGACAGAAAACTAAGTGTAAATGGAGGTAAGCTACAGTTAAAGTGGCTGTAACATTACTCACGGATGGAATACTTGCACACACTATGATGTATAAAATCTGCAATTAAATTTTAAAAGAAATTCTTAAAACAAGGAAATTCGTTATTAAAGGAGGAGAAAGATGTTGAGGTTTGAGAATACAATAACTCTACTGTTATGTTGGAATTCTTTTTTTCTTCAGGAGTCATTGTAATTTCAGTCTTTATGATAAAGGCAGAGCTGTTTCATATACTGACTAATGCTGCTCATGTTGTTACAAGAGTATTTGCAGATGATATTTTAAAAAGGGATATAAAGAAAAGCATTTCTGAGGAGCAAATCTTGTTCCTCTTCACACACCCAGCCTCAGACTAAGCAATTCTCTTGTTCAGACTGCAGAAGTGGAAACCTAAACATTGACTTCTTGCTTTAATTTCTTTGTGACATGGTTAGGATACACCACTGGGAGTTTGGAAATTGAAGAGGTCATGTATCTGACACCGAGGAGGACATCTGTACCTGCTTAAAACACATATACTGGTCACAGAGGGATCTTGCAGAAATAAAATAATCAGGATCAGAGGGAACAAGGGAGTTTCTGGATAAATCCAGACAGCAAGGCCATCCAAGAATACTCACTTGCCAAGTTCCTTGGGAAGCACAAGAATGAAGTTGAGGCTTCTGTTTTCATACAGATTCAACTATATAAAGCCAAGTGACCCAGTGAAAAAGATTGGGAGAGAGATCCACTCCAGAGTAACCAATAGACTAGAGATTTAAAAACTAGCATAAGACATGGAACAGGCCCTGGTCTTGATCTGACAAAATAGGTTCTTTCCTCCTCTTCATTTTTGAAGGTTTTGGGACATCCAAAGGCAGAAGGGGGAATGCATTTGCCATCCAGCTCTTCACACTACCAGGATGAATCTGTGAGGGCGAGAGCTGTAGAAACACCTCCTAGCAGTGCCTTGGAGGGAAGGAAAAGGCTGCAGACAGGGAGTATGGTAGGAGACAAAGAACATGATCCTTGCATTCAGTTTACAATTTTCATCCGCCTAGAAACAGGGAAAGACGAGCAAAACAGCATAAAGATTAACAACGTATTTTCTGCGTTGTTTAAAGCACTATGAACACAGGAATTTAAATGTTCTTTTCTTCCTTTGATTCATCTAGTTGCACCCATTTCAGACAGAGAGGAAATGCAAAACAAACATGAGTATTCATTCCCACTCGCATGATTATTAGCGCGAGTTGAGAAAATTCAGCTTCTGAGATGAATTCTGCCCCTTGCTTTTCCTGATCACTGCCTATCACAATCCTCAGAATTACTGAGAGTGGAACAACATTTGCTTCTTCAGAGAGCTGAGAGGCTTGCTTGAGGTTTGTGTATATTGACTTTCCAAACACTAGAGCGATGTACGTACCTTCAGTGTTTATATGTAACATCTGTCCAATTTTGTTTGCTCTCTTTCTTATATTTTTTATCACGATAGAAAAATACTCTAGATTTACAGAATGGTTTTTCAAACACCTTCAGTACCTACACGAACTGATTTTTTCTTACTTAGAATCAAGAACACTAGGTATTCTTCAAGAGCTACAACAGGCACATACAATTACACGTAACTGTATATGCAGGAGGCCCTGGGGCCAACGGTTAGGTGAGGTTTGAGTATGAGCTATGACACCAAACCAGAACTGGGATTCAAATACAAGCTTGGTACCAGCAAAGTCTGAGGGAGCACTGGATAACTTTGCAAAAGAAGAGGAACTCAGTTGCTTCTGAATAAACAATTGTTACATGAAGCTGCTGGAGAACAATAACCATGGAAAAGCTAAGCCCAGTTTGCTCCACATTTAAACAAACTTTATAAGTTTCATTCCCAACATCTGTTTGGTCATGTTTCAGGTATGGCTGTGAAAGTTTTGCAGAACCTTAAAAAAAAAAAAATAAAAATACAGCCCCCTCCCTCCAATCTACATTGCGTAATAGAACACCGTCTTTACAGATTCAATAAATTATTCATGGAGAAGGCAATATTACTATTAGACCCTGGGGTCTTGGGCTCCCCACATGTAAAAGATCTAACTCTACACAATCAATCCAGCAGGATAACTCTGTTATACTCTACTTAACCCAGGTTGCCTAAGAGGGTTTGAAAATGGATTAGTGGATGATGAGCTTGGTTTAAAAGCAATATTATCTCCCAGAAAAGCAGAGGATAATTCCTACTAGCTGGTTTAAGAAATAAAATGATCCTAGGTTGGAAAGAAACTTTTCATATATTCTCTTAACTAGCTAGACACCGACACATGTGATGACTAGAGACATGGGAGAAGCTAGGCATCAAAACAGGCACCAATCAAGAACATTCCCACTAAGTAATAGTGTTCTTAGATTCTTAGAGAGTAGAAAGAATCTAGATTGACAAGATGGTATCAAAACTGGCTTATTCTTGCAAATTGTCTGAATATCATCTGTGAAGGGGCAAGCAAGATTTCTGGAATAGCTACAATTCTTCATCATGACAGCAACTCCTGTGATTAATACCTATAAGTTGAGGATATCCTAATGCATATTTGTTACAGAGAGAGGCACAAAGCTGAAAGCATTTCTAGAGACCAAATGTTTCATTGCTCTCTATTTTTGGTGACTATGGGACATCCAAAAAAACCACAGCAGAATTTACTATTTGTAACCATGGGTTCAACTTTTATTTATCACAGAAATCTCTGCTCACTATCAAAGCACTGTGGTATGGTCATTGTTTCTTTGGCACTTGTCAAGATAGCTCTGTTTTTCTTGCATGCATGCATTTTATTTGTTCATCTTATTTCCCTGAAATAGAGAAAATGGCTGGAAATAGCTCCAGATTGGACTGGACAGAGAAAAGGAAAAGCATAGGAAGACTTACCTCTACATGGAGACATTACGGGAGTCCATCAAGCAGATTAGAGATGTCTATGGCGAAGTCCTGTTCTCTTTAAGGTCCTACCAGCCATCTAGCCTCAACAGTGCCAAGGTCGGAGCCAGGAGTACTCTGCAGAAGACAACTTACGAATATTCACTCAAATCGGGGGAAAAAAAAAAAAAAATACACATGCTTCCTGCTTACTATCGAGATATATTCTGGATCTGTGCTATGACAGCTTGTCACCAAAGGGTAGCGTTAAAAGACTACAGGAGAATGTCCATTGAACAGGAGTTTTGATTTTACAACTGAGAGAGTGCATCTCAAAATCCAACACCAAGACTTACAATATTCCAGACAGAGAACAGAGACATATTCTGAACTTCCCATGCATCTACTGAAAACAGTTCATGTTTTGAATATCAAACCTTCACAGCAAACCATTCATAGGCAAGCCCTAGGCTGAAAGATGTTCGCATAAAACATTAGTTGAATAAATTCAAACACGTTTCTGGATCCAGTAGAGCAATTTGTAAGAACAGTATCTACTACTGGCATACATGGTCACTCCAGGGTTCTGTGAAAAGAGACAGAACTCCAGAACTCACAACATTTTACACCGGTATAATATATCTCTCTTGTTAACAAAATGGCAGCATGACAAATATAACGCAGGAGTACTGCTTGGCCCCCTTTGCTAAGCACATTTTCTCTCCTTTTATTCTTCAGTACTTTTTCTCCCAACATGTTTTTTTGTTTTCTGTGCTGCTACCTGGCTCTTCCCTTTCAGACAGCCTCTTCCTGACAGTTATCAGGGTTTAACATACTGTACTAGGAGGCTCGTGAATATTGCTCTTTGATTTTTAGTGCTTTATGATGAATGGCTAGGAATCGTTGCTGTAGAAAAAAAAAAAAAGGGAAAGAAAAATTGTTTCTGAAAACCTTTGTGCTATTGAATTCTGCCTTTCTGCGTGCAAACTCTCCAGCACTGAATCGCTTTGCTATGGGACTGTCACTCTGCATGCTAGAGGTAATAAACCTTTCCCTCCCACCCCCAAACCAGCAAGGTATAATGTGGGGAAAAAGAAGAGTATGAACCTTAGGTTTGATTAGGATGTGTCCCTTCTTACATTTTTCCTTCTTGATTTTTTACTCTTTGTTTTTTAAAAAAGTCTTCCCAGGTGTGTTTAAATTTAAGGTAATTTGTGTCTTCAATCCTCGGTCACTTCACAACAAACCCCCACCTCTTTTTTCATTACCTAAATAAAAGCAGAGAAGCAAGGATTAAAATGTTGGACCCTGGACTAACAAAGAGTATTCAGCTCAGCAAGAGAAATACATTACCCTCCACTGCATTCAGCAACCTAGACAAAAGATGGGGTGGGAAAGCCACCAGGAGGAAAGAGAAGAGGAGCAGCTCTAGAACAGAAAGGGAAAAGCCTGTCCAACTGCACATTTTTTGGGGGGTTCTGATGAAAGTACTCCTACCTCTGGGTTTCTTTAGGGATGTCGTCTTTGACCCAGAAGCTTTGCACCAGTCAAATTCAAGGAATCTATAAACTTGTCCAGGGTTTCAAGAGCATAAAGGTGAAACACATCCCCAGAGGACCGGATTTAGCCCGTCGCACCCCGGGCAGAGCATACGCAGCAGGCTCCACACCGCCTAGAAGCCTTGGCAACACATTTGTACCTGGGAAATTCCAGGCAGGAGCAGGGCCACACTGTTACTGTGTGCTGCCATCACATCCACACAGCTGGAAACCCAGCCTAAACCCACTGCTGATGAGCCTTCCACAATACCCTGCGGAGCAGCAAGGACCCCGGCGGGTGAGACTACCTCTTGACGCCACTTCTGCCAGAGATGGAAGGGCTGCCTGGCCCCCCAGCAAGCTGCTCTCATTCTCCCCTGGGGCAATCCCTCAGTCCTCAGCGATGGCTGCAGGTAGGGAGCATGTTCAGGGGTGCAGAGCACTGGCTGGTCCACAGGAGTTGAGCAAATGATTTTTTTTTTTTTTTTTTCTTCCCCAGAATAACAAGCTTCCTGTCCTGGTGAGAAAATAGTTTAGAGTTGTGATTACAAATATCATGCAGCAAAGTTTATGTTCTGTATTTGTAATTCTTTTTAAGGCAGCAACTCAAAGTATATACCAGGCCAGGACATACTGCTAGCTCAGATGTGAAAGCGATTTCCTAAGAACATATACATCCAAGGCCTTAATGGGTGGAACCTCAGGTAAGTCTACCAAGCACTGCTGATGCTAGGGAAGAAATTAAACCAATTTCCATCAACTGAGGACCACATTCTTAGAGCTGGATCTCAGTCCTCCTATTGTTCACACGACCTTAAAACTACATTTTTTTCCTTGATTTTTCTCCTGTTTCTAAGTGTCCTAATTTGCCAGTCTGGACTAATGAAATACACAGAAGCTGATGGTCTGTGGCACAGAGGGCCAACAGCCTACAAGCAGTAACAAAGAACACAGTGGCAAGTGCCAACAAGGGACGGAAAAGAAGCATTTCTGGGTGAACTCGCTTCCGGATGAAAAATTTCAAATTTATCACCTTCATCTTGCCATGCTTCCATGAATGACAAGCTTCAACCCCAGAGTAGTTTAGTAGTTGCCCCTTTCAGGATTCACGTGCTTAAAGCACACACGGCGGTGACTTTACAGCATTCAGCTTTCCCAAACTTCCTCAGCATGATGGAAAAATACAGAAGAACACATTTCATAGTACAGCACAGCATTTGCCAGCTCCTCGCAATTCTCGGTCTCCAATTCCAGTGTGTTTCTCTACCCTTCTTACTAACTGCTTGCAACATGGAAGAACTGCCCAAGCTCATATGTGCCTAGGAACAAGGGAAGGCTATGACTTCATCTTGAAGGTATACTTGCTAAAAAATTAAAGCAGTTTAAAGAGCATGGAAAAATAAACCCAAACACTTTTTTACTTTAATAACCAACCATAGCTAATACTCCCTTGCCAAGAGGGCCTACGTATGGACCAAATGCCTATTTACCAGAGGGAAGTAGTAATAATATGGGAAACAATCAGCTTCCCCCATCGAAACCCTGCTGATTTCCCGGGGGGGCTCATAGGAGGCAGACCCACGGGCCCCACAGACAGTGCCGCTCGGCCCCATGGCCTTACACAGCAGAGGCTCCTCCAAGGCAGAGTAGGGAACCAGCCATGGCCACATCGGTCCGCACTCCTCAATGCTACTGTCCCACACTAACCAACAGATACTTGCAGTTTGGTTTCCAGTGCATCAAACTTCCCAGCAAAGTGGTCCTTTGCATTTCACCTGTACCTTTTAACCTCCCGCAGAGAGCCAGATTCTGTTCTTCCATCTGCTGGCTCACAAGTGGAGAAAAACATCAAAAATCAAACAGAAAAGCAGCACTCTGTGTTGCGTGACCATGCAGCGGACACTCACAGCATACACCAGTATAGCACCAGTTATACTGGTCCAGTGTTGCGTACGTAACGGTGCTTTCACCAAAGCTAACTGATAAAGAGCAAAAGTTAGCTGGAAGATAGATGGGTACTCTCTAGCCCATACCGACTGGTGTGTTAAAAGGCTCCACGCAGAGACGTGTCATTTCGCTAAGAAGCCGCTTTGCCCTGTGAAATCAGAGTGCCAGGGTCTCAAATCGATATATGGCTTTTGGCTGTAAGGTCACGGTTTCTTTCTTGCTACCTCCAACTTCTTTTCTCTGTTGCACCAGATCAGTCGGATGGATTTAATGGGATTCGTGAGATTTTCATTTTTCCCCGAGAGCCTGCTAAATTTATAGGCAAGAAATATTGTTTTGCCTCTTTTTTTTTTTTTCCCCTCAACAGTTCTGTAAAATAGCTCCACCTTTTAGGGGTCTACACTAAATTTTTTAATACCACAGAGAATCCTTGATTTGCAAAGGAACGCTCAGAATAGAAGAGGCTTCCTTTGCAACAACCCCCCCCACCCTTCAACTTTTGTGAAGTTCCCGTCACAGAGTTCCAAGACACTGTTTCAGAGGCAAAGCACTCAAAAAACTTTAACATTAAGTTAAGCTTTTTTTTTTTTTTCCTTTGTTCTGGAATGTGCATTTTGGGGCAGGGTTGTTAAGCAAAGAAAATAGCAAAAGATCCGCCGCAGAAAAGGTCATTTTCTGGCAGGAGGTTCAGTTCATATCTATTAAATGCTCACATGGAGCTTGTTTTATTCTTTGCTTGGTTTAAAACTAGAAACAACACTCAGTTCCATATTCAGAATTTGTATGTCATGTTTCAGCCTGGAGCATATTTTTACAGTTAAGTTATAAACCCTTAAATTAAGAATTTATCATAAAAAACACACAACGACTCCCTAGCAATAACATTGCAAACAACATCACTATAATGGTAAAAATGATTAAATGCTATCATTCTGTTCAAGTCATTGCCAACAGATTTTGTGTTAACTGCCTGCAATTAAAGGTCTGTCTTTTTTAATAACAACATATTAATATGAATTCTGCCAGTACTTTCGTAGCTTCCAAAATATTATTAAAATAAACAAGTTCAGGGGGAGAAAGAGTAATGCAAACAGGGAAACAGACTGTTTCACAATCGTAAAAGCCCTCAGCAATAGACAGTTCGGTTTTAATATGGACCTGAATTTCTTAATACAGGTTACCCAGAGGAGGAGACAAGACAAGTTCTGTACTAACCTGATTTAACATGCCAGCCTGGGAGTACTCGGCATTCGGAAGATTGTACTCTGTAACCTCTAGGAGCATTCTAATGAACTGGGGGAGCAAGATCAAGCCCAAATAAATACCCGAATTATTTTTTTTTAAAAAAAATATGACAGAGGGGCAGCAAGATTTGTGCTGGCAGTAAGTTGCATTTTTATTTTCTTCACTCTCTTCGTTATTCATTACAAATAAGTTAGCTAATTGCTAAATAACAGAAAAGATGACACTAATTGGAGTAGTGGCTTTGACATCTCTGTGTATTCAAAGTTAAAACTTAATTAGAAGTTAAAACTATGTTGTTTTATTGATGCGTACTTAGCATTTTTAGCCCTTTAAACATTAAATAAAGGTTCACTTAGGAAAGGACATTACAATGAAACATTTAAATACGCTGCTCATTTTCTCCTCTGGTTAGTGATACTCGCCTTTCTCCTGACACAGTCGCTTGCAAAAAAAGAGCAAAATGAGAAACCTGCCAAACACGAGCAAATATTTTCACCTTCTTTCTAGAGTAAATTATGGTCTCTGAATTGCCACTCTTCTTATTCCAGTTTTATTCTTTTCATTCGTCGGCGAGGGAATTCATATGCTCCAGCCCCCCTCCTCCCCCACAACAATGATACTCTGCAAATAAACTCTTACTGCCTTTTTCTATCTATCAAAACCAGCACATAAATCGCTGCCTAGGAATCCTCACCACGCAGACACACATACTGCTGACCCCCCTTGGGAACGGCGAGCAGAACCCCGTGCCAATCAGCAATTATAAGATAATGGTACTAAAAAGCCTGAACCTGGGAGTTATTCAGTTGCTCTGCCAACCCTTGCAGGACTCTTATGTGCCTGGGAATTAAGTAATTAACAGACTAATTTATTGTTCAGTATAAAGGATTTCTATCTCTCCAGTCAGGTTTGACATCATCACAATTCACTACCTCATCAGAAGATGCCAATTGTTTGTCCTCATCTCCAAAAGACAAAGAAATCCATGAAAACATTGCTTCGTAGCTCAAGTTTGCTTTGGAAAAAAAAGAAAATCACTGTCACAATTTGAGTATTGCCCTCCAACACAAACACACATGCCTGATCTTCTGGAGTACCCTTGAATAAGGGAGACCAAAATTCACCAGACCCGGAGAAGCCAAAGCTGTAATTACAAGTAGGCTGTAGATACATTGACACTCCTCGCTCTCCAAAATAAAGGATGAATCTGGATTTAACCTGTTGACTAATTTCATTGACCATCGTGCAGACTGCATGGCGTAACATAGAACATTTTGCCTACAAAGAGCGAACTTTAACTACTGATGGCAATGAACATTGCTGCTTTAGCTTACAGCCCAAGCTGTAGACAAGAGCTTATAGTGTTCAAGTACAGCATTACAAGCTGTGTTTTCTAGCTGATACGCAGTATTAAGGACTCTTTGCACTACAAATACATGTTGTGTTTGAACATGAGCAGGAGAGGTTACCTTAGTGGAAGTGATGACTGCAATGTTATAGTAGTCATTGTGGTCAAGGCGAAATCGTGTTCAACTGCATGGTTTAAACCCTGGTGGAGCACAACTTTCTACTTTTGTGCTCTGGGTATCTTCTTCCAGCGTAAGCAAGTCTGCCACGTGGTCTTTGCAGAATCTGAAGGAAGGAATCAGCCAGATTTGCAATGTAGAAAAGAAAAAAACCAAAGCAAACCAGCTAAATTTAGGAAATAAAGAGCGCGCATGAGAGATGCGAAATCTCCTTCACTGAAGATTTTTTAAGAGCAAATAGGATAAACACCTGTTGGGAACAAGCCAGGTTTTCCCACTCCTGTCTCAGTTCAGTGTTACTGACCAACTGTTCTCTCGAGACAGCTCCAACTCCGATACGTTCAGGATTTTGATGTTAACGATGTTGTTCCTGCATCCCTCCTGGTCCAGTCACATCACTCAAATCAGTCTCATTGGCCAAAGTACAAAACACGGTAAAATGATCCCATGACTCTGGGTTGTTACGGAGCAGGAGAAAGAGTCAAAAGAAGACTGTTGGGACTGAGAGGGCTGATCAGCCTGTGGGGTGGCAGGGAAGGGGTATTCACCCAAAAAGAAGCAATTGTAGAACCTCCCCGAGAGTCTCCTGGCTTTGACAGAGGAGACCTTCCTTTACGCTTCTTGGTGGAGGAGGCAAAAAGGAGTTTAAAGAATGGTGAGTTTGTTAAATCTGAAGAGAAAAGTTATTAAAAGAAAAGAGAAAATGCAGAACATCGTGTCACTAATAAAAACCTGGCTGAAAAGTTGTATTGAAGGATAGCACAAAGAAAAATCATGATATCAATTCATAATACATCATGCAAGTATTTTTAATGAACTTTTTTTTAGTCCGTAGCTCAAATCCTGACATTTATTATTTCAATGATTTCAGATGCTCTTTCCAGGATTTCTGTGAAAAAAAAAAAAAAAAAGGAAGCCATTTTCAAACCTTGAAACAAATTGGCTCCCATATGTAAGTTTAAATTATCCATCACCCTGCAGGAGGATTCAAGCAAAATCGAAGGCCATCTTGATGAATAATCAAGGTAAATTTGTCACATTTTTTACCAAGCTGCATACTTTCAGAGTTTCATAAAAAGATCCACATAATTAGTTTAGCTTACCAGGAAAAAAAATGTTGAATGACAAGGTCAGGCTCTTGCCCTTTCAGTAAATTAGAGAAGATTGCCATAAATTGCATAATATAATGAAACACCAATTTGCATATTTGCTGCTATATTAAAAGGGATCAGTTTTAGCTCGCAAAGCAGAACAAATAAAAACATGCATTTTAATAACTCAAATTACTCCCAGGAAGTGACCCTCAGCAGAAAGCCTGATTATCACTACTTAATTAGAAGCCTTGGAAATCTAAATCCTCCTTTAAATCCTATTCTGTGTACAGTGAAAGATGAAGCCGTGAGTTTTGTCTTAGATTCAATATTTACTCTTTACTAATATGTTTGCAGGGGAGACTTTCCAAGCATTATGAAGACATGCAAAAAAAATTAATATTCAAAGAAAGAGTGCATAAAACCTGTGTTGGCTTGCAGGTGCAAAGCAATTAACAAGCTGGCATTTGCAGTACTTTTAATTAATTAATTAAAAATTCAAAGCTGACTTTCATTTCTTTAAATGTTTGAACATTTTATCCATCAATAATGAACCGCTACTTACTGCTGTGCTACAACAGCTGGTAAATGAAAAACTTAGTCCAACACTGTAAAAAAGTGCATAGGAATTTCACGTTTTGCTTTCTCCTTGCAATTTAAAAATGCAATAGAGTTTGAAACTCTGTGTGATGTGGAGGTGAATCTTGTGTGTCTGCTTAGCTGTAAAAATAAACTGCATTCTATATTACAGTTCAACCTAGAACAGGAATTAAAACCAAAAGTTTCAGTATAAAATGTATCTGGGTTTAATTTTTAATTGAACTTAAAAAATTAAATTCTGTTTGCTTTGGGAAGTCAAGGGATTTTTCTTAAGAATAAAATGTTCCGCCCTGATCTTTAAAGGTTAAAATTGTACTATAAAATGGGATTTTGAGACATTTCTAAACGGTTGCAAATAATAAATAGTCAGAGAAAAGTGCTGTGATTAAATTTACAGGTTGATATCACTCAAATGATAAACTTATTGTTTTCAGCAGAAGGATTTTGGTCAGTACCTATTTAAGAGACACCACCATTAATACACTAATTAAAACATAAATACTACATTGCTACCTCACTAGGCATTCACTCAGCTGGAACTAACTGTATTTGCTTAATCTACAATTTTAGATGTATTAGCAAAAATAAATGTTGGTGAATGTAAGAGCCTGATTACATATCTTGGGTAAATTGGTGATAATGAGTCAAGAGACTTTGTGTTCATTCACATATATTAGAATAAGAATCATTATGAAATTAAAGCTAAGATTAATCCTGCTAATGACACCATGGAGCATCTGGGAATAAGATAACCCAGATGTCAAATTCACTGTGATACTGTGCTGCTATTTGATAGAGTAACCCCTTGAAGTGTTCTTCTAAGGCAGCGAGCTGGTACCCCACAGTCCCAGCACTTGAAATGCAAATGAGTGACAAGATAGACTAATAATGAGAGCAGATTCTAGCAGTAAGGAAAATGAATAAATTAAAAAAAAATCTGAACCACTGATAAGAACAAGCAGCAGGCAACCCAATGTCCTCAATTAGGGTGGATGACATCTGCAGTGTATTTCTCTCTAATAAAGCCCTCACTCTGTATTCCAAAGCACACGATTCTAACACTGTTAACATTTTAATGTCTTGGGCGTGCATGGTAACATTAATTACAAGATGATTTGGATGACTTCTGAATCTCTTTTATGTCTTCCACTGAGTAAAAATCTGAGTTGCAGCTTTGATATCATAAATAAAATGTAGAGACCTGCCAAGCATTAAAGCTCTCCTGAAGTAACTCAGATCTGCTAAGTTACATTAAACCTTTATAGCTAAGTAAAGAGCATTCTCTATGAATTTAAAGAGGGTCAGTGTCTATACATTTTAATGGCAAAGCTTTACAGATCTCCAGCATTTTTCTTTAGACTGCAGCTGTTGTTGCTTTTAATTACTAATGAGTTTAATCTAATGTTTTGTTGAGCTCAATTTACCTCCTCCATAGCATTTGTTCAGAAACTTACACCAGGATTAAGTGACTTGCTTCCTCGTCTCCCCAACCCTGGGTCTTCTCTTCCTGCAATCCGCTCTGCTCCTTGTCTGGAAAGAGCAATTGTTAGCAAAAACACTCCCAAAACAAGACCAAGGTTATCACCAACTGAAAAAAACCCCCCACACTTTAAATGTAGCACAAAACTCAATGAGCAAACCACTAGTAGTCCAGGATCCCCATGGGCTTTTCTGATTCGCACCAAAATGCAGTGGCACCTCACCTTCATGGCAGTTGTTAGGCACCTAACCACCCACTGCACTGCCACCACCCCCGCATCGGCTGCGTAGACACACTGAGGGTAGTGGGGAAAAAAAAAACCAAATAAAATGAAAAAGGGCCAGCTTTGTGGAGGGAAGACACGCAGCATCCCTGGTTCTGCACCACCCTGAATCTTCTTTAAGTCAGTACAGTAAAACTGAGGAGAAAGCTTTTCACGCAGTTCCGTAGCCCACTTCACATCGGTGTAAATGCAAGGAGCAAAGGCACGCAGACTCGAGCTTTTATTTTCTCAAATGAATGCCTGAAGCAGACAATGAACTTACACTACTGTTTGGAACAGGACAAGGATCTATCCTGCCTTCTTGGCACTGCTACCTGTGGGGTAACAGACTGCTGTTTGTGAAAGTCCCCGGGGATGGCTGAGGCAAGGCGCTCAACCTTCCTGTAGGTTCAGTCATCTCATGAAACTTCACTCCACTGTAGGTTATGATACACAGTTCAGTAAGAGCTTTACGAGAAACACCACGGTAGGAAAGGCTCGTATACATTTGAAAACTACCATTTCTTCGGGGCAAATGAGCAAACGTAAATGCTTTGGTCTCTTCTGTGACATGGGGACACAAGTTGACCAGAGTCTTTGTGCTAAAGGTGTGAGACCACAACTGACTCACTTCCATGCATCAATTCAGGAGAACAAAGTAACCGTAATATGCCCATCCACAGTTAAGATCTGCGGTCATGAGATTAGTGATGAGAAGCTGCTCAAGCCATTTCATCTCACTGGAAACCTCCTCCCTCAGAATCTCACATCTGTGCCCGTTTCTGATGACATTTCTGGGACACCACCACTAGCCTGTCTTCTGCTTTTTTGGGTTCCACAGCACATACACTCTCCTTTGTCTCTCTCAGTTATATACATATCCACATGTACCTTTCTGTTGTTTTTTCCCCTCTAAATATATAGATAAGACACATTTACTGGTCCAATTAAATTTTGTACAAGTCTGAGACAAGATAAATGAAGAGAAATTAAGAAGAAAGCAAACTGGCCTTGGGATCTATGCCTTCAACTACATTTTTAGGTGCATTTTAGAGGGTAATTTATACAAACTCTCATTTAATGCAGATGTTCTTTCCTTTTTCAGCCTTCACAGCCTCAAGAATTAATGAAGCACTGAGAAATTTCAGAGAATATCTTGATGTTAATAATTTTAAACCCTTCCTCTGAGGAGCAAGGGCAATTATTTCTACTGTTATTTTGTTGCAGTAGATCTTGTCTTCCAGGTGAAGCCAGCTGCTGGCACAGTTGTGTTCATTATTTATGCCAGAAATTTGGGGGGATTTACTATTCAGAATTTGAAATGTTTTTGTTGATATAAGCAAAAAAGTGCACCCCTTTAGATACTTCAGCCCACAATTTAGTCAGTCACGAAAGTCATTCACATAGATGAAGCTGTATAAAAGGCACAGACTCTTCTCCCTGAACAAAGATACGACAGCACTCGCGTCTTTGGTCTTCTATTGACAACCACAATTGAATTTTCATTTCAATTCAGCCCTGCTTTTTAGCTTATATGGTTGTTCCCCTCTCAGCTCCTCTAGATTAGCTGTGTGGGAAAAGAACTTGTGAAGTTGGAATAATTCACTCATGGCCTCACCCATTCAGAGCACTGAAAAGTTTGCTCAAGTACCCCCAAAGCTAAGTTCAAACAAAGAGTTCAGCACGTCTACACCTAGAAGTAAATCTCTACAGTCTACACCTAGAAGTAAATCTCTACAATCAGCTCTAGCTATTGGAATGTAGGTGCAACTAGAAGCACAGGTTGTTCCAAAAATCTTCTTTTATTGTAGGTTCATGAGATCAAAGCACAAGCTGTAAATCATCCTCATCTAATGTCCTGGCCATACATGCTGTGTCTTGGTGGTGGTCTTTGCTGAGAGGTGGAGACTGATTTTGTCCCAGCCTACATTGCTTATCCTATTAATCAGCTTCTTAATGACCATTTCAAGTGACTTTTGAGCAGAAGTGACCACTAAGTGCCTTCCCATTTTCTGAAGAAGCTCTCTCTTCCTAAGCATGGCTTTGCACCACCCTCTGCCTCACTCCTTCATTCTGATTGCCCCCGCAATTGCTTGGCAGAGCTGGAGGACCACAGCTCCCCAACCTCCTTTGTTTTCATTCCTTGGTGTTGGCTTGCTAGGGCGCCTTCAGAGAGCACTGCATGCCTGAAGTGGTTTCACCTTTATCTGCACTAAATCCAAAATTTCAGCAGAGTTTTAAAACCCCATAGCCTGTATCTCTCTCCTGAAAATACTAACAGATTCATTTCTTTCATTTTATTTATTAGGAGATAGCATGATGCACCTCCTTGCAAGCATTGAGTAAGCGTATAACCACTGAAGCCACTGAAGGTTGGGTTGGGTTTTTTATTTATAACAGAAGCTTCATTACAGGAAAAACCCCTGATTAAATATGCATAAAATGTGCCTTTTTTAATAGCTGGAAAAGATTGTAATGTAACCACAGGGACAAACCACAGAGACCCAGAGGGGAAAAACCATAGAAGAGTTAATAAAAATACCCCCTTAAAAAGGTAACTATCATCTACACGCCACCACTTTCACCAGGTAGGTTTAGTAAATCGGAAGCCAGCAGGTTCCAAGAACAAGTATACAAGGAATTTCCAAGACAAAAGTTTAAGTCACAGTTACACGGGTCTTGTCTTCCCTTGCACTTGGGCAAAATTGCCATTAATATTAATGGCAGACAGGCATGCATGTAAAGGAGAGAAACCCCTAATTAGTGTCGTAGCACATGCAACATTCCTAACAGGGAAACCATTTTGTATGCCCTAATTGCACAAAATTGGCAACAAGTTACCGTATGCATCTGTATCAAAGGCTACAGAAGCTGATGAATTCTCCAGTGGTCGGAAAACGTGCCCATACTGCAGAGTTTGGGTGACAGAAGCAGCCTGTATACGCGTTATCCTTACAACCTCCACTCCCCAGCAAAGGTAGCCCTCCTGGGGTTCGCTGCCCACTGCTCCGGCTGCATCCCTCATCTCTCCGAGGGGAAGCACAAGCACCTGTGTCTTCCACCAAGGTAGAGAGGTTTTTCAGCATTTTTTTTACTTAAACAGATCTGACGGATCAATCTCTGCTGACATGCAGAAATTGCAAAACTGCACTAAAACCACACCGTAGCCCTATGAAAATATTAGAATCGCACAGATCATGTTAGAGTGGGGTCTTCTCTCTCTCATTTACAGGAGATTTCTTCACAGAATGCATTGCTACAAATCACAAGAAAGCCTGTTCAGCTGCAGAAAGACGTTCAAGGTCCACGTCATGCTTGCTACAATTTCTGCTAAATACAAAGCATTGAAATTTCTGCAAAAATATTTCAGAACTCTTCTCACTTTTAAGTCAAAGTCAGTATTTTTTTCCTAACTAAAACTGCACGTAAAGGTAAGTGGTTAAGTGGAATTATGCGAGCAGCAACTGTGATAGTATGTTTTTACAGAGAAACCCCCTACATTCTTCTAACAACTACCTTTTTAGATTTTTAAATCTTTAAATATACATTACTTAAGCATCAATGTTTTCTCCTCTCAAAAACATCAGAGCAAGTAATTCCTCAAGTAACTCAGTTGACTTCTCACTGATGCAACAGACCTCAGTTTTGCTCCAGAGATTCAGAGACAGAAAAATATCCTATTCAACATTTTTTTAATTTTTAAACTGGAGAAAGGAAATACTGTGTGAAACATTTTCACCTAAATACTTAATTGGAAGCCAACATAAATAGAAGACTGGCATCAACCTACTTAACAAGAAACATGACTGGCTCACTCGATATTTTCTTCAGTAAACATGGAAGTTTCTTTCAAATGCAAATTCTTTCCTAGACTTTTTTTTTTTTTTTTTTTTTTTTTAGCAGTAGTCTTCCTTCTTCCAGAACCAAAATCTGGAAGTCACCATAGCAAAGTCTGAGAATGTGGAAGTTTCATCATCTAGGAGCTCAGGTAGAGACAGCGTATCCACTTCACCAGTGCCAGTAGGACAAATCTGCCCATGTCATATTTGCGAGTAGATTGTTTGGCCCCTCATACTCAACTTGGACGAGTTTAATGTTTCCCTGGCTGGTCTACTGTCATGCCCATCTGTCGGAGTGGCACAGTGCCCATTCACAAGGTAGAACGCCAGTTTCAACCAGAGTATGGATACTAACCAAAGACCAGTTTAGGAGGAAAGCCGATTGGATGTAGCTAATGACACCTTATTTACAGAGATCCTCCTGGTGTCAAGCAGTGCCAAATTAAGAACACATGCTACATTACAAGGATCACATCTGTTAACAAATATTGGCACTTTGTCACTGGCATCTGCCTCTTTTGTTAATCCACTTCAGTAGTGAAAAGGCTGCCTCAGAAGAAGTGGTGTTCAGGCCCCATCCTACCAGCATAATCACAGATTTTCTTCACCAAAAATTTCCCAATACCAGGCCAAAGGCTTGTCAACGTTACCTCTACGTACACCTCTTCCCAGGGGTTGGTGATGCCCTGTAAAAAGCTGTGAAATTATAGAATTATAATACCTATTTAAATGAGCTTTTTCATGTGTTTGAGGGTTTATTAAGCCTATAGTCATCCTGTCAGCAATGAGATGAACGTGATTGCAGAAAACAGAGTGACAAGTAATAAAAAGGGGAGAAACGACTGTTGCATCTTCTTGGTACAGCTGAGTTTGCCATCTAAGTAAAAGACTGAATTAAATACCTCAGCCCAATGGAAAAAACAAAACCAGAGAGCACCAAACACTATGTTCTTTGGGACTCCTTTGGTCTCATATTTTGGGTTTTGCATTTGTTTCAGCTGAATGGTATGGATGTATTAAGGCACAGACAGCATGGGCCAGTACAGAAAGGCCTCTGTACTGAAGGCATGTGATTACAACCATTTCCATTTTAAGATTACTTCCAGCTTCTGCCATAACAAAACCAAACTGGAACACGTTCACCACTTGCAATTACCATTGTAGTCCCTGCCAGGGCCTGGGCTCACAGTCCTGAGCGAGCAGTTTGCCACAAGTCACACCACGGGCAGTAAGTCCAGAAGCTGCTGGTCCGTGCCATCAGCCTTGGTGGTGCCCTGCATGGCCGGGGAGGAGGAGGCGGGCTGGATCCCCATCCGAGCAGGTGGGAACAAGAGCACGAGGGGCTCCTCCCTTCCAGGAGCTGCTGCCACACCTGATGGCTCGCTGGTTGGAAGGCAACAGGATCTGGACTCCTAGCAAGTCTCTCATTTACAATTAGTCCAGGAGAAAGAAAGGCAGGCATAAGGGATGCACCATAAGGGAGAGACTGAGGGGATGCTGCTGCTTCCTGCCTTCTAGGGCACAGAGGCAACCAGTTACAGGGATCACCATCATTCAAGGCTGCTGTACAGGTATCATGATCGATATAGCAGGAGCAGGACACTTGTACTAACCTCCTTTCAGGTATCTCGCCTCGGTGAAGAGGCCAGGACTCTCTTCTCTTTGCTCTGTTGATGAGATGTGACTGCCTGGCTGACCACGCTGCAGCAAGGCATAGCACTGTGGGTAATTTACAATAGGACGGGAAGCTCTTGGACCGAGTTATTTGGTAACAAGCAGCTTTCACTGGAGGTTGCTTAAGGGACTAGCTGAATTTTCTTGAACAGGCATCAAGAACATCAGTCCTGAAGAATCTCTTTTCTGTTGGCTCTAGAAAGGAGAAACTACATTTACACCCTCTTCCAGGACACCAAAGGTCTGGGAACAGGATGATGCTATTGGGAATAAAACAAAGCATTTTCACTCCTTGGTCAGATGCAGCTATTGTTCAATGAATCTCTGCCCAAGAAGTACCATTAAGTATTACTATTTCATGTCATCTTTAGTGCCGAGAGATCTGGCTCTAGCTCTCTTCTCTGGAAAGTTTCTTTTGGCCACCCTGCTCTTTCAGTTACACCAACCAACCACGCTAGCATTAGCAGCGTGAGCTGAATCTCTTGTAGCAGTCCTTTTTGGTAGCATTCACATGAGAGGGCATAGTGCTCCTCAGGAAGCACTGAAGATACGATGGCATAAACCCTCAGTCTTCCTGGGCTCTTAGAACAGCTCTGCCCTGTACTTCATCGCTAAGTATTGATCTTTGCGGAGGTTCGGCTTCAGAGCGAGCTAGATGAACCATTTAAAATGAACGAGGGCACAGGGCTGTGTGCATCTCTCCTAGCACCATGAAAGAGACATTCTTGTATGCGCTTACCAAGATTAAAGTGTAAAGCAAATGGTTTGTTTTCTTTCTACTGTTGGCTGAAGACCATACATGCGTTGAGTTGACTATGCTCTTCAGCAGCACTGCAGTGTTTCACTCGCCAGCTAGCAGCAGCTTAACCAGTCAGGATACATAAAAAGGGACCAAAGATTTTGTTAAATGATCCCAGGAAGTTACAGTTACCAGGGCTGTTACAGATTGTTCCTTCCTCTTCCTTTACAGTGGCACAGAGACATCACTTTACTAGATACAGACACGCAATTAGGACAGAAGAAGCAGGTATCCTACACTGCGCATAAATCAGGAAAGTTCCCCAAACATCTCCAAACCAGTTGTCAGCCCACACACCTGCAAAGTTTCAAGACAAAGAGGCACACATTAAGAGAGGTATTTAACAACAACAGGGAAAAAAAATAAAGACATATTGATTGATTTGTCTTGGGGGCCTGAATAAAGTGACAATCTATTCCAGCAAAAACTAACATAGATATGATGATACAAACATCACTCCCCAGCTTGGCTGGTGGATTTATTTTGCTTAGTCTTGAAGCACCAAATGACATTTGCGATAATGTCATAGGGGGAAAATGTTTAACTGCCTCCTGGATTTCCCTGGCATGTGAAAGATGTAATTCTAATGATAACAGTATTCCATTTATACTTCTCCAGTCATCCAAATTAATCCTTCTGTTTTGCTAACTACACAGGAATATCCTTAACCACAAAGCCGCAGTCAGCACTGGAGACTAACAGCTTAAAATAGGAAATAAGAACTTCACCCACTTGGCAGCCAGCGTCTGAACCACGAGAGGTGCGACGTGATTAAGCACAGCTCAGCTTCTGAGCTGGGTGTGTCCTCGGCATGGTTGTTGCAGGCTGAGCACACATACCCTCTGGATCCAGCTTCCGCACGGCCAGTGATCCCAGCAAAGATGTCATCTGCAAAGGGTTCACTTAAGTCAATGCTGCTGAACCTGGTAAGAAAGTGAAGTCTGTTAAACCACCAGAGAACTTCCCAGCACACATCATGGTTCCAGTACAAACTCCAGTCGTATCTGCTTCTTGTTCCACCAAGGGAAACGCGCTGGAATCACTGTTAAAGGTGACACATGCGGCTGCGGAGTCCAGGTTATGCCACTTAATTTTAGACACATACAGATTAGATGCCTCATCACTCAAATGCTTTCTCTAGAGGATGTGCACCTCCAGAAGGCATTTCAAGTCTTAGGTCAGTTAAACTGCCCTTTTTAACAATCTCTCCCTCCCTCACAACTGGAGAGAAAGCCAAGGGTGATGTAGTCTCCTTAGATAGATCCTTAATGCTTGGTGGCAGGAGTCACTTTTCATTTGACGCACCTAGTTCAGAGAAGCAAAATGGCATTTCTTGGCCAGTGATGAATCAGAAAATACCTACTTACCTAATCCTAAAAGCCAAATCACACCTCTTTAAGGGTTCTTGTCAGTCTTGTCAGTCAGCCCAGGTGGGCTGTCTCCTGGCCATCTGCATCCCTGGCCCCGAGGAGGCTGCGTGGAGCTGTCAGCCTGTTCAAGATGGCTGAAAACCATGGCAAAGCTTTGCAAATCAGCTACCGTTGAGGAACCAACACCAGTACAAGAGAAGATTTTGACTCTAGTACCGTGATGGGACTCCACAGGTGCCCGGCCATGCAGGCCTACTGAGACTCTGCAGCAACCCAGATTTTTGCCGAAAAAAGTAATAATGCTGACAGGACTGCTTGAAAAGCAGTGGTAACAGAAAAAAAAAAAAAAAAAAAAAAAGACAAGGGCTAATAGACAAGTGAACCTATTCATGTTTTATTCTTTTACAATAATATAAGAATTTAAAATATTAATTTATGTACATTTAAAAGGCTAAGGATTGAAGACAGAGGCTGCAGGGCGTGATTTCTACAAGCCTGAAATAATATACGCATCTAAATGCAACTCCTATTTGTTAGTGGAATAAATCCTTAAAATTCTTTCAAAAAGTCTCGTCGAGCCAAACAATGTTCCTGGTTCCAACCCCACAAACAGAACTGGAAACCTATGTCAGAGAACACCGTTAAAAGTGTTATTAAAGTGATCTGCATGTATTTTCTTCACTTCTGCAGAGAACGCCTGCTTTTAAACACTTTATCAAATGCTGCCCTCTAGTGAACAGACGGCTTTCAGATGAACATGCACAGGCTGGAACAGCTGTATGGTCTAAATAAAAAAAAAACTGAACTAAAATAACCAAAGTACACACCAATCCAGACAAAGGAGTCAAATGTGATGGCTGGATCACTAGGAGCAATTCTTACGTTGTTATATTATGGCTGGCGATGCCTTCCCCCCTCCCCTACACTTTTATAAGAGTCTGAATTCAGTGCATTTAGTCGTTGCAACATATTCCGTATTCCCCCTCATCTTCAGCATCTTTCCATACTGTAAACCTCCATCAGACATTTATATTTCGTATGCTCAAGTTTTAATGCTGTGTTTCACCATTCTTGAGACTCTCCACCAGCATACAGGAAACCTCTTCAGAATTACCTTCTGAACGCTAAATTAGCCTGCACGATAACAAGAGTTCAACGGCTTTGTATAGACACCTGAAAGTGTGTAAGGGAAGAAAAGAACAGTGAAAAATGTCTACCACCATGCTTGATTCATACTATTGCTTCTCCTTTTCCCACAAAAGGGATATCTCCCATGCTTTACTTGCTTACACAAAATTTAGGTTCCTGCTTCTTAGCCATTGATGAAAAGAACTGCTCTGACAAACAGACTCAGAAAAAAAGCATGGAAATTCTCATAAAACACAGGTATAATTAAAAAAACCAACACAAACTAAGCCTGTCTGGCTCCCACAATAGCATGCATTTAATAGACTCCAACCTGTTAATGTTTACGCTAGCTCAATATTTTAATAGTATTGGTTTTATTTCTCCATCAAATAGCAATTTCACCCATTAAGCTAAAATTAGTTGCCTTATATTTTATGAGTAGCATTTAAGGAGAGGAGTTTGTTTTTCATGGGATAATTTTCCTGTAAGTGCACACCGGTAATACGCTCTAACGCTCGGCTTTCCTCCTTTTGCATATTGCATATGCTAAACAAGTTCTTTCAGCAATAAAAGAATAACCCACCACTTATCACCGCAGTCCAAAAGACTCTGTGTAATGGGGTCATAAGGAAACACTTCTTTAAGGCTGCACACACCACCACCACCCCCAGTATTTTCTTGAAAAATACCCCACTTGTGTTTGATTAAAGATATATGAAATAAACCACGTAACATTAAAAATTACTTCTACAGTCACTGCTACCAAATAGATATTCTGCCCACTACAGCGGGTAGGCAGTCATATGAATTAGTTTGAAGCCTCACCCTTCAAGCCATCTTCATAACGTATTGATTCAGAAGATGGGAGGTATCAGCATTCTATGCATGGGGAACAGCCAGATCTTGACAGCTGCTGGCATAGTTGTTTTTTTTTCTTCCGCACTACCAACACGCCTGAAGATTTTCACCACAGAGGAAAAGAACGCCAAAGAACGGCAAGACTTCAGAAGAACAAGCAAATCTGAGGGCATCCAGTTCCAGGTGGATCATCAAATCTAAGGGCATCCAGCTCCTCATACAGCCTTGAGAGGCCTGGCTTTTGGAAGGTGCTTGGCACTTACCTCTTAAAAAATAGTCTCCTTTCAACCTTCTCTTATGAAACACCACACAGCAGAGATGCGTGGTGCCGAGGCACATTTTTGAAACTGATGGACCAACTCCTTTGGTTTTATCTTTATATCTACACCTGAAAAAGACCAAAGAGGTGCAAAATAAACAAACAAACAAAAAGACCTGGGAAGAAAAGGGAGATGATGATATTTAAGAAAATGGAAGATTTAAGTTTTGGTTCAAATTATTGCATAACTCACTACCATGTAAAATTATCTTCTAGGTGCATCAAAATCAGGGCTTTATATCATGCCAAGAGCTGTCGACGGCGCTGTGCAGCAACGCTGCACTGAGAGCAACTGCTCATTCATAACCTGCGTGGACCACTCAGTCCTTGGACCTCTGATGTGACTCCGTTGAGGGGATTTTCCACAGCAGTATGCAGGAATGCAGCTGCATGACTGAAATTAAAGCCAACAGGAATAAAAAGAGAAAAGACAGACCAATATACTATCCAAATACAGAAAATTCCAATAATCTGTTTTACGTTTCTGTAAAGAGCGCAAAGCAGGTGCAGGAATCATTTTCAGTTTTGACGGAAGATTGCATTTGCCTTCCTTTCATCCTGCCTTCTAGGCAACAAGGCAGTTTTCAGGTACACTCCTTCCCCTCGGTGACAGTTTACTCTCTCTCCAGTGACCGTGTATATGGCCAGGATTCAAAGGACAAAGGCTGGATCATTAGCTCTGCTTGGTAAAGACCTAGTACTGGCAGGGAGAGCGAGGAAAACACTGATCCATTGCTCCCCAAACGCCCACTAAGGAATCCATAGACTGCACTGTAGACTTAAACAGACTTAATTATGGCATATGAAGATTAATGAACTCCATAATTTGTGTAACGTGGAAAGTACTGGCACCCTGCACAATGAAGCAAATGTGAATACCTAAGGCTCTGCTCTTGTAGAAGGACTCTCAATGCTATGGGATGGGATGCAACCCACCCTGGCTGCATCTTACCCGCCTTAGTGGCTGGGTACAACTTGAGCAACACAATATGCAAGGCAACTAATCCCTAGCGCCAGTTCTTGTGATTTTATTCCAAATTACATTAGGTTTAGATAAATTCCAGCCTGTGGTTCTCTGTCAGCACGTAGGGGTCTTACCAAGACTGAACCAGTGCCGAACCAAGGGCTGTGCTGGAAACGATTCTGCCCAGTTCGTGGAGTTAAAAATCTGTCTCCAGCGAGCCACAGCCCCCTACCACTGCTCCCTCTGTTACCCTGGCTGTGCAACTCACAGGTACCTTCTGCCATTCCCCCCTGCCCAGTCAGGCATGGATCTGCCACCACCCATGGAACTTACTGTCATCAGTTCGACAGTGGGGCCCTGGGCAGAACCATGCACCCAACTCTGACACTCGCAGAGTCATCACATAATCCCAGACTGGCAGGGGTTGGAAGGGACCTCGGGAGATCATCCAGTCCAACCCCCCTGCTCAAGCAGGGTCACCCAGAGCAGGGTGCACAGGACATCGTCCAGGCGGGCTTTGAATATCTCCAGAGGAGACTCCACAACCCCCCTGGGCAGCCTGTGCCAGGGCTCGGTCACCCTCAAAGTAAAGAAATACTTCCTCACGTTCAACTGGAACCTCTTCTGCTTCCGTTTGTGCCCATTGCCCCTTGTCCTGTCGCTGCACCACTGAGAAGAGTCTGGCTACATCCTCATGACATCCACTCTTAAGATATTTGTAAGTATTTATGAGATCTCCTCTCAGTCTTCTCTTCTTCAGGCTAAACAAGCCCAGCTCCCTCAACCTTTCCTCATAGGAGAGATGTTCCAGTCCCCTCATCTTTGTAGCCCTCCTCTTAGAGTGTGGAGAGCTGCAGAAAGGGCTGGAGAGCAAGGGCTCCTCATCCCTCTGCTCTTCTCTGCACACCTTCTGTTTCCCGACTAGCACAAAAGTTAAAAACCCAGTTTGTGCTGGATTTCTGTGCTAGGTAGACTCCTGCTGATTCCATCATCTCCCTGTCCACAGAAACTTCACTGGAGCTAGAGAGATTTTTCCTTCCTGAATGACACCAATGGCAAGTTCTGCCACTGCGCAGAGAAACACTAATTTGAGTTCACAGAGGAAGGTCTTATCCCACAACCAAGCATTCAGGTGCTTTGCCTGTTCTGAAGGAGCACACCGCAACAGGCCTGGATGCCATTTAACTAACCCAAGTTAAACTCACACCAGCAGCCACGAAGTAGGTTCATTTTTCTAAACACTTCCTTGAGAAGAGCGTCAAAGGGAACATTTCTCCACCTCCAGAGACAACTTCCACCCCGACGGCTCTGCAGCACGACCCAGATGAGGCTGGGAGAACTGTTTTCCTCCAAGACCTACCATGCACCTGAATTGCACCTTTTGAGTTTCAAAGCTACTCAAGACTCCCTGACTAATCTGTTTATCCCTGTAAACACTGAAGATAAAACTTCCTAATCCACACAAATCAGAAAAAAAAAAAAAAAAGAGGCCAAATCAGGGGTTAAATCTCTCTCCCAAATATTTGGGTAAAGCTAATCAAAAATAATTTTTATCCAAACTTTGTTTGAAAAAAAAAATTAAATAAATCCATGATGCCATTAGGTAGTCAAAAGACTTCATCATCTTTATCAAAAGATCTCCTTGTGAATGGTGGATTTTCAGTAATGGCACACGTACGCAGGCACCTTACGCAATTTCATTGCTGTCCTTACCCTTCCACATCTGCTCTGCTGCTGCCTGTTGCCTACCGTTTGCTGCAGAAATCCATGATACACCTCACGACTGGAGCTCCTCCCATCAGCCAGGGGCACATGCTTTTCTTCATCTGAATTTACACAAGTAGATGGCATCAGCTCTGCTCAGGCTTGGCTTTAGGTTGCGCAGATAAAAAGTATCTGTACACATGTATGCACATGCACGTTTGTGATATGTGGCTATTTAAGTCATGGAAAAAATCCTGCATAAAGCGTTTTTCTCCTGCAAAAGGATATCTAAGTAATAGCCATGCAAATATCTATTTAGGTAAATACCGAGACAGTAAAATCATCACTGTAAAACAGCTACCAAGTAGAGTACCCAATCCTACCTTCCCTTGAAAGAGCGACAGAACTCCCCTGGATTTCAGTGGAAGAAAGTCTGACACCTAAAGAGCCACTGCCTGTCAAGTATGTTGTCCTGTTAATATTTTGCAATTAAAAAAACCCTTAAAATAATATGAAAAGAGCAATTAAGCCTTATTACAGACTCTTCTTAGGTTTGCTTATTAGTCGCCATTGCTTTCTGAGACCTGTCATGGACACGAAAGTTTTTATAGCCAATAGCCATATGTTGACTGCTACCTCACTTTTACCGATTTGTTTGAAAATTTACTTAAAAAAATGCTCCCAGGTTAAGACCTTGTATGCCAAGTTTCAGCCCAGAGCGAATTTTTATGGCCGAGTTATAAACCCTTGAAAATAGGAAACTAATACTGCACGGATTTAAAATAATAGAAAGTGTTTCACATAATATAAATCTATAAGCAGAGTATTATATTTAAGTCTTAATATCTACATAGTTGGATTATCTTATATCTTGACAATCATACTAAGTAATCTTGCCTCCTTTCCCCTTCCTTTGATTCAGTGTTTCATTCTTATGCATTAACAATGCTCTGGGCCATAAAATACTGTATTAATATTAGTTTGTCACAGCAGACTAAATTTAGAACAACTCATTAATATGGGAGAGTAAAAGGCATTCTGCCAGGAGTGTGAGTGACTCGGTAAGCTCTTAAGGCTATAAGTTATGCAGATATGCCACTTGAACTAGAGAGCCAGCAATTCTTTTTGTTGCTAATAAGAAATTCTCTTAGCTGAAGCCGATTCTATTTCTAATTAAGAAATGTGGAAAAAGGCAATTTTACCATTGGATGTGTCTCTGATGTGTAGCCGGAATAAGCCATACACCACCTTCCTCTGCTTTCTGGTCGGATAGGATTAGTGGCACATGCACAGAATGAATTTTCCCCTGCAGTGTACAGGAAAAAACAACCCCGCTCTAATATTTTCTTTGGTACAATTGTAATCTGCGCATCCAGAAGAAAGTCCAGCAATCAGAGCTGTTTCAAAACAAATCTTGTAATGTTTACAATTGCCCCAGCAAAGAAAGCTTTCATTTTTCACAAATACAGTCTTTCATTCGTACAGTTTCATGCCAGTAATGCCTTCTCAAAGGTTGTCAAATATTAATTTTTTTAAATTTAGTCCCTTGCTAAGCTACAAATATTCATGTTTAACACCAAGTAGCAGTTCAGGGGCTGACAACAGTATGTACCTTTTGAATGATGCATAGAAAGCAGCAGTTAGCACAAAGACAAAGCCACCAGATTGGTCTCAGGGAAACCCAGTGTCTGAATTTTTCATGATTCCTCTAGCACTTAAAGAATAAGAAACTGGCTACTACTGTTGGGAGATCAGCACTGTGAAGGTCAGAGCCCAAAAACATGCAAGTGAATCAGGTTTTGCCTGGGGAAAGTGAAAAGGGATTTAAGCTGCTTAAGAGAATTATAAAGATTTTTTTAATGTATTTTACAAACACTGTAGTAGCTAAACAATAGCTACAAAAATGAGGAGAAAATCATATCCACCTACTATTCATTGCTTGCAAGTCTCAAAAGGCAGAGCAAAGGCCTTTTCTTCATGTGTGAAGGCTTAAAACTTCCAGAGATCAGTCTTTTTCTTCCAGACTTCCTATCACCCTTCCCTTGCCTTTTAAGAACTGCAATGACTTCAGAAGAAAACTGATAAATGGGAAGCGTAAAATAAATTCAATAATTTCTCTACATTTACAAAAATGCAGCCGCAGTAAAGTGATGTCTTAATGACTCCACAGCCCAGCGGCTTGCATATCCATTTTTATTTTCCATAGCAGACAAACTTTACTTGATCTCCTAATTTTTTCTAGAAAGTATGAATCGATTCCAGGGGGTGGGGTGGGAAGAGAAATAACAGAAACTGCTTAGAAAAACATTACACTGTTTAAGCAACTGATGGCTTCACCTGTCATCATCTAGTTAAGCTCTTAATGAGTTATTTTCTATTCTTGGTCACATCTGATTTTTTTTTTTTTTTTTTTTTTTTTTTTAATATAAGTCCCTTTGAACAGCTGGGAGTTACAGCATCCTTTGATCACGGTATTCTGAATTTCCAGTCAAAATGAGGACATTTTTGTCCTTACTCGGGCTATTTTTACAAGTGTATTTCTTCAAGTATGTTTTCGGGCATTACTTTGCGGGCGTACAAGGAAGCTGAACAATTAATGTATACATTTTTACATAAATGTTTATAAATTTAGCAAAGGGAGAAAGCTTTGCCACAAGAAACCTCCGCTCTTTTGAAGGCAGTTTTCTAATGATGACCCTTGGCATGCTAGCCCACATGGGATTCCTCCGAGAAGAGTCTGATGAAAATTAGTCTATTCTCATTTCAAACAGAATTTTGCTGAAGTCCTGATCAGAGCATCAGCATGGAGTCCAGGGAGACAACACACGCTACTTGATTCACTCCGCAGCCTCCCTCTCCTGGTAATTGTTGCAGGAACACATAGTGACAAGACTATAGGATGTGAGGGGTCTGGATGTACTCAGGCTGTTACTCTCTGTTTAAAGATTTAAACCATCAGGGTATGATAAGGCTTTTTGATGTTCATTGAACATGGAGCTTGGGTACAGAAGAAGGGGAAAGGGCTTCACCGGAAGGCAATCATCTTTCAGAGCCACAGTAAGACTGAGAGAGGTGGGAAAATCTCAGTCTCAGCATAGACATGGAACAAAGGGAGATGAAAGGGCTCGGGTGAAGAAGGGGCCAGATCTGGCTGAGAGGCAGAACTTGCACTAAAAGATAGTTCGATGCCTTGAAAAGCAGAAAAAAAACATTTAGTGTTCTTGCTCCATTAACATACACTTTTGGCTAAAATTTAACTATTCTGCACATTTTTTACAGTTTGTGTTGACACTAGGTTTAAACAATGCCTCTGGCTTATTTTGAAATTATTTAATGAATGTACTTTGTCAGATGAACATCATTTCCTAATTATACAGAAAAGCATTAACTGATGAGCTATTTTAAAGAGTGGATACAATCTTTTCTTTCCTAAGGGACAAACTGAAAACGGGCTGATGCCATACGTTGCTGTATAACGTGTAGGATGTTGGGGGGGCGAGGGGGGGACACAGATGGAAATTTTCCTTGACAAAGTGAGATCTATAGGTAGGCGTCTTCGATAAACATTAAGAGATATCACCGTCACCAGGTAAGGCTGATAACGCCACCGCCTCATCACCCAGAAGGGAACGAGTATTTCCAAGGATAATTAAGGGCCTAATCCTGCACCACGAATGATGATGAGCACTTTTGACTCTAATTAGCTTTAAAGGGAGACAAGAGGAATCGGTGGGCCACAGGATCAGGCTCTAAAACGAAAGAGAGATTTGAAGGAGTCATCCGTGCAATTTCATACAGGAGGAGGAGGAGAAAGGCAGTTTGATCCGGGCATCGCTTCCATGCTCTGGGAGTTTCACAGCCCCTCCACTGTACAGCTCTCTAATTTTGTAGGTCCAACAGGCATTTGCCAGCATTAGCTGCTCTGAAATAAGAGAAGGTAAAGGATTCGCACAGAAAGCTGAGTGTTAAGCTGATCAAAGTTAGAGTTACAGGGATTTATATGCACCTTTCTAGCTAAGAAACACTGTCTGCTTTTTCATACGAATCTCAGTGGGCCAAATTTATCCTGATGTAACTCAAAGCGTATCAGAAGAATTACTGCAGAGATAAAGCGGAGCCAGTCTGCCTCTGATGTTATTTATAATCTGTATGTTTTGCTCTATAATAGCATATATAGTTAGAGGGTTGCCTGACTGCAGTCACTTACAAGGGTGCAAAAGTCTATTGACTTCAGCAAAGTTAATTCTGAGTTTGATGAAGGAGATTCACATCAAAGCAGTAACAAGGGCTATTCCTAAAAATCATTCCTATATATTCGCTGATGTTCTTAACTTGGCATTAAGGGCTGTATTAACACTCACATTAGGCTGTGCATTCTCCTTCAAATCTGAAGGTTGACACCCTTTCTCCTAACAGCTAAATGCCTTATATGCATCTGTTGTGAAACAACTCGGTCCTGCGGCGCGTACTGTGAACAGTCTGCGTCTGTCAAAGTGCTTAGCACGTATGTTTGGAATCCAAGGTTGGCATTTTCAGAAGCATTTAAGAGACTTAAGCAGGTAAATCCTACTGAAAGTCAATGAGACTTGTCTTCCTAAATCAGTTAGGTCTTCTCAACGTTAGATCCTACTGCGCTTCCGTGAGAGTTGGCTGCCTCCCAGCTAAGGCTTTGAAAAAAAGTCTGGCCAACAAAATAACACTGCCACAAAATTAACACAAACAACAGACACAAGTTGTGTAAATGGAGTCATTCTGTGATCAGCCTACTTGGGAAATGGTTAAGATCCCTAACAAGTGATTCCCCCTACCCAGGACCCTCTCTAGATTCCGTAGGAGGGAAGGGACACTCTAGTTAACGCACAGATGCCCCATGTGGCAGCCCAGAGAAGGCCCACTTTACTGGCCACCGTGTTGCCCAACTTCCACTCAGGAAGGAATGGGACTTTCTTTGCTGCCATTACCCGGAGAGGCGTGTGTCCAAACTCCTCCATCATCCCCTGTATTATTTGGTAGGAAAACTTTGCTTCATTCTGAGAAAGGAAGGAAGCATGTTCATCTTCTCTCATTATTTTGAACAGTGCAGATTGAACAGCAAACCCCAGTACCTTGTAGGAAACTACAGATAAGACCAGAAGATGCTGCTATGCCATCCAAGTCTCTGTAGGCCTATTTGATGCGGTGTTTACGTAATAGCAGTTGCAGGAAACAGAAGCTGAAGAACAGGGTTGGTTGCTTTCCTTTTTTTTTTTTTTTTTTAAAATGGAAAATGTATTCCCTCTCTTTCATTTCCTTTAGTTGCTGCCACACAACATATTCATCTGCAGCCATCAAAGAAATTATGCATGGAGCGGTAGCTCACCCAACCCCTTGTGGCTTCAGCCGACACTTTAGAAGCTGGGATCCGAAACGCAGTCCCAGACCATGGATGTCCTAGTTTTTCCATACAGTGCTCCTTCCTCAGACAAGTTAAAAATGCAACTTTGTGAGAACTGACAACCAACAGCACCGAAAGGGGCCAAAGTTTGCATGATTCATTGCCGTCACCACAGGAACAAGACTTACAGGAACCACGGACGCCACAGTGGGATTGACAACTTCAGCCCATGGCTGGGGGAAGCAAGTTCGGGAAGCGCAGATTTAACCTGATTCCTTGTGACACAGTCAATTGTGGAATAAGTGCTATAATAGACACATACCGCAACACGAACAAATATCGCACCAGTTGCTTTTATGTTATTATACTTCTGGGTGCTCTCACAAAAACTTTCCCCAGAAAATCAATAAAGCAGATTGTGCCCAGCAGTCACCCATTACAGAATTAAATCCATATGCCAACACAAAACAATGAAGAAAACAAAACCAACAAGGGATCCATTTGGCTTTGTTTGACTTTGCCTGCCAGAGAATGAGAATGCAAGGCTGGGTGTAATTTAATGCAAACTTTGGCCTATCCTGGTCATGCATATGACTGACCCTCAGGGCAAGACCATCAATTTTCTATTAAAGATCAGAGAGTTGACATATCAAAGTCAACATCTAGCTGAATAACTGCAGTAACTTGATAATAATTCTTTTGTGGATTTCAGAGTGGCTTTTCGGTAAAGTATCAGAAAGGTAGCAGTTTTCAATCCTGACCCAACAAGATCTGAATATGAAATAAAGGATTTGAGCTTGATCTCCCCATGATGTGAGGATGAATGTTCTGGTAAATGTTAACTTAGTGCTCTGAATAGCTCAGTAATAGATGGGTTTAGGCGGTAATAGGTTTAAAATGTCAACTTATTGAATAATAATTTCATGTTGTACAAATACTACGTGTAAGAAGGGATTTGTTTTGCAAATTTTGAAATAAATGAATGGATTTGTGATGTCCTTCACCGTTCTGGTCAGAACGTTACACAAGAACAGAAATTAGTTTTGCTTCAATAATATCCCTCATTGTTTCCCCGCATTGTTCTGTGTTGTAACTCACATGTCTTGTTTACCCCTTACCCTTAAGTAGCTCGATGTACATTTTGGCCCCCGCAACAAGAATGATAATTATTCACTGTGCAAATAAATAGTAAGACAGGAAGAAGAAACCTTAACAGGTTTTTCTAAAAATTCTGCCACCCAAACTAAGGAGGACAGTGTTCACAACATCGTTCCAGCACTTACATCCGAACGATTCCCACTGAACTCTTTTGACTGAAGCAAGATCCAGCACAGCCATCAGATTCGGAAGCAGCGACGATCCAACGCTGCCCGACTGCTAACACGTGGATGGAAGGATTCAAGCTGCTCTCTTTTTCACATCACACTATTTCAGCTGTCGCCTCCTGTCTGGGCACTGATGTGAAGCAACCTGTAGAGTATTGCTAGCGTACTCGGGAAGATGATGCCAAGCCATTGACCATATGGCATTCTGGAACACAAAGGCATTCTGGGGGCCTTTTCATTTTTTAATTATGTTTTTCTTTACTTATTCGCAGCTTGATTCCATCCAAATCTCGCACTGAGCTGCCATCTATGTACGCTTTCGCACTTACGTAAGTGATTCTCATTTTAGCTGACATAAGATTCAACCACAGGTCATTTGATATCAATTTAAGTGTAGCAGATTAAAACTTAGCAGTTTCGTTTTTCTGACTGACCCTGAAGCCATTAGTCGATCTTTAACTTATTAATCATGAACCAAAGGTATAAACTGAGCCAAAACTGTTCAGAAACTCATTCTTTATAAATCAGGAAGAGATGGGGTAATGAGGAGGGTTAGCTAAACTTACTTATTCCTTCTAGTTCCTCTTGAGTGCCAATAGCCACATGGCTCATTCCCCAGAAAGAACCCATGCAGCTCAAAGCCCCGTCTTCCAGACCTGGAGGACCGGTGGTTCCGCCTTCTGTACTCAATTATTCCATGGCCTATTTTGCACAAATTGCTTCATGCTTTCAGACTTAAGTCTCCCAAAGAAGCATGGGACTTTATATCACTGGGCAAATAACCCTGTCCCAATTTGAGACAGTGAACCAGGCTTCAGAGAGTCAGGTGATTAGGGCACACCTCCGTTAAGCACGATGCTGTTCTTTCCTTCTTGACCCCAAACTTGAGTAGCGTGGCCACAAGGTTAAATAAGTTTTATGTTTTAGCCCAGAATAAGCTGTAGTCACAGGCAAAGTGATTCTATCTAAATTGTCCTATGCTGAAAGAACCAAGAGCCTAAATCCTTGAGCAGACGTACCCCAACCACTCCTCCGTGGAAGTGGTAGCTTGCAAGGCAGACCCTGCTGGGAGACGTGAAGGTTAGGAGCACCCAGCCATTTCTATGGGAACTGGCTGCCATACTGTAAAACAAAAGGCGATGATTTCTGTACAAGATGGGGCACAAAGAGGAGGGGAGAGGGTGGGCTGTGGGAAGCAGTTCCTCACTGTCATACAGATATCTTAGAGAACAATATAGGGATTACAGGAAATCATAAGCCAAGTAAACTGCTTTTTGGATAAGTATTTTCCGCTTACAAGGCTGCCCCAAGGCAAAAGTTGCTCTTTAAACAGAATTTGATTTTAAGGGCAAATTTACAATTATAATTAGCTGCAACAAGCAGCCAAACCCAGAGGGAGGGCTGCGTTCAGGTCCTAAGTACAGTTCCTCATGGTCTGGCAGCATTCAAGAGCCCTCGCCTTGATGCCTGCCCCCAAGGAGCGCCCTCCAGACAGCTTGTGGGCCATGCGGACAAAGGGGCTCCTGCACACCCAGAAAGAGAGGAGAGTGGAGCTGTGGACACTGGTTGGAAACAAGTACATAAATAAATACAGCATTTTAAAGCTGGTCACAGAGGTGACTAAGCTCTCGAAGAAACCAGCAGCACAGAGTAATGTGAAACCCCCAAGTTGGGCTGAACCCCCAACTCTTGCTTCAGCTTTGCCTGAAGTCTCCTCAAGTCAATTCATACATATAGCACTTCAAACTGGGGAAAAGAAAGGGGAAAATACACCAAAAAGCCTACCCAACAACCAAAAACCCGCATGACAAAATACAATAAAACAGCCCTGAGAGACTCAAGGAGGGGTCAATTCTGAGAAGACAACAAAATTTTAGCCCTAGATGTGCCAAGCTGTATCTTAAATTATGACCTTGCAGATGATATGGGAGCCCAGTATCTTCAGCACAAACCAAAGAGTGGAAAGAAGCTCAAATAATTTGTGCCACTGGCACTAGGAACTTCGGCACCAGAAGAAATCGAGGGAGATGTAGTCATTCCAGCGAGCAGGATTTTTGCTGGGTTATTACCCTGGTATTACCCTGTCCCAAAGTATCGTGGCTTGGTTCTGTTTCTTGGTTACATTAAATGCGAAAATCTAAGGCATTAAAAATGGAGCCTCCTTCCTCTAAGCTATAAAATGGAGCCTTATTCAGGACTGTGGCGCAATAACACGGTAAACTGAACAGTCTGACCCCATCCCATAAGCGGGCTGCCAGCTTGGAGAGTTCAAATGGCAAGCCCATGGTGAAGTTCCACCCCCACACCAGTTCGCATCACACAGACCAGGTTGGATGGGGCTCTGAGCAACCTGATCGAGTCAGCAGTGTCCCTGCTCACTGCAGGGGGGCTGGGGCTAGATGGCCTCTAAAGGTCCCTTCCAACCCAAAGCAGTCTATGATTCCATGAAACAGTAGGTTATAATTAGGAGACATTACATCTGAATCCTGTCAACAAGACAGCCAAAAACTCCAATGGTGTACGGTAATCAGGAACTCCAGACACGCAAGTCAAAATTCTCCGTGCTAGTGGTGAGTAGGGCCCCGCTCATCCTTGGCTGTCCACTGGCTTCATCATCTGCTTTGAGTACAAGTGGGTTTAAATTTTATCTGAAATGACTGTATATACAGTAGAAGTTAAAGAGGGGACCATAAAAAAGAAAAAAAGGAAAATTCAGCTTTCTTGAAGAATACAGGAGCAAAAAAGACCTTTCTCAAAATCTATGCCTCCCTAATTTGATCAGAAACTCTGACAGTTACAACTTTCATTGGAGTTTCCAGCTGGAAATACAGAAGCTTTAATAAAATCTCTCCTAATGGCACCATCAGTGAAACCTTTCTCTCCAGACTCTCTGCCTGCTCTGACAGAGCAGTTTGGACAGGAATCATAAATTGGCTTCCTGAAGCCATCACCATCCTCCCTGTGAAAAAGGAGCTTGTAAGAGCGCACAGCTATCCCCAGAAACTGGCCTGCAGTCGCTCGTAACACAGTTGCTGCCTCCGTATTCGGACCAACGCTTCCTCTCACCCTCCACAAAAAGAAAATCCAAAGGTTCAGATCTTCCACAAAAAGAGATCCAAGCTGGTGGTGGAAATAAAAGTAGAAGTTTCTTCCTCTTTCCTTAAACATATGAAAGCCGAGCTTCTCGACAGATACTGATAGAGCCAGTGCCAGATACTGATAGCTGTATGAGATACCGATGGCTGAAGGGTCAGGCTAGTGGAGATCCCATGCCACAAGCCACTGAATTGCTTAACTAGGAGCAGCTGGTGGGTGAACCTTGGGGCAGGGGTGGTAAACAAACATGACTCTGATACTTTCTGGAGCAGTCACCTTAACCTCTGAAAAGCCCTAACAGGCTTCAAATTTGGAGGGAACTCATGGTTCTCTTTCCGAGAGCCCAAGCAAAAGGCAAAAGCACAAACTCAAGTACAGAGACTAAATGATCCGAAGCTTTCTCGATCAGGATGAAAGAAGGCATGAAGGAGGTATCAGAGTGCTAAGGGTACAGCCCAAGTGCTTCGCAGGAATGCTTTCCCTGAAGTCAAAGACCACTCTTGGAACCAACACTAGGGCTTGTGCTGTCTACAGCAGAGGTGATCTTAAGGCATGATGGAGTGTCATTACCCAAAGATCAACGCTGCTCAAATAACTATCAGCCAAACTTAGGAAAACCTATCCCTCCACTGACAAGAGCATCTGGATCTGCCTTGGAATAGAATCTTTTACATGACAGTTCGGCTAGTGTACAAAAAAAAAAACCCAACAGGAGGAAGGAAATCAAATTCACATCAAGTCACAGCATTAGCTCCTCTATAGAATAGTTTTGTTTTTTCCCCAGGGTTTTGGTTTTAGTTTTTCATGCTCAAATGTGATTTTACATGTTAGCAAACACTTTAATTTTTCCAAAGACTGAAAAGGACACCCACTGCGTTAGAAAAAATTCAAAACAAAACCTTTTAAAAAAGCAGAGAAAAAGCTATGCAAGACAGCCAGCCCCAGCAGCTCTGGGATGCAGACAACATTCTCTGAGAATGCGGAATTTAGGCCATGAAATCTTCCCTGGCCGTGTCCTCCAACCTCCACAAACACATGTGCTTTGTAGGAGAGCAGCCTGCCATGGGAAAGGTTAGTTATAGGCATCCAACGGCCTCCCCGTATCGTTCATGTTACATGTGCAAGCCTCATCCTTTGGCAGAATCTAACCTTTCTTTTTTCCACTCTTGAAAATAAAGCTTCTGTCAAAGGGGGCAAAGCCTGCGGTGTCATCGTCCTCCTCTCTGCCTACCATATGCACAGCCTAGGGCAGCACTGGAAAGAGTCAAGGATTTGCCCTTACAACGAGAAGCCCCATCACGGCTGTAGGGCTAGCCCCAAGGACGCGCTGGGGTTGGCACAAGCGCAAGCTTGGGCACATCTGCCCAGGCTCTTGATCACTGAAGCTACAAGGCTAGCATTTAGCCTGTTTCTTTAAACAATCCACAGACATTAAACAGCATCCTTGATGGTATATGAAAAGCAGGTGTAATGCAGAATTTATAGAGGAATGCTACACAGCTACCAAAAGAGCATTCAAGATACAGGGGAAGATAAATTGCACAGCCAAAATCATCGTGCCATATTTTTAGCTGCAAACTTGTTAAGCCCACATTCATTTGCCTCCGCCAAAATATTTCAATCTTTCTCAAATGAGGCTCAGTCCTACACAAATGTAAAATGGATGTGTGTTTTTTAAAGCACTGAAACCGATTTGCATTCCAGCACATTGATGTATCTATAGGACAACTTTAATAAAAAGGCTCAGCTCTTCCAGATTATTTGGTCTCTGTGTTGGTTTTGCTGGTGTATATAAAGTTATCTTAAAAAATGAAGGCAAACCAGGGATCCATAGGTAATCTAAGAGGCACAACATTCGTGCTTGTTTATATCAGTATCTTCAGCTAGTACATATACATGATTTATTTGCAAACAAATTAATTAATGTTTCAGCAGCTGTTTGCAGCCAGTCTGTGATCTAGTTTAAACAGAGATGACACTTTTTTTTTTATTCCACAGGGGCAATTTCAAGTACTCATAGATTATATTCTTACTATCAGTCCAAATGATAAAAGAGTAGTGAATCCTGAAACAGCATAGCTGACTTTATAAGATCAGTGTGCTTCCACACATCCAGTTATTCCCTAATGCCATCTTTCCTGTGTTATCTTTTAATTAAGGCTGCATAATGCCAGTTTATAAACAAATCTCTAAGTAAGATCAAAAACTGACATATTTTAAATGTTTTTCATTCTCTAGTTTGTGGTCTCCCGGGGGTGTTATTCTAAAGTGTACATCTCTGTATGAAATGACTTTTTCATCACATTGTGTATAATGAAAAGAAATGTTTGAATATTGTTCTGTAACCTGACAATGAACAAACAAATGAAAGAACAAATGCTGGGTAGCGGAGAAGATAAGCATAGTATACAGTAGGTAGATCACCGCAGAAAACATTACTATACTTTGTGATTTTATTTCTCTTGTTAAAAAAAAAAAAAAAAAAAAAAAAAAAAAAAGAAAGACTACAAGACAAAATCCCCAAAGCCTCGCTAGGCTAAATTTCCTCCTTCTTCTTTGAACAGACTACACAGATTTTGTTGACTAATTGAGATCAATCCCAGTTGTAAATCGCCTTGCTATCCTACAGCTTTAATTAAGCTACCAGAGGGAGTTGTTTATCAATTAACACTTGTTACAAATTATTAGTAATTATATGGACTTTGCGTATATACTTCAGCCAGTAAAGACTAAGCCATACTTCCCTGTGACAAAAATTAATTCAGATATAGTGTATAATATTTTTCTTAGGAAAAAAACCCATCAGCACAAAAAGATATGGAAATTAGATTGGCATAGGAAGACCTAAAGTAATCCATGGTATTACTTTTAACAAAATGCAACAAATTTTAACATATCTTGTGCATAAATGTAGTTGGTTACACTAAGTGAATGAAGTTAGTCAAACTTTTTAAAAAACAATGGTAGCGTTCTTTAATGTGTTGCGTGCATTTCCTTTGAGTAACAAACATCTTAAATAAGGAACATTAGGTAAAAGTTGATAATGTATTCAAACATTAAAGCTACCTATTGCTCTGTGCACTACATTCTGTGATAATTTTAATTGGCTTAATTGAGATGCACAAGTCTGATTAATGTTTAATTCCTTTATATTAAAAAAGAGAGAGTCAAGTAGTTCGACATTTCTTCAATTATGTTAGATCTTTCTAGACTTCAAAGGAATGTTACAGTAGACAGCCAGATACTGGATGAACTGATTAAAGAATAAAGACTGCTCATTATAATCTAAGAGTACAAAATTGGTTTGTGTAGCCTTTGAAAATTGAAATTAAGAGCTGTTGAGCTAAAACTCAAGCTACAGTAATTAACCCAATTTATAGCCATCTTCACTTACCTGGTTGACTAAGATCAGTCATTTGAAATGATCCACTAGATTCACCGGCTCATTTATAATTCATTCTGTGACCAACGAGATGCAATTTCACCCTGTTGAAACCTTCATTTATGAGACAAAGATTTAGTGCCTCTACTTAATTTGTGTTTAATTACTTAGGATAGAACCTTCCTCATTCACAGCAATGACTAGAGACCTGTTCAAAGTCTGCTTCCCCCCCCGCCCCCCATTTTTTGACCATATAAGTAGGAAGAAGTAAAAGATTACAAATCCTCTAGAACAGCACAAGTGTTGCATTATAAAAATAACCACCTTAGAGTAAATTCTGTATCAGTACCAGAGTTGTTCTTTGCCAATACAGTTTACTGTCGAGCAGAGACAGCCTGTTCCTGTAGGCTGTGTGTGGATAAAGCAAAACTACTGGGCATGAAAGGGATAACTGAATTTCTACTGTAATATTAGAGAAGGGGGCCGTGAAGTTTCTTTCTTTAAAACCAGCCTGTATTAGCAGGAGTTCTAAAGTTTGTCTCTGCTGGCAATGAACACTGAATCGATTTTTAAAAAATCTTCGTCTTTTGACCAGAATAACAACTTGAAAAGCCGAGGCACTGCACTCAACTGAAGACAGATTCACCAAAGTCTCCATTATCTGTTATTTGCAATGCTTCATAATGAGAAAGAGAAGAAAATAATCTAACAAATTTTGTAATAAGGAACAGGCTTATGAATGAATTTACGCTGCTAAATTATTCACAGAAAGAAGAATATGAGCACTAAAAAAGGAGTCAGAAAAGCAAATAGGTAGCTTGTTTGGCCAAATCAACTGTGTTGCAGAGTGTATTTGATCACCACGGTAATGATTTGGTCAATCCTGTCCTAAAGCTGGGCTTACACAGGAGCCCTACACCCAGCAACAGGCACATGAGCTAAATGGGAACGCTCCCCTCACTAACCAACTTAAAGGTCTGCAACACCAAAAATGACAGTGGAGGAAAAGCAGCTTTTTGAGTGGAAGCAGCCCAGTGGCTAAGGGCATGCCAGAATGCAGTCAAACCTATGAATGCAATATTCTTTGACAGTACCCGTTAAACGTAACCGAACATGAAAAGATATCGACACCTGATGGTTTCTCATCTGATGAAAACTCTCAGAGTTCTATCGACATTAGTTGGAGCAAAGATAATTTTCATATTCCTAGAAGATATGCCCAGCTGTTTGTAGCACCTTACCAGTACTTTGTTACAGCAGAGGTTTAATTGTAGAGAAATGCTGCCTTGTGATTACCTGTTCACCACAGGCAAGAGGGATTTTGCCTCTTCCCCTTTTCCATATTAAAACAGAAGCTATTGCCCAGATACTGAAGTGGCCTCTTTCTGTAATACTTCAAGGCCCCTTTCTCTGCACTGTCAGATGTACATTTGATTAAGAAAAATTAAATGCAAACAATTACAGCATCAAACCTGCAACCAGCTATCCTGCCATTAGAAATACTTAATTGAATTTGTACAGGAATGCCAAGTGCCAGCTAATGTAGCGCTTAACAAGAAGGGTACCTTCATTTCTGGAGGAAAATGAATCACTACTGAGGCAGACTGACAGCCCCAAATCTCCATTATTGCTACAAAAATGCTACAGGACATGATTACTCGAACAAGATGATCTCTACACCAGAGCTAGAAGGAAATATTTTTGACAGACAAATTATTTCAGCCAAGTTTTCTGTAACCTCTGGAAAAAAAAAAAAAAAAAATCAGATGAAAAATTACCAGAACCTCATCTTGTCTGCATCAATTTATGGCAGCACGGAACAAGGAAAACAGCACATTCAGGAATTAGCTGTTCCCGCGGGAACACTGCCCACCGTACCACTGCTCGCTGCTTGAATTGTGGCCTGAAAAGTCCAAGAGCTACCCAATTCCAGTTCTCGCTGCCTGCCACAGCAACAGCAGGTGCCACCTAACATACAATTCCACGATCCTATGTTAAGATAGCATCCACTTTTTCTGGTATCAGAGGTTTTCTCCATAGAGCCCTTTTCCCAAGTTTGGGTAACCCGAGATCTCCCGCCCTCTTCAGTAACGTAGCTATTTCCCACCCCTCACTAGGAAGACCATCCCCCCAGGCTCCTCATATCGACTGATGCTTTACAGATATAGAAGTAGTGGTCAGGCAGTAACCTGGGACACAAGGACTTCTCCCAGGACAGTTATGTTTTAACCCTGCACTGTGTAGTTCTGCAAATAGAAGGCAAAAAGGCTCTGAAAAACCCCCTGTTCCCATAATGCTCTCTCTACATATGCAAGGAAAAGATTCTCATATACATTTTAATGACGTGTTCCTATGGCATCAATAGTATCGTATTAAATTACAACGGCAGGGTTTATATTTTTGCATAGGACTCAGTTCTTCGGATGGACTGCAAGAGTTACCAAAGTCCAGTAATCCACATCCTTGCCCTGTCAGCCTCCTCTCAGCTGGCCCAATCTCTCCTTCTCTTTACGTAAGAACCACAATCGGGCTTTCACCCTTGTTTCACATCTAATACATTAGGCAGACCAAGGGGAGCAATGTTCACGTGAGAGACATCTGCGTCCCAGGGGACAAGGAAAGAAGCATTGGTTAATCCAGAGGCAGCCATCGTCTTTCTGCAGCAATGTTGCAACTTGTCTTTTAAGAAATTTCTCATGGCGTCTTTTGGACATAAAGCAGAACATGGAGATGTAAAGGATATTTGCCAATTGCAATTAAGTAAAATGTTTTTATATTCCTATTCCCAAACCCCGACTGTCAGCGCATCCTCTTAGAGAGATACCATCTTTCATCCTAGAGGCAGCTACATTTTATTGCTGGGCAATACCCAATATGGTATTTTTTAAGGCACTGGATATCCCTTGGAAGGTAAGATGCTCTTTAATAACCTCATCAGCATCTAACCTTGTTTTGTCACTGCCTGATCTGCCAAATTACATGTTGCAAGAACGAAAGGAGCAGACAAACTTAAAGTACCTTCCCACCTATCCTGTATGTTCAGTAGATAAGGGGAAGTGTTTGCAGCCATAGGAACGCTAGCCAGGGTATATGGTAGAGAACAAGCAGCCTAGGTTACAAGTTCTGCACTCATCCACCTGCGGCAGAGAGCTCCAGCAGGTTTCACATCTAATTGTAAAGTTTCCTTATCTGCTCAAAGTGTTCCTGAACTACACAGTAACTTTGAATTTTCATCGTTGGCTGAATCTGACAGAACTCTTGGTATCATATCTCTCTCTCACTCATCTTGAGCAGATCTTGTTAGTGCAGATTAGAACTTGTTAAAGATTAATTCTTAAAGCATCCTCAAGCTTTCTTTTCCAACAAAGGAAACATCAATTATAGGCTCACACATAAACTTTGCCCCTATCTTGAATACTTGCTGCCCTTTATAAATCTTAGATTTCTTCCCCTTGTGTGTGTTCAAAGGAGAGATTTTATTGCCTCCAGGGGTTGTTAAACTGATTGCAATACCACATATTTAGAGCAGTTCAGTGGGAATTAAGCTGGTTCAATGCTGTCAGACCTAGAATATAGCTGTCAAATAGCATTACAAGTAAAACACCCTTGATAAGAAATAATGACCAAATGTCAATCTGTTTTTTTACCAGCAGCACTACAGACTTAGCTTGCCAACGAAAAATGCAATATTTTGCACATTATTGTAGCTATGCTTTTGTGATGCTACATAGTAAAGGGCATTTCAGTCTTTCAATTTAGCTTATTTTTAGATGATACAATTTGATCACAAAAACGCGTGTCTCGGACCTACCTTGGGTTTAAAGCAGCAACGCTTAAAGTCTTGCTTTACCCTCCTCCCTCTCTTCTGTAAAAAAAACAAAACCAAAAACCAACCAAAACCAAAAAAAACCACCTCCAAAAACCCACCAAAAAACCCACATGCATTAAAAATTCATTCCCCATATTTCCTAAACGTTAGCCATGCAGAAATTAAACCAGGCAACTTGGCTTAGGGCTGCTTTATGCTGTTACAGAATAAAGGTTCAAGTTTCAGTTATCCGTAACTTCACACTACAACCCAGCCCAATAGGTACCGTTACTTTTCCAATTTATGGATTTTTTTTTTAATGACTGCATTATTACTATATTACTACATCTCTTATGGTTTCTTTTGCAGATCCCACTATTTGTCACTTATACAAAGAATTAACACGCAATAAATACTTTAATACTTAAATACTCGCTATTCCTATTCCAACACTTAAAAAATTACTGCTCCAACACTTAAATCATCAGGTGGCAGACAATACAGCGTTTACAAATGGGTATTCATTTTTTATACTGCTAAAAACTTAAATGAAATTGTTCCCATAAATAAACAATGAGACTTTTAAAAACTAAACCAAAAACATTACCTAGACACAGCTTGAAGGCTCATTTGTCCAGATGGGATGGGGTTCAAAGCAGCATGCCTGAAAACTTAGTTTAGAGAAAGCAGGAGATATTTCCAAATGTCTACAATAATCTGGGGTCACAGTTTCAGCCAGAATAAGCATTTCAAGATTTTGTCTGGGAGAGATGCGAGAGTAATGACATACAAAGGAAGGACAATGAAAATCCAATATAATGAATGAACAAATGACAGAGGAAAACGAAACTCAATCCAAACACTAAAGCACAGTAAGAGTACGAATGTGGAAGCCAAATTGTGCTTTCCATGGCATTCAAAAAGGGCATCTGTTGACAGTAGTGAATGCCCCAGTACACATATGAGATAAAATTAATGAAATGTTTCAAGCAGTATTAGTACTTTGACAGAAACCTACAAAAATAACAAAAAATATTTTTTCAAATTAAGAGGAATCTTGATATTGTTTCCCAATTTAAACCTGCAAAATCTTTTCCCTCTCTGAAATAAGCGGCCAAAGGACAGGCAGCATCTTCGTGGTTACGACCTTCCAACTCAGACCTGGTTTTTCCATTTTGCAAACTTTCCCCCCACATTTTATTAACCCAACATGAACACAGAAGCCAAATTAAGAGCTACCTGAGGCTTAACTGAAAGAAACTTGCACATGGCTGAAAGCATGGGTTTCAAGTATGCATACAGAGGGCGAAGAGGACAAGACAGAGGAACCACCCCTAATCTGACAGCTTCGGTCAGTTGCACCAAATCTGAACATTTCGGAGCTGGTGAGCCGCTACAAGTCCTTACATCCCTAGGCAATTCCCTGGCTTCAGAGAATCCATATGATATGAAGGTCAACTCTGAAAATGGGCCAGAACATTTGAATAGAGGTTTTTGGTAGGTATTTAGAACAGAAAGTCCCAGTAAAGCATGACTGTTGCCAGCTTCAGACCCTGATCTTCCTTTATCATTCCAGGGCTTTGAGCTCGAACCATCCCCTAAAGTCAGCGCATACTCATACTACAGTACCAGGCACTACTAATAGCTAAGAGTACAACATTATAATCACTCTAAAAGATAAAAAATATATATATCCCAATGTATTTAATGGAGTAAATTCTACTGTCTGCATTAATGATCAACATTCATTATTAATGGCTAAAGTACTGTATGGGGTATTCCCTTTTGGATGAATTCGTAAGAATTAACTTACACTTGCATTTTCGCTTTAATGTTTTCCCTGTCCCTCTTGTGAAATGTTTACAGCTCACGCGCCGATGCTGGAGGAGTAGCCGATTTCAAACTCGATGCCATCATTTCATAACTACACTTAAGGAATGACAGGGGAATAGAGTGTCGCCACTGAGTAATACGAATAATTTCACATTGCGAGATAAATGAGGCAAAGATAGGGCATTTATCCAAAAATCAATCCAGAGCCGCAGGCAAGACTCCCTTTCATTTCTTCTTCCTTAAGTGAAGTGGGAGATATCTGTGTGTGATTTCATTTTGTTTCCATTTATACAATTCAGCATGCAGTCTGTAATTATAGATTTTGGCACAAACAAGCACAAAATTTCTCACTATTGATGTTGAAAAGCTGTCCTTCAGTTGGGTTTGCAAATGATTTTTTTTTTTTTGCCTGTTTTGCAGCTACTTCACAACCAATTAAACCATACTGCAGGGAAGGCTCTCTCAAATTTATTTGCATTTTAGTAAACATTTTTTTCTTAACTGAAAATTTTACATTAATATTGAATCATTCAGAAAGAGCATCAACCAATGCAAATTGACATAATCATTATTTAGCTTGATAAAAAAACCCACTTCAATAAAAAAGGGTTTGAACTTTATTTAAAAAAAAAAAAAATAGAACTTTGCTGCCCTCTGCCTGTCACTTTCCAGATTGTGGGAGAAGACAGAAAAATCAGAACTAAGTCCAACGTCCCAGACATTTCACAGAATACCAAAAAGAGCTCAGAATTCAGCTACAATTACATGATCGGCCTTGATCAAGCAGAAAATCAAAATCACAATTAGTGTCCCCATTTACTGAGTTTAAATGAGGGAATATTATAAAACTAGTTGGAAAATACAAAAAAACCCAGCCAACTGAGAGCTCTTTTGCTTATTAGTAAACACGGAATGCACAACCACCACAGGAAGAATGATTTCTAAAGGCTTTTAATTTTATTCAGCTGGAAGCCATTACCCCAAAATCACTCACATATTTAATCACCCATTACTGGGGCTACCAGCATGGCTTCCCACAGGCCAAAGCCACTTCATTTCTTTTAGGTATTGCGTTTAGTCCACGCAGGACAAGATAACAGCCACGTTTCTACCTCTGCTTTCTCTCACAGGGGTACACAGTCCCTTTCCTTTTACAGGCTACGTCCTTCAAACACCCTGGGTTTGTTTTGCTCTGTTATTAAAGGCAAGACCTGCAAAAGAAATTAGAAGAAATCAGTCTGAGCTCCTGCTTCAGTGGATTTTCCTTCTGTTGCACTAAAACGTGCTGAACATCCACGTCTGCAATCACTGAAACAAAAGAAGAACACACCCCCCCCTCTTCCTTACCTTCCTTCTCCCATCAGAAATTCAAGTTGCATTTGCGCTAAGCACTTGTGGTGACTGCAGGATCAGTGCAATCGTTACAGCACTTGAGTCAAACACTCACTCACCAACAGAGTTTTACCCCTCCTTTTTAAACCTGTAGTTTGTTCATTGCTTTCTCTTAATGCCCTGTTAATTAAAACACCAGAGGAAAAAACTTCCTCTGAATCCCCGGTAGCGTATCCATCTTACCCTCTCATTAAAGAGTAGCAGGAGCTTCCAGTGAGTACTTCCCATGTCCCCAGATACCTCTACAAAACAGGGAGACCGAGACAACGTTCTTAATATCATGATGGTTCAAAACAAATAGGATAAATCAACTTTTGCTTATGTGAAATTAAAAAGCTAAAGGAGGCACTTTCCACCCCCTGCCACTTACCTCTCACCTTTTGGTAACTGAAGCCATCAGCTAAAAGCAGGCATACATGGAACACAGCGAAGGTCCACCACATTTTAACGAAGCCCTAAGGTAAGACAGATCACTCAGGCTATTTCTACTGCACACTGCAGCACACCAGGTCAAACATCTGGAGCGTGTCATTAACTTTAAAACATTATGAAGTGTTTGCAGCTAGGGAATATAAACAAACGAGCAAGATCCAATTTGTTAATTCTACTCTTGACTTGGAGAGCCAGTGTGAAGGAAAAGAAGGAGAGTGCACCTTTTTAGATACAGCCTTGATTTACTCCTCTCTTCTGAGAAAAGCGCTCCTTCACTCCATCTATGGTTGTTCCAACATGATTTATTCCAGGAACATTAACATGTTTTATTCCAGTAACATTAACAACCCTTCAGAGCCGACTGTTACTAAAATCAAGGAATTTGCACGGAGAGAAAAAGTTGCCTTTTGTTTGGGTTAAGAGCAAAACTTGTGAGAAGCTTGGCAGGAAGAGAGACAGCTCCAGCTCTGGACAGCTTATAAAGATGCAAGAGGAGCACACGCTATCTGGAGAGCAGTAGGGAGCGAGGAGGCCTCTTCTCGGTCACGGTCTAGGTTCTACTGTCTGGCAAAGCTAACAAATCAACACTGATCATCTCAGGATTACACCAGGCTCTGCTGCCTACCACCACAGAGGATAAAAAGCCTCTAAGAAGTTCACTCAGGATCTCATTTTATTAACCACACTGCTGCACAGTAACTACACCAGTGGGCTCCATTATAAAGCCTTAAGACAGATAGCCAGGCAGACTTGGCAATTCAGACTTTGTTGGTTTTGTGTGTTTGGGGTTTTTTTTTTTTTTGTTTGTTTGTTTGTTTTTAAATCTTGAGTTTGTTTTAAAGAACAACAAAACAACTTTTCTTGTGCACTTCCCAGAAAAAAAGGGGGGGGGGGGGGAAGGCAAGGCTTTTAAGAGGAACTGAAAACCAGATGAGTTTCACATGCCATAAAATAACAATTTTTAAGCGGAAACCATGAAGAGCCACTTTGGAAACAGAAGGACCAAAACACTGAATGACCATCCTCTTTTGCTCATGGAAAAGGAGTTAAATGAAAGCAGCATCTTCAACAAAAGAACACAGGTACAAGGCAGGCATTTTATTTGAACAGAAGTCCCGGGGTAATTAAGTCATGGTAGCAATGAGCTATGTGATTCTGCGCTAGGCCCTCTCTCTCTTGGAATCCAAAAATACTTTATGCTGCTTTATGAACTTTTATTATTTCCTTCTCCAAATAAGAAGTTTAACCATTACTAAATTAATTTTTAGAAGACATCAGAAGTCTTTGGAAGAGCTAAACACAAGCAGAGAACCCTCAACCCCTATTCAGTTACTTCTAAAGCAATACTTCCCTCTTCTACCACCTCCAATTCATGGAGTTTTTTGGGGGGTGGGGTTGGTTCAGGGGTTTTTTTGGTTTGGTTCAGGGGTTTTCTTGTTTTGGTTTTGTTTTGTAAATGACAAGTGCTCCTAAACAGGAGTCAAACAAACAAGAATCTAGAAGTACCACACCAAAAACTCTTTGAAGCAATCCTCTCCCAACCCACAGAAGTTCTCCAAATGGAGAGGGCAATGTAAAGGACCTAACCCCTATGATTTTAAGAAAGTATTTTATCTCCACTGATAGAATTAGAGCAACCTGAAGTCTGTTCTCCTGTGAAGGGCTTATGATGTTTTCTGACCCACTCAGAGGAAAGGAACAAATAGAAGAAGTTCTACGAGCACAGTTAAGGATTTTATAGTAATATCACAACAACTGCACCCCATCATCCAAGTTCAACGAAAGTAGAAGTAGAAATGTAGTATTGCTAGGGAATATCACTAGGGAAACATCTTACAAACATTCTGCATTTGTGTACTTTTACTGTAATGTGAAAAAAGGCTCATCAGCTTGGGTTTATGACAGTCTGCCAATGAAGTCCATAAAAATTTTACAAAACATGGACTTTGACTTAAATTTAGGAAAAAACAGAAATCAAGCCCTTTATAATTAGGGTTATTTTTCTTAAATTAGGAAAAAGAACTCCACAATACTCTTGGAAAAAAGAAATTATGGCCAAGCTCCATTTTGAAAGACAGTATGGGTCACGGGAACTAAACAGTTAAAACTCTCTCATCACAGGAAGTGAGCTGAGAAAAAAAAATGAAAGCACTTATGTAACCTTGCATTCTTGGTTTGCATTTTGAGTGTCTTATTTTAGTCACTGAATGCTTCAGGCACTGTAGCTTCTGCAATATGAAAGGTATACTATGGTTGACTCTGTCTAGACTTAAGCGTTCAGTACTATAATTGCATCTGGATTTAAATAGTTTCTACATTAAAAATAGTAGGAAAAAAGTTTAAGAGAAGTTTGAGGAGAATGGATAACTCCTTTTGTATGTTCTTTCAAAGATTAATACTTGCCTCTGTCCATACTTATGCTTCCAGCAACATTTGTCACTGATTCAAAGGTTGGAAAAAATAGTGAATGAACAGCTGGGGGGGAGAAGAAGAAATCAGTCCTGTATAAGATACCCTTACCACCTGCATGAGAAATCGGAGACCATGAGTGGTAAAACAAATGTGACAGAGGAAGAAGGAATCAGAGAGGCAAAAGGGAAAATAAGTCAATTTTGATTTACAATACTGACATCAACCTAAGAATTACCATTTGGTTAACACAGCTAATGTGTAGAAAGAATGATTAGCACAATAGGGGTACCACTGCAGCACCCTCCACAGGCCCCAGGCTGAAGAGATTCTGAACGGAGCAAAAGACACTCAGAACAGAGCAAAAGAAGAAGTGAAAAGATAACATCCTACCCAACATGTAGAATTTATCTGCCTCTGACTTTGCCATGTTCCCTCAGCATAATTCCAGGGAAATGAAGTAAATATTTATGATATAGAGGAGAGGAAGAAGTAAAGGCTACAGCATCCAGAAAAAAAATCAGGCAAAATTCACATTCCGACAGCCACTTCTGTAAAGCAGGAAACTGTTGGTTTCTGGCTGAAGTAACACCTTTTTGCAAGAATAAATCTTTCACAAAAAAAATCCTGCTGCATTTAAAACTTCCTGCATTGACTGATATCTTTTACATTTTAAACATCTAATTTTGAAATGCTTGTTGACGTTTTTGAAAGCCTTTCTGAACCATGAAGAAAAGCATTTAGAATAGTATTAAGTTAGTTTGATAAATCTTTGTGAACATTTTTTTTTTTGTAAGAAACACAAAACGAAAATCTGATTATTTGAAAAAAAATATCTGTGAAATGGAAGCAACCTAGTTCTGTTTGCTGAAGGTCCTTCCTTATTTTGGCCATATTTAACATCCAAAAGATCGCATTGTCATGAATCTTCAGCTAAAAGGCACCCCTTGAGAGCAGTAAGGATAAAAGAAACACAAATCAATGTTGACGCAAAGTTCATTTTAGCTCACCAAGACTGCATCAATTACATCATACGCTTACATGGATATTGTAAGCCTGCTGATGTCCATCTTCTCAACAGGCACAGTGCTTGGCTCTCAAGTAATTGGCGAGCTGCAGTGCTTTGGCACAAAACTTTGCCTGCTCTGAACATTATTTTATGTACACGTTCTTACATTTACGAGGACTTTGTGCTTACAGGAGTTTGCTGCAACTAAGCAGAAGTAGAGAGACAATGGTTATTTTACTTTTATTTTCAGAGCTTGAAATATCCCTTATTTAGACCATCTGATAACAAAAGCCACCTTAATTCAAACAGCCTACTGCAGTTTAATAATCTTTAACTCTTTTGGTACAAATTCAAGGTTTTTTTAGGGATGAATTCATATGCCTCCATATTCAATTTGGGCAACTGAAACCTTTGTTTAAAATAAAAAACTAGAGTCTCTATAGACACAGACACTTAAGCTTTAAACCAGAGCCTTCCTGAATTCCCATCTGAGGAAGGATAGGCTGAAGGCCATAAATGTAGAGTTGTCTTTACAAAAGGAGACCAAAATAAAAGTCAAACACAACTTCGAATTTCCATTGGTTTGTCCTCTGTAAGCTATTCTTGTTTCTTCTGGCAGACCAGTGTCCTGTTACCTTTGTGTTGGACAGAAGACCATCAGTTCTTAAAAATATGCACAAGAAACCAATGTGAAATTGTAGATGAAAAGTAAAATAGTTTTGTTCCATTAAGGTTCCATCTTTTCTTTATGGATTAGCTTTCACAGAGCATGTATGGAATTGTATTTCTATAATATCATAAGAACTAGCAGGTTTGTAAGAGAAGCATTGATGAAATGTCCAACACTCAATCTTACCAAAACAGGCTGGGTGCTGCCCTGGCCGCGCTGCTGTCAGTGGAAACTTTGCCATTGGCCTCCATGCACTGGGAACTTCGCACAGAGCACGCTACCTCTAGCAAACACACGACTGTTGTTTTCCATATACCAAATATATTTTCCTGGCAAATAGCAAATCACTAAACTGAAGCAGTTTAGTCTTCTTTAAAGCTGCTGCAGAAAATAAAATTAGTCTGACAATTGTGTCAGCATTAAAACTGCTTGGATAAGCCAAGGGTAATCAGAGGCTGACAGCATATGCGTAACACCTTACACTTAAAAATAGCCCTTTACACTTCATTAATCTCAAGTTGTAAAACAGATGACGGAGGTTCATGAGAAAATGAGTACTAGCTTTCAGGCAGATCCTTTCTAAATAATTTATAGTTAAAACACATGTCAATGCTGCTATGCAGACATTAAAGTTGCAAAAATAATACACCTGAAGTAAATACAGCTAGAGAGTACGTGGAGATTGCAAAGTCTGTAGGGCAGGGATCATCTTCTGTCTGTACTCTGAAATGCCTGCCAGGCTTTCGGGTGGTGTGAAAACACTGAGTATAAAGTAACATTTTCATGAGGCATGTATAGCACAAAGGTCAATCAATCAATCACATTTTTCAAACTATCTCTCTCTCTGTTACAACATGAATGTTGCCATTTCACAAGAGTATTTCAAAAACAGCTGTTATTTTAAAAAGTCAGTGTTGTATTCTCATCAAATTCAATAAAAAGCCAGGAAATCCCTGGAATTAGAAAACCTATACAGCTGTCCTCCTTACCTCTTATCCATGTGACATAGAAATGCAGATTGTGACTGCATTGTGCGGATCTGAGCAGTGAATGCAGCCTTACAAGGTGCTCAGATTGAGTCTATTTCTTCTCACTTAAAGTTACATTATGCTAGACTTAAGGCATGCTTTATTTACATGCATTCAATCTCTAGTGGGAGTTTATATACTGTGCACTGGATAATTCTCTAAGTGAACAACAGTCCAGCATCAAGAAGAGTTTCATGCAGAATACAAATAGAAAGCATTAGACGACTACCTCCCAGGGACAGCAAGTTCCCCGGGCTTACGTTGGGGATGAGGATTGGTCGATCTGTTCACCCTCAGGGGCTGTCTGGAATTATAGATCAGGGACCTTATTGTCATACCCCAGCTGCTGCACAAAGCCACTAGAAGAAAGGAGATTTACGAGTATTTCAGCAGCACTGAACCAGGGATACAGAAGCTATACAACTGGGAGTACAGTGGCTCTAAATCTGTAGGCATTATGCAAAAAGAAAATGCAGAGTTCGGCATCAAGGGAGCTCTCCCAGAGCAATAGGACATCTTTGTAAATTCTCTAAAGAATAAATTTAACAGTTATTAAAGAACAACACCCTGTTATTGCAGTCACTGAACTTTACATCACAAGGAAAGATGCAAGGGATTTTCAGAAAGACATCTGTCATTTAACAGTGACAGTGACCTCAGCACTGACAAGCAATCCAAATCCCCAATGATGGAAACAAATTAACCCCTTGGTACACAGTGGGTTGAGAACTCCAGCATTAACACTGCTGCACACTGTAACAGTACAGCCTGCAGAAGGTTTTACCTTCAGACAAGCAGTAGATGGAATGAGGTATATTTTTTAAACTGTAATTGCTGCACATAAAAAACACTTATGGCATTATTTAACATCATGCCATTGACAGTCTTCAAAAGCTGCGAAAAAATTTCAGTGGCAGAAATAAAACCTTCACTGAAAAACATTTATAATGTAGTATTTAAGGACTGGGCACACCAGTAGGAAGGCTAACATCCGTTATATATACACACCCTTCACACGACAATTGTGTTTTACCAAGCGGGTGTTAAGTCAGACAGATTCGGAACTGGGACGATCTAAAAATCCTGCGTAGTCTTTTCCAACTCCTATACGCAGTCCTAAGGAAACCCAGGGAGAAATACAAAATCTGCCCGTATGTTCTAGACACTCAGCAGATGTCTGCAGAGCGAGAAGAGGGACAGGCCACAGGGATGACTCCATCCCAGCGACTCCAACAGCCCCCATGACACCTATAGGGAGTAGGACTGGAGAAGAAGCTCCAAGACAGACCTTCGGCCCAGCTTAACCCACCTCACATTCTGTGCATTTCCACACAGGGAACTAGCACAACACAAGACAAAGTATCCCCCCTCCTGGGAAGGGCACCATGCTTGTTAGTAGACAAACCTTCACAGCTGAGGAAGGCAACTACATCTGTCCAATGCTGAACTCCACTGTAATCAATACTACCAACAACTAAATCGGAAGGCTTTTCCCTTCCACAGAGCCAACTGCACTTCTTGAACACTGACTTAAGCCTCACAAGACCCGAACTGACTATTCACTTTTTCCAAAGGAAAACACATTAAGAGACACACGTGGTGAGAAACCTATGGTTGAGTCTGGCAGAAGACTCGGCTCTCATAACTGTTTATAGTTTCACCAATCTCTTGGGGGATTAGATGCCCATGTAGCATCACAGATTGCTTAGTAGTCAGTAGGACTGTTTTCCCCCCCATCCCCTTTTTTGTTTTCCATGGAATTTAACAAGTGTGTTACTTATCGCTAACAGAAACAAGAAGTTACAGCAATAGACACAAAGGCTGAAAAGAGGGCAGTACCAGATGGAGCCCCACACTATACTGACAAAATCAGTTTTAGGCTTAAATAAAATGTGGTAGAAATCACATAAGATTCACCCTTGTCTGAATAATAACAGTTCAAGTAAGTTCACTTTCTAAAATACATATTCTAGCCCCATGATAAGACGTTTGATCAGCACAGTTGACATTAGCTGGAACAGCTACACAATAGTGGTCCTCTCCAGCCTTATAAATCTGTGGCCTTAAGAGAGTACACCACTGCACTCCAGGCAACGTGACTTGCACATCAAACAAATTCCTGATCTGCCACCAGAGTCCCCTCCCTCAAAGTAATTAGCTTCCAGATGGATACCTTTAACACAGAGTAAAATATTCAGACAACATAAAGGACATTTAGACCTTAAGGCAACTGTAAGTTGTCCACTGCCACCTGTGTAGTAGCTACACACTTATCTTAGCTATGTTCTGGGGAATTCAGACAGGCTCCAACAGGCTTCAGTCATCTCAGTGAGAAAAGAGGAAGACTGATTTACTGGTACTCTTGAAGGAACCTTACCAACTGATGGTTTAATGATACAGCAACCTTACAGACTGGTAACAAAATAAAAGGATCTGGATGACAGTGTGACAGGTGACAAAGGACACCTATCTTACGACCATTCTGAAGTGAGAAGATTGAAAAGAATTGCACACTGACCAAGAAGCTCTTTCTTAAACGGAGCACATCGACACTTCGGGCTCTTTTCCCAAGTCCATACAGCTGTTCTGCTCTTAATTTTTGACAAATATTCATTTGAATAAGCAGTAGGTTGTGCTTATTCACAATATATGCATTCCTCCTGCCACCCTATTATCCATTCTTAGGCTTTTTTGGTACCCCACAAAAGCTCCCAACATTCTTGACTTACCTTCACAGCTTTGGGTATAGAGATAACCCTACAAGCACAGAAACAGTTTGGAATACACAGGTTCTAGAGCCCATGAGGAAGATGTATGGGATAAAGAGGAGTGAAGATGGCAAGTCTCCATAAAAAGAAAAGGCACATTTGCTGTGAAGACTCAAGTGTTTGACCTGCAAGGGACCACAAAGGCAAGCAGGTTATTCATTCCTTGTTCTCCCATAACACTTGCTATTCTTCAATCCTGGGGGGGGGTGGGGGATGGTGGTGTAAGAAAAAGAACCACACTTCTGCATACAGGCAGAACTTCGTTTTAAATCAGAATCACAGGATAGTAGGGGGTCTTGGGGTCTCGTTGTCTTGTTAAGAAGCCTTCTCTTTTATGTTTTTGCCTCAGCAGATTTTGATGTTCCAGTTCACCCTCTAGGTATTTATTCCTTTTCCTGTGGGCATCGGCTTTGAAGTACCAAAGGATGGGATGAGGAAAGCTTAAATTTGTAGAATAAGATCAGAAGTTCTTTTGTTTTAGATGTTGGACACATTTTTATTTATACAGAAAGACTTATTCATTGGCTAACTGTATTTAAAACCAGTCAAATCTGTTAAAAGACAGCTGAATTGAGCTCCAGGACTTGGTACAGTTATAGTTCTTTTAAAAGCAAGTACAATACTGTAAGCCTAAAAACTTAGGACAATTTCAGAAACTAACTTAAAAACAAATCAAACTGATGATACATCATTCATTTTTATACTTAACTCCTTGCTAACAAACCTGATGTAAAACTTCAGTCCTCCCACATGATTTGAGGGACTTCAGTGCAGGCTTTAGACCCAAGAGTATGTGGGACTTACCAAGCCTTTCCTTGCTTTAAGCTGGGAGGAAGCATCTAGGAGAGACCCAACTCTCTGGTGGTCATGGGCATTCCTTACAATAAAGGTTTCTCCCTACAATCCTAAAAGCTGTATGGGTGAGGACTTCATTTAGTGGAAGGATAAACAACTGAAGAAAAGCTCTGGATCCTCTATTTTAGTGCTGCTTAAAAAGAGCAGGAGGCATTCCAGCATCTGAAAAATATTGCAAGATTAGATTGGCATTTAAAGATTGATTTATTTTTTTTTTTGTAGAAGTCTGTTGGCAGAAGACAGCAAGAAAATATATAGTTAATATTTCAGCAAGCTGTAAACTGATCTAATTTATTCTTAACTGTAAGCAATACAGGAAAAGCCAAAGCAAGAGAATCTACAGGCTCATTTCAAGATTTCAATCCTTTGCGTAGCATGAAAACAAGCCAAATACGACATGGGTGCAATCCTAATCATTCTACAGTTATACTGTGTAGCAAAATATGATTGTAGATAAAAAGCCTAGCACATTTGGGCTGCAATACACATATGAACACACACATATGGTAGTTACTCAGTATGTGTAGTTGCAAGGACTAGTGCCCATATTTCTTTCCACTGTACTGCACTGCTACCTTGCAAGTTCAACCCTAAACAAACAAAACACACAAACAAAACCCCATGGAATTATTTTTTCAACATTTCTCAGAGCAAAAAGATTTAAGTTCTAGCTCCAGAAAGAGGTAGTTAGAACATGAGACGAGTTGTGCTTATTTCTTCAGCGTAACTATGAACAAACGCACCATTAAGCAACGCCCTGTGGAAGATTAAAAACGCAGCAAGGTGTTTCCAACAGAAATAAAATAGCATTAGTATTGCTCCGCAAGTCAAATCCTTGCAATTCTTGTGCAGAGTAAAATTCTCACCTGAAACATTCCATGCAGTTTTGGCTACTCAAACCAGGGGTACCACACCTTCTCTGTTGATCTCACTGAAGACACTAAAAAGAGTTCTACAGCTCATGCACCAGAACAAGATTAGGAAAAGATCTTGCCTGTAATCTAGGGCAGCCTTTTTTATTCCCCAACAGATGTTTTAAAAATTCTGAAATACTTAACATCACCTGATGCAGCTTTTTACCAACTGCAAAATTCCCAATCAAACCTCCCAATATTGGTTCCAGGACAGGACCTATACCCACCAGCTGCCTGAGCTCCAGCCAGTTGCTTTTCCCTCATCAACCAACTCTCCAAGAAACACCATTAGTAACCGGTTATCATCTGGAGTGTGAACCATCAACAGCTACATTTCAAGTCCAGCTTTCCACTGATTTTTCATTAAGTTAACCTGGTCTTTAGGGATGGAGGATACAACTATGCTCCCAAATTGGCTGTGGTTTTATAAACTGTATCACTTGCGGTAGTGAACGTTCTAAGAAGATTCTTTAGAAAAAGATCTAGGGAAAGACTTAAGTTACTGCAACCAACACTTACAAACAGTCAGGAAGTTGAGGTGAATGCAAAGGAAACTGGAAAGGTCTTTCGGCAGGGATGTGTAAATAAATATACCTGTATATTCCGGCAGGCACCTTCATCCAGAACTGCCTAAAACTGTGGACTTTATTTCTGAGATTCTGAAACAAACAAATGCAATCGCCACTCAGTTTGGAATAACTGGGGTGGGGGGCACAGCTTACCAGGAACCTGTCTCATCTGGAATGCACACCCATCAATCCCTCTAAAAGTATTTCCATACTTTGTAACTGATATAGGAAATTGATTTAATTTGATGAAACATCAGCTACAAAAGGGACCCACAGACTCCATTAGAAGTTCCTTCTAAGCCTATAGAAAAAGGCAGTTTTGTCCATTATAACCAGCAGTTGCGCCCTCCCCCCCCCGCCCCAAATCTGGCTGTACAGTTTAAACTATTTATAGGTGAGAACTGTCAGTATACAGGAGTCATCAATTATGTATTTTAAATTACCAGTGAAGTCACAAATGCTTAGAGCTCAAAGATCCTGAGGTCAGAGTGGATAAACTGACTACAGCAATGGAAATGAAGTACTGAGATCTTAGGTAGAAGGGCTTATCTTAGCTGCTTAGCAGCAACTTAATTCTCTCCATCTAGGTAAAGGAGCCATAGACAAAGACAAAAAACCCACCACTTGCGGAAATTTGGGCAGCATCTCTCTTAACTACTGCAAACAAGTTCTCATGCTAAAGCTCTCGCCAGTTTCTAGAACGCTGATACAGTTCCTGTTAAGTTGTCTGGGAAGAGATCAGCGTCTTCCTCTTGTAGGGCAAGAGATCTACAAATAGAACACATAAATAGTTGAGTGACCAGCTTGTAAGGCAGAAGGGGAGATTACACCTTAGAAGTAAGGAAAATATGACTCTTAATCCTAGCCGTAAGATGGAGAACAGGAGAATGAGTGTTCAGAGATCCAGAGAGTACTTTGTTATTTTAAGCTTACATATCCAACAGACATACCATTCAGCCAGCTGCAGGCTTAACACATCTTTCAACCAACCCATGCTAACTTTTAATTCCAAGCTAACCCGCTTACAGGTCCAGCAATCAAGTCTAAATCATGCCGATTTTTTTTTTAAATGGAAAAATGTAAGCCATATAGAAAACAAGAGGTCAAGGCACCAAGCTCAGTTTCCTCTCTCTTTCCTCACAACGTTGCGTTTTCTACTCTCCAAGCGATGCTAAGGGCAACAACTAAACGACTACTACAGACAGCATAATTTGGAGCTGACTGCTATGAGACTTTCTGGTGGCCTAATATCTAAATCAAGTATTCCCCCATCATACTTACACACTTCCCCCAATTCTACAACAGATCACTGAAAAAGAAAATTGGTTCGCATTTGAGGTTAGAAGTATTTTAACTCTATCTAACCTCTGTCCACTCTCTGCTCGTACCACCTGCATACAGCAATGGCTACAAATTAACACACAGGTTCTCCAATGGAAAGGTGCACAAGTTACATATATGATGAGATTTGGAAAAAAATTCCCCACGATGACCACAAGAGACTGTACAGTTACTACTGTTAAGTTACCACATTTAGGGAAAAATGATGCAAATTACTCAGCTGTACATAGAAATAGTTAAATCAGACATTTCCAGTTCTCATTAAAGAGCTAGATCAGAAGAAACTGTGGAAAAAGCCAAGTGTATTTGTATATAATTTCTAGGATAGATAACAGTGCAGAGCATGTAAATATACTGAAAGCATGCTTCCCGTAGGCACACGATGAAGGTGAAAGTGCTTAATCTGACCTGGTAGGTCTGAATACATCAGAAATCAGCAATAAATAACAAGTCATCACGATGCAACTAGAAATTTTAAATAATTGCAATCATGATATCAATCAAAATTTGATTTGAAACCAATCTGGTAGTCAGCCTGGGGAAATACTTAGCTATAGACACTTTAAACAGTAACATTTCTTAAGTGGTTTATTGCTACAAACTGGTACATCTTATCACAAAAAGCTACAAGGCATATTATAACACATACTCTATTATACAGAGTGCAATGCAGTCCCCAAAACAGCCACACTCAACAGCACAATTTTTGAAGTTACTCATTCTGTACTAGGAGGTAAATATGATAAGCTTATGCCATACAGCATTTAATATATTTACCCCACAGACCCGCCTTTCTTTTCAACTGATTAGACCAAAATTATTATATCCAACTTTCAATACACACATCAAAAAAATAGGATGCTTAAAAAAATATACAACACAATGTTTTAATCAGCTTTAACAGTCAGTTTGCTATAAAAAGCTCAACTAAAATAGTCAATTTCATTTTAAACAAAATCCGAAACACAGAGGAATTATATAAACAAGTTCTCCAGGGAATGGAATGCATGCATATGGTGGGGAATCTCCAACAACTTCATTTGAGACTATTAAAAAGTCTTAGACATTTTAGAGCAGAAATAAAAAGCTGTTTTGCCCCCCCAAATATATTTTAATTTTCTTGCACTTAGTTATCTTCAGTGTGGTCTAAAGTGAAGTCAGTTTGTTCTTCAGTTTCTTCTTCCTCTTCTTCCTCTTCTTCCTCCTCACCCTCAGCTGGCTCATCAGCTTTGTCCTCTTCTTCCGTCTGCTGCTCCTGAGCCTGATCATTAACTTCAAAAGGATTTTCACCCTGAAGCAGAAGATTGAAAACAAACACTTTGATATTTCAAACATAAAATAAAGTAATACTCATCATCTCAGTGAATGAAAAGGGCAGCCACTAAGAAATGCTGTGGTATTTTATACAGCAGTATAGTTGGAGGAGGTGTGTGCGTGCACAAGAAAATCAAACCAGACTGGATTTAAAATTAGCAACACCTCATTTTTATGCGCACTGGAAACTGGGATCCCAATAAACAGTTTCAATGAAAGTAGAAGTGGCATCGAGAAAAAAACAAAGTACAAACATACAAACTTCAGTTTAACTTCAGCATTCAGTAAATTAAAATTACATAGCTAAGTTTAAACATGTTTTTAAGAACTACAGCTGTTTTCTTTTTCTCTCCAATTAAAACCAAACCTGAACAGAACAATTTCATTCTGCTTTTCTTTATTTACAGTCTTTATTCACTCTGAATAATTTTATCAAAAAGGCAAACTCTTCAGTAAATGAAAAAGAAATCTAGAATTACATCGACTAGCCTGAAATTCATTCCATTGCTGATCTAGATTTCTCAGACAGCATTTTAAATACGTTGGCATTCTAGTTTCACATTTTCTCTATTTCATGAAATAGTTCACTACAAGACATATCTCAGTTTTTACTTGTTCCATATATTTAAGAACTATGAATAATCAATAAAGAGTAACAACATGAAGTATTAGGAGTTTATTTGCTAAAGCTCCTTCTGTGTTCGAACATCTGACAGAGCAAGTCTGATCTGAATATATGACACCAATCACTAACTACACAAGAATTGGGATTTCAAGAACATTATTTAAAAGATGATCCAAAAAAGAAATTGAATACAAGGCCCCTTGTCCTTTTTTTGCTTACTTATAAAAAGAAACATAAATATTTCTACTTCAGTTACGTTTTTCAGATAGGGTCTTCCAGGTAGCCTACAAATCACTGAAAAATTAGAAAGCTATAAAAATAGTTACCAAATGCCAGTGAAGAAAGACTCGGCTTCACTGTTATTCTAAAAAAAGCAAGAAAAACCACAAAATCGTATGTAAAGAATAACCGAAAGAAAGCATAATTCTTTGAGACCGTGTTATTCTGAGTCTCAGGACAATTCTATGCAGGCACTTTGCAATGGCCAGCCTACAACACTTAGATGGTTGTGTCTGTTGAGCCCAATCAACTCATAGCCTAACCAAAGACATACCTGCCACATATAAACCCCCTTGAATAAGGCAGTATTTAAACTTCTTTAAGATACTAAGTTCGGCTTTTTTAGAAGTAGATTCTCATAGGTAAGGGTCAAGTACACAGAAAGCTGGTATCATAACTTATCTGAGCGCTACGAAAACAAGCAAACCCTACACCTCAGTTAAAACTCACGCTGCTTTTAGATGATCCACTATTACTGTCAGGCACCATGGGGCTACAGAACACTAAGGAGTATTTCACTGAATAGGTAACAGTGTCCAACATTGAAATACCAAAAATATTAGCTCAGTAAACCATTTCATGAAAAAAACCACTCAGAAAAGCAAGCACCCAAGCCGATTAAATTCCAACATCAATGGAAAGCATTGTGAAATAAAAAGGCTGAGCATCCAAACCTCATTTCAACAAGGATTAGTGCAACTCCTCAAAACTGTACTCTAGATATCTACTTTCCTTTTTGGATAGAAGGGTGAAAGACTGCAAAGCCTGAAGTGCCATTTTCCTTGGGTTCAGCCAAGTATTTTCAACCACATTTGGGTACAGGAACAAGGATTTCCAGAGGCAGACAGAAACAAGCCAGTTACTGAGTTAGGAATACTCCACTTGGTTTATTATATTAAGGTATATTAAGAGTTCCATGTGGCCTACTGGAAAGTGTCATTTCCTGGCAAAACAAAACGTGGCCTTTCTCTGTAAATGACTCATGAGGATAGCAGAAGCCCTTTTATAGGCCTGATACAAAAGGAAAGATTAAAATCCTCTCATGTCTAGGCTAGGCATAATGATGAACTCTAGCTAAAGAATCCATTTCTGAAAAGGACTACTTCCACAATCCTGCAGACAACTTGTGACTGTCCCTGACTCTTGGGGACAAGCTACAGAAATTGTTACAATACGTTGCTTCTGGCTAACCTAGCAGAACTGGATTCAGCACAACTACTTCTGGCTGAACAGATCTCTATACAATAATAACAACAAAAAAATTAAGTTGCTTTCCCCAACTGCTTTTTCAGAGGAAAATGCACTTTTCAAGTTCTCAGACTAAGGAAAAAGTTACTGCCCTCAAGGGGAAGATCCTAACGACTGTGCTCTTTTCCAGTGATGTAGCATCAGAGGCATCCAGCACAGCATGCAGAGCCAATTTTGATGTTAGTTGATTTTGACAGCCACACATCCTCCCAGATGGCTTTAAAAAACAAAACAAAACAAAAAAACCCCAAAAAACCAGAAAACAAGAACACAGGCACACCACTACACTGCTGCAGAAAGACTTGATGATGCCTAAAGAGCATAAAAACACAAGCAGATAAGTAGTTTATTCCCAAGAGATGCATTCTTTGGGTTCCCTGTCTCTAGAATATTTAAATTACAGAGAAAGCTTAAGACTGTGAACTGGTACTTACAACCAAAGCTTTGGGATTCAAATGTCCCCAGAAACCGCTTTCTATATCTATTTATAACAGGTCTCACAAACCTGACCCAAAAAGATACCAAAGTCTGCCTGCCCAACTGGTAAACTTCATGAATGGTATGCCTTCACTAATACACAGGGTATAATATATGGGATATAATGATAGAAAATGTCAACCTCTACGATGCTTCTCTTGAGCAACATCCAAGCAGCTTTTAATCACAGACACCATTCTATCCAGGAAGTTCTAAATGGTCCAAAGTTAGAGATAGTCATGACTTCATCAAGTGATTACTTTTTCCCTGAGAAACAAGATTTTCTTTTTTTTCCTCCTTATTATAAAGGGACTTGCTACAGGTTCATAAAACTTTAAGATGATTGTTTCAGAGTGGCCTGCAGGTGGGTTGTGGTGGATTTCCCTCTCTCCCCCCTTCTCTAAAATATGAATCTAGAATAAGGAGAAACAAAGAACTTGGGGGGAAAAAAGCATACAGAGAGTACACTGGAAGCATAAAAGGGTACCACACAAGACCAATACTGGGGAGAGGGCTCTTAAAAAGAATGGCCAAGGTAAGAAAAAAATCCTTTTAAAGGGCCTTTGATTAAAATATTTATGATTAAGGTATCAAACAAGATTAAGAGGAAAGCGTCCTTGTATGCAAAGGACAGGATACAAACAAGATGCTGTTAATTTAAGCACTGAATTGGATTTTCAACTATAGGAACTGAAAAAAATCATGGAACAAGATAGTGTAAAAGGTGGTCACCAGCACCATTCAGTTCATGAAGATCAGACGCAAGTTTTGACAACTTGAAACCTCAGTTCTGGTGCAGTAGTTGTCTGGAAACTGCATGGAGACATTTCCAACAATGCAGACACCAGCTCCAAAGCAGCAGCAGCACAGGGAACAGAAGCAGCACTTTGTGACAGAAGACACAATACAGAAAATTATAGCCCTAACAGTGGGGTCCAGCAGAAGACTGGAAGAACGGTACACATGACAGAGTTATTCTAATACCAACAGATCTATATAGAATCGCTCTGGTCGGAAAAGACCTTTAAGATCATCAAGTCAACCTTTAACCTAACCCTGCCATCCCACCACTAAACCATGGCCCTAAGCACCTCATCTATCCTTCTTTTAAATACCTCCAGGGATGAGGACTCTACCACTTGCCCATTCCAGAGCCTGACAACCCTCTCGGTGAAGAAATTTTTCCTGATGTCCAACCTAAACCTGCCCTGGCACAACTTCAAACCATTCCCCCTCATTCTATCATCTGTTACCAGGGAGAAGAGGCCGACCCCCACCTCACTACAGCCTCCTTTCAGGTAGTTGTAGAGGGTGATAAGGTCTCCCCTCAGAGATCCAAGGAAGCTGCATTTGTAAATTAAGAAGGCCACCTTTAAGAAACGCTGTTCTCCACCATTATGATTCCTGTTGCTCTCATCATCAGCTGTCAAGCCCTATCTGGACCTTTGTTTTTTTCCTTTCCATTCATAATTGTAGTCACTGACCAGAAGCATAACAAAGATCAGAGCCTTTCTAAAACACCAGGAGCTCTTCTAAAGCCACATAATCTAATTTACTGAAACTGTCTTCCAAGGAGCTGGCACATTAATTGCAAATGGCTTGAAACAAACAAAAGACCCACACACAACACATGAGGCTAACTTAGGCTAACTTCATATAGATCCTTCCATCCTTCAGTGAAAGTCACAGGCACCTCTACCATGTTAAAAAAAATTAAAAGTTAAAAAAAATAGCTTAACTCAGTGAAAAATAGCAGGGGAGATTTAACCTGACCCACGTGCAGGACCTCGCACTTGGCCTTGTTGAACCTCATGAGGTTCACACAGGCCCACCTCTCCAGCTTCTCCAGGTCTCTTTGGATGACATCCCGTCCTTCTGGCGTGTCAACTGCACCACTCAGCTTGATGTCATCTGCAAACTTGCTGAGGGTGCACTTGATCTTGCTGTCTATGTCACTGATGACTATATTAAACAGCACCGGTCCCAGTATGGGCCCCTGAGGGACACCACTTGTCACCAGTCTCCATCCAGACATCATGCTGTTGACCACCACCCTCTGGATGCGACCATCCAACCAATTCCTTATCCCCCGAACAGTCCACCCATCAAATCCATATAGAGTCCCAAGTTAAACAGCAGTTGTTATTGCTTGTCAGTTTAGCTTACTCCTGACCAGAAGTCATGATCCACTCCCTCATTTTCAAACATTAGCCAGAGCCTTCAACCTTGAAAAGTCTTATACAATGCAACGTGCAGCAAGTATCCTTCAAAACTGATCACCTGCTGCCAGGTGTCAGCCAGCCAATTGACCCAAATTACATTAAATTGTTGTCCTCCACACAGTCACTCAGTAGCTCCAAGGGGCAATCAAACTGGCTTAACCACAATTTTTCACACAAAACCACAAAGGGGGAAGGTGAGCCCCTAATACTGGTTGTGGTAAAGAGGTGGATGACTACTCTCAAGCAGGGGGTGGTTCTAGAAGGCAGTACTGGCCTTGACAGAGCACTTTCCTAATTCAACTGTATTTGGGATATATACCTCTTCTAGGCCACGCATTAAAAGAACAAGCTTCCTAATATGCACAGAGAAATCCAGCAGCATAAGAGAAAAGAAAAAAAAAAATCTTTTATCTTTTTTGCTCATTTCAAACTGTATCAATAGGGATGCATAATCAGGAGTTGATGACCTGCTCTCCTTTTGTCAAAGGCATTTGTAATGTTGATGACTTGCCTTGGAGAATTGGTACAAATCTATGCAACAGCCTCACAAGTCTCCCCCGCTCTGAATTTCCTCCTTCCATGCTGCATATGCTGGACAGGCAACACTTTCCAAAACAATGTTGGGTTTGGGTGTTTTGGGGTTTTTTTGTTTGTTTGGGGTTTAGAATTTTTGAGGGGCGTTTTTTGGGGCGTGGGGAGGGGTGGTTCCCCAAGCCAGTTTGCCCTTCATCTCAGAGCAAATTATTTTTTGCTGTAACAAGAATTTCCCACTCTCCTGGAAGGCTGCACGCACCAAGTGCATGCATCGTGTACTCCGATTCATCACATGCTATATAATGAAACTTAGACTCCTTCAGTCCGCAATTGATTATGCATTGGGATTTGCATAACCAGAAGCCAGATACATCTCACTGAGCAGGTGCTGCTGAAAGCATATTAAGTTCAATCCACCCCAGGAAATACCAGTGCCAGGCATTCTGAAAGCATCAGTGGTCTTGTCATGGAGACAATCTTGCAAATTTTATCTTCCCGAGTTTTCCAACTGGTGAATGGCAAATTTCCATTCCCCCTTTTACCAGTTTCCCACTAGGGGCCTGTACAGGACAATGCACACACATACCAGGCCATAAGGAGCACCAGAAGAGATGGCTGGAAATACAGGCAGATATTCTAGGCTGTGGTATCTGGTCATTCACTATCTTTTTGTTAATAGACATAGAATAGTTGTCTGAAACTGATTCACACACCCAACCACACATAATTTTGCAGGATGTGACTAATTTGACATTTTAAATCACAATTAACTTCTGTATTGGCTCATACCTTGTCGTATTTCTGCAACATGATATGGCTTTGTCTGAAAGAGTCTATTGTTTAGGCACGGGCAAAATTATAAACCAATTAAAAGTAACTACCAGAAATAGCCAACAATGGTACTACATAAAAAGTCACTTTGCTGGCCCAGAAGAAAAAAACCCTGTTTCTCAGGCCATGTATCTGCAACATAGGCTACCATGCCTTTTAAATTCTCTGATCATGCCAACTACTATTGTCAGATTTCATTTTTTGTATGCTGCCATGAATCCTAGCAATTCTGTGGAATAAAAGCAGCTGAGTAGTGTGCACTGTACTTCAATACAAAGCCACATGCTGGAGCCTTTGCTTCTAAACATAAAGATTGACTCATTTGTTAAGTGTTTTGTGCTCTACAGTTAGTATTACCTACAGAGTTAAAGACAATGCTGATGCTTTCCTAAAGCTTGATTTATTTTTTTTTTTGTAAGAGCATCTAATTAAGAATTGCCTAGATACACATATAAATGGTAAACAAAACCCAAGAGCTAGTAAATCTGAAGGTGGGAATATTTTCTGCAAAGTTATCTGAGACAAACTGGCAAAATACGTTAAAAGTATATTCGATCTATGAGCTATGTAGAAGGAAGAAACAGAAGACAGAACTGTGGTTAAACTCCAACAGCATGGAGGAAATAGTGGTATAGTGAATGTTACAGATTACTTTTTTTGCCATTTGCATCTTACCTTTACATACAGCTCGTATCGTGCCTTGACTATAGGATTATTCAAGATACTGGTGGCAGTAAGAACACTCTCCCTTTTTATTTGTTCTCTGTAGGCCTAGGAAACAAATTTTACAGTGAATAATGATCATACATCTAATTCCAATTGTCACACAAATTCAAATTCATTGTCAGTTACTGTAAGGAAAATAATGAACGTATTGCAGCAGGAAATGCTCATTATCAGCATTTAAGTCCAAACCACATAATAAGCTCAATTAACTTTGGTAGTGTTTATAGTTTGCTGCTTTAGCTTGATCAAAAGATGTATTTGTGCCTTGCTTATACAATGAACTACAACCACAGACCTGTCTACAACCAGTTACCAGTTCTCATCTACAGGTAACATGCACGCTTCCCCATCACAGCCTAACATACTGTTGAAGATGTCCCTGCTCGCTGGAGCAGGGTTGGACTAGATGACCTTTAAAAGTCCCTTCCAGCCCAAACATTCTATGATATTCCATAATCACAGAAGCTCTTACATAAAGAAAGCATTACTGTAGCAATCTTGCTTACTATGACAACTGTGATTTTCTCCCTTCATACTACTCTTTCAACCCTTCTACCAAACTTAAAAGCGTATCATAAATTGTAACAGGGACCAATTCCATACTACTGCTAATCCAGAACCGCTCTCACTTTTCTTCAAATTAAAAAAATAGCCAAGCAAAAAAAGACACCAGGTTTGTTATCTTGCTGGAGACATACATATATGTTTTGCAATTTGAATAACAAAGGTCTTTCCAACACTTAATGACAGTAAAAAAATTCTGCTTAAAAAAAAAAAAAAAAAAGTAATTGGTAGTAACCTTCTCAGGACTTACTGCTGTCAGCTGTTAAGCACACCAACATTTCATTAACTGGGGGTGCTTAAGCACTGGCTACTTCACAAGACATTACATTTACAAAGTATACCAACAAGAACTTTCAAATTACTTGCACCAAGTACCATAACACTTCTCACCTACCATTAGGTTATGTTTTGGTTGGGTTTTTGGTGGGTTTTTTTTTTGTTTTGGTTTTTTAAGTAATATGTTGTGTCTTACCTGTTTTCCTTTTGTGTGATCAGGAGATTTCAAGTGCTGCTGAACAGAACTGTGTAATGCAGGAACATACACACTGCAAGCACTGCAGTGAACAGTCTCAACTTTCATCATATGGTCATCAGCAGTAACCCCTGTCAAAGAAGATGCAACAAATCACTAACACAAAACGTGTTGTTCTAGGGAAGTGGAAGAGGGGCCTGTTTGTTTTATACCAGAAAATTAGACCTCTCAGTTCTTAAACATCAAACTGAACCACAGGGGAATATTCACCCAAATTCAGGCATCAAAATTAGGCTCTCTGAAGGCAATGTTGAAGGAGGATGTTTTTCACTGGGCTACTCCAACTACTTCTCTCCACAGACTATATATGAGACCCAGGCAATTATGTTTGCTGCCTAGGGTTATGACGTATGAACACCTACCTGCCTAAATAGAGGGAAATAAAAATCATACAACTGAACTATTCTAAGGCACAAAAATACCATCTATTTAAAATAAACAGTAACTAATATCCTTAATAATACATATTTTGATACAAAACCCAAAGCTTCACTAAAGCAGTTGGATTTACCTTACCCCTCATAAGAACAATTAATTTATTTCCTTGCCTCCCCTCACCACCAGAAGCAGCACATGAATCCAATTTGTCCTGCAAATTTAAATATTAGCTTGCCAACAGAATATTCTAAGCATAAAGGCAAACAGGCCCTCCAATACTTAAGGAAAGCACAAAGAAAGAATTTGGGAGATTAAGATAATGGCTGTATCTGTTTCTAAGTAGCTTTTAGCATTTAAATTCAAATTAACGTAATGTTCAAGCACAGTTATTGCCTAAAGTAAAGGTACTCAAAACATGTGCCCTCTAGCTCTAGCAGGTCTTTTGAAAGTCCTCAGGCAAAGGATAAAGTGGAAGGGTATGGCACAGTAAGGCAGGGACACAGAATATGCTCTAGAAAATTGCCTGTAGGGAAGGCAAGGGGAAAAAAAATTCAGGCCAAGATGCATCCTGGGTAGCCAAGAGGGTGCTCAAACTCTTCCTTTTGTCAGCATCCCTCAAAACCACAGCAACTATCCCTTACATTATCCAGATCCTTGCCGCCGTGTTTGAACATTATCACCTTACTGCTTTATTATTGATTACACCCTCTCTTTCAATCTATCTGCATCCACCTGTTGCCCCTCCTCATGCATTATACTAAGATCATGGCAAAGCCCACATCATTCTGTCTGTCAACTACCTAGCACAATGTTATCTTTGACAAGGCTACCTGGATAGCAAACATTAAAAAGGTTTGCCATCTCCCACTGCACTTACGTTGCACATCGAATCAAGTGAAGCAAAGAATCCCAACCAGGTACGGAAAAGGTGTGAAAACTAATCATTTTAATCCAAACATTTTATCAAACTCGAATTAGAATGAAAGGAGAAAAGGACAAAAGTAGAGCTCCACAGTATGCACTTTCACATACAAAGTATTACTTACCTTCCATTATATCTTTCTCAGCAGCTTGAGCATTTTCTGTCTGGTTACTTGTCTGCTGCTTACGCATAGCTGTCTTCTTGAATTTATTCACCATGCACTCCTACAGAGAGCCAGAAAAAAAATTGTAACACATTTGATGTACGATTGTTTATATTACAATAGGCACCTATACTTAAAATATTACTCAGGATAGCTCTGTAATAAATAGCAATTAATTAATAACGCACTACTTTTAATTGTAAAATTAAACGCTTTTACAGACTCTGAATTTGCTTCAACTTTCAGTAATATGCGCTGTGTCAAAAGTCAACTCCAAAAGGAGTAACAATGCCAAGTTAAGCATAGTTTGAAGATAAATGGTAAATTGTAACTACATTCTAATGTAAAAGTATTACATAAATCAAAAGCCAGTTGTCTTACATGAAGAAATTCCATCACTACTTTGTCAAATTTGGTTTGCTTCTGGATATGATCCAATGTTTCCTGGTGAGCTGCACTCTCCAGATGTGACTCAATTTCTTTTTCTTCAAATGTTCGAAATTTGCAAAATGAGCACGTAAATGCCATTCTATCAAGAGAAATAGATTAAATAATATTGCCATTAAAGAAACATTCTTCCCTTTCCTCAAAATGAGGACTTGACAAACCTAATCAGAAAAGGAATGGGAAAAGCATTCTTTAAAGAAGCCTAACTGAAAAATAAAAAGGAAAAAAAATTCCAGTAATTTTACCATTATGGAGGGTAACTGCTACAAAACCAAATAGAAATCAGGCCAGCCTCAGAGTAATGAATTATCTATGCATAAGATGAAAACTGCTGAAATAAGAAGCTAGCCATTTAAAAGCCACGTTATTCTGTGACTGTATCACACCTTCTGTCACCTTCTGTAGTACTTCTCACAGCCAAGCCAGTCCACGATTTCCTAACTACAAATAGTCAAAAGAATTCATTTAAAGCTCATTTTCCACATAAAAAAATGATATAATCTTTACAAGGAAATATGGCCTCCTCCATACCATGAGGAAACAGCACTGATCATATGCTGCACTGACCATATGCTGCACTGACACAGAAGTTTTGTACAGTGCTGGCCATTAGCCCGCTTGGCTGTGGCAAGACTGAGAAAAGTCGCAAACTATCTACTTAGTTTTGCTACAAAATAGCTCACCGTACATATAAAACCAGAATGAAGTCAACTTCTAACAGCTTAAGTCAGCATGAATATATATTTAACTAAGTTACATACTTCAAAAGCAGTACCATTCTAAGCTGCTTCTCAAGCGTGCAATGATGCACTTGTGGGGGAGAAAGGGTTAGGAAGTTGTGTATTTTATGATACAGCAGAGGTCCAGTGAAACACTGTCTTCTAACCCACAGGATGCGGCTGCCGGCTTTTGGTCTGAGGGTTTTTTTGTTTGTTTGGATAAGTTTTTTGGTTCTGTTTTGGGTGTGCGGGGTGATGGGGTTGGGTTTTTTGGTCACTTCTTCCTTGCATTTTGTTTTCCTAAAATCAGCCTAAAGGGTCTTTCAGGAAAGAAGACATATTCCTACAGAAGGACAAAGGGGAAGAAAATCACTGCACACAAGACACAAGTTATAGCACAAACCTGTATCCATCACCATACTTTTCACTGTTTTTTTCCCTTCTACGCCTTTGCTTCTCTCTTCTGGCCTCAATTCGCCGCTTTTCTTCTTCCTCGCTTTTAACTTCTCCTTTGCCATCTTAACATACAGTAGAAGGATTTTAAAAAGAAAAAGAAACCCAGTAAAAGTATCTATCTTCCATGTCTCCTCCACAAACAACTCAAAATGCAGAGAAAGACCCTATACCAAAGCAGTTCAATGGCTTATTTAAATGCCATATAAGTTTTGCTTTGTTTTCCTCCTCTGAAGACAACCAATTTAAACATTTGCTTCCAACAATACAAACTTAGTAATTTAGGGGTTACACTCTACATTACTCTCATAAAAGTAAGGAAATTCAGAGTTAAAGCAAACCCTACCCTGTAATGTCTAGTTATTAAAGGCCTCTTCAAGTAAGTAACCAGGAAAGGGTACTGGGGGTGCATTGGGAGAAACACATTTAAAATTCTCAATGGTTTTAGAGCACCATTGGTACAATCCCCTTGCATAAAAAGAAACATCTAAAGCTTTTCTCTTCCCCCGAAAAGGCAGTTTCCAAAACCAAAAGCAAAGGTTCTCATAAAGGAGACAAGGCAGCATTTCATTAAGGTACCCAACATGAACTTCAACAACAGTACTATTTTTCCCATCTAGACTTTGCTTGATTTCACAGAAAAATGTCGCAAAAATTTTCAGCTGAAGAAATAAACCAGTGAGGAAGAACCAGCCAAAGTGGAAAAAAAAAACCAAAAAAAAAAACCAAAAAAAAAAAAACAAACCACAAACACACCACCCACCCAAGAAAAATACCCAACCAAACCCTCAAAGAACTTCATTACATTATCACCTGGCATAGTAAGTAAGAGTGCAAAAAACCAAATTACTAGAAATTAGTTTTGCAACATTAAAGACTCCTAAGGACACTGACTTTTTGTGTAAGTGGACTTATGTTTGCCTTTCCTATGTCTGCTCTAAAAGCCTATGGACAAAGGGAAACAATTAGAATATTATGCAGTGAGTAGTTTTAGAGCAGGAAAAAGAGGATCACTTAGTTTTCTTTTGCAGTTCAACCTCAGGAGAGAGGGCAGCCTCCATGAAATCTGCCTCCAGCCAAATAGCAACAGAAAGGAAAGCAGCATAATGCAAAAAAAAAAAAAAAATAGGACTTGCAAAAAGCTCTGTGGATCTAAAGTGCCACTGAATACTGAAAACATTTCCACCGACTAACAGCTTACACTTCATTCCTGATTACCCCAGCATTTTTCATTGTATAAAATTGTTTAAAAGATTACTCTGATCCAGAAAGGACGAAAACTCCTATCCAAATTAATTTTTTTTTTTTAAATTAATTTGAAAACAGAGAACAACCACCCACCCACAGAGGCAATTCCTATTACCGATCTAGGGATTTAAATTTCACCTAGTGCCTTACCACCAACCCTGGAAGCATGCAAAGGATCACTTGGTTTACTGCTGTAAAAATTATCTAGCATGACATTCTGTAGAGTGAAATGGCCTGTATCTTACCCCTCAAGATCACAAATTCAAGTGCCCGTCCTGTTACAAGCTGGGGAATGGAAGCCTGAATCTACATATAAACTGGGACTCCCAGGGCGCTCCCACTTTCCTTCAGTGCACTTACACAAACTTTTAAAAATGAGAAAACCCATACAATTAAAAAAAAATACAATACAAACAAATTACTACTATTTTAAGAAAATAAATTGATCAGTTGGCTGTAAATTTCCAGCACTCCTTACCATCAGGTTACACTACATACACAAGGGAAAGGGGACCAAAATCAGTTTCAGCCTTAACACTGGATTTCTTTGTGTATGTGTTTGAAATCACTACAGTTAATATACAGTTCAACTGATTTTATGTAAACTAATAATTAACCTGTTTCATTAAGACTGCACATGAAATAGACCCTGTGTTCCTGAGAGCAGCTCTGGGTTAACTAAATCCACTTTTATAAAAAGTGACTCACCTAGGATTTAAGGGTGAGGTTGATCAGCTAGTGGGATAAATAATAGGATATGGGTGAGGAACTGGTGGGATAAACAACATTTAAGCAATGGATGGCAGTAAGTACAGAAGACCATTTTTACATTAATTTCACAAAAGTTAAAATAAGTCAAACAACAACAACATATAGATATGATCAGAAAGCATAGAGACAATAAGCATGTAAAGAACAAAACAAGTGATGGATGGATGTTACAGTCATCTTCTCCATGGCCTAAATTTATAAACTCTTAAAAAAAGTCAAGCTACTCAAGAATTATTGGTGGTCATACATACAGGCTTACTAAATCTACTCACTCAAAGCCACACAAACACAATACCTACAATACCTTACCTGTCAAAGCAAACTGACTTACCTCCAAAAGTCTGATAGCCAAGGTCGTAAGCATCTCTTGTAAAGTCTTCATATATAACAACTGCACCACTTGTGTCCACTTCAATTTCCTAATAAATTCAAATCCATAAATTTTGTAAGAAAAAAACCTAACAAAACAACGCCATTCTAAATCCAGAAAAAGACAGTGCAAATTACTTTATTTCCAATAATCTGCTACTTGCTATTTTTACCAAATATGACAATGGAAGAAAGCAATTTGAGTATCTAGTTAGGCTCAGTGTACAAACACTGCAAGCTATGCGTTTCTCTTTAATGCCTTGAAGTCCTTGTGAATTAGTTTCACAATCAAAATTGTCTTCTGCATAAATATTCTGACTTCCAATTCAGACTTTCAAACGCTTTGTTGAGAATACGTTAATACCTCCACTCAAAAAGAAGGAAAATATCATTCCAGTCTCTCATCATGGAACCAGAATTTATATACACGCTTAGCTTACTAATCATGTTCTTGCATATTGTTGCAACTGATCTTTCTGTAGGTGGGAACTAATCTTTGTACCCTATCAGAGAACACCTGTTAGCACTGGTTCCTTCTTTATCCATCCTCTCTCCTTGATGCATCTTAGATCTCATCCATTCTTCCTCACTGCTGTTTAGTAATCTCCTTGTCATTTTGTACTTAATTTCACAACCCACCCAAGCAGGTGATAGCTGCATGATTTCAAGCTGACTACCTATGGCAACACAAGAAGCGTTCGTATGACAGCTCTCTGTGAGTTACAAGAATAGGAAGGCTCTACAAACACACTTTAAAATTCATTTTCCAGGCTATCTGCACAAGCTATATCCTTCATTCGAAATCATTAAGGATTTCAGACTGCCACCAAAATAAGACAGTTTTAGATAAAGTGGAGAAAAAAAAAGTTTAGAAAAACTTATAAAAATTAAGCATTTAACTATAAATCTAGCTTAATAATTATTCGTCTTAAGGTATACTGTACAAACTTCTGAAAGAATAACAAATTTTTCAATTCTGGGAATCTTTACCTCTATAGTAGAATCCTGGAAAGATGTCTTCATGTCTATAAACATAAAATGAGGAAGAAATAAATAATGAAAAAGTGCTGTCACTGTCAATTAATTTTAAGGCAATAAGATAGTTAGGGAAAAAATTCAGCTTGCTATGCAGCTAGGACAGTCTACATCTACAATTTATCATATTTTAGTAATGAGACTAAATGTAAAATCAGTTATCCTTAGGAATATAAACTATAATAAATAAATAACTATAAAAATATAAATAGTCATCTAGACGCAATCACCTATATCTAATCCACAAACCAAGAAACTCAAGACTGAAAGGACAATATCATTTTGAGATACATTTTCATATAACGATTGCATCCAATTTTCTATTAGTTGTTACCCACTTTTTAGTTTTCATGACATTGCTTAGTGCATCTTACAGTTCAAGTCAGAAAATTGTACTAAGCTACCAAACAGTTTCTTCCCCCCAGTCTCAGAGCCACAGGATGGGTTGATCAGAAGTGCATTCTAGTAGGCACTACCTACTCCACTTCTTAAAGTAACTTCAATACATCGGTCTTTGGAGCGTGGAAATCAGTGAGGGAGAACAGGTAACAAACTAGAAGTGCTCCATCTTAAGGTAGTTTAAAAAACAAGAGAGCTGCTCTTCTTTTAGTACTTTTGTAGGTTAAGAGGGAGACCTTTGAGATGCAACTCTTTGATATACCTGGATGTGCATTTTACAGACCCATTTCATCACAACAAAGCTGGCGTGTCCAGCAATAACATTCCCTATACAAAAGGCAGAGGAATGTGTTCTACACACCCAGTCCCCAAAACTTTTACCGTACTCTTGAAGTTAAAGGGAAGAGTTTTGTAATACACAGTAGTGTAACTAGAATTATAAAAACCAAACCCAAAATTTTCCCATGGAAGTTTCTGCCAAGTCTGTGCATTTACCTTGCAAGCTTTGAGCTAAAGTAATTTTAAACACTTTTCAGGTGTGATTTGAAATCAAACTATATAAAACATTGCAGATCCAAGCTACTGAGGAAATTACATGCACAAAAATCTAAAATTTGACTGTTGCCGTTCATAATGCTTAAAACTCAAGTTTACATTCCCTCACAGCACGTAATTTATTCAAACCTCATTAGTGATTTTTTTCTCCAGCTTTGCCTGAATTATCAAAATTATTAGAGCTGTAGGTCGTCCTTAGGGAAGTTAAACAAATCAAGCGCCACTAATACTTTGCAATTTATATTTCCAGTTTATCTACCATATTTCCAGTTCTTCTCTTCATTATGGCATTTAATTTACAAGAAGGCACAATCTCTCTCTGCCTATCATAAATTATTCCGTAACAATTTTCACTGTTTTCTCAGTTTGCCTCCCTTTCCCCCTCCTCTTCACCCACACCTTATGCCCTTATTTTAGCTGCATTGCAGTGATGCACTACTTTTTATACCTGTCCAAGCATTGAGACAGCCAGGCCCAGGCTCATGCAAGGGTACATTTTAACATCTGTCAGGTATTGTCACTTAAGGCAACCCGAGATCTGAAATTATTTTCAGTGGTGAAAATTTGCCTCCAGGAAGTATCATTATAAAGTCTGAGTGAAAAGTCTTCAGCAGTACGTATTTAAACACATTAAAATATTCAATTTCATTCAGCAAATTATCTTTGCAGTAGAAGAGTAAATTAATAAAATCTGTTGTGGAGTATTTCAAAGGTAGAAAATGAAGAATTACAAAACAGCACATACAGCCCTCTCTCCGAATATTAAAACTAATTAATTCCTAATGGATTAAAAAAAATTGGTAATTTTAACTTAAGAATTTTGGCACTTGTTACTTACTAGGTGATTTTTTCTGGCTCAGCTTCAAAATAGGTTTTGTCATTTTGGGTTTCTTGATAAATGTTCCTCCAGGTTTGTTATATGGCTGTGGTATCATTTTTCTTTTTATTCCTCTTGCAGCAACTGCTGCAGGACTGGGTTTGTTATGATAGTCAACAACAATTCCAGGTCTGTGCATTCCTCCAAAGTCTCCCATATGCTGAAAATTTGTGAAATCAAGAGAAAGGTATTAGTATATGAAATCAATAGAAATAAAACAATTACTTGGTACAATAAAACTGTGAACTAAGTAAAATCTGCGTTCTAGAGCAAAATGCAGGGGAAATTTAAGCTCCCACTTTGATGTTGTGTTGTGCAATGGCTTTGTGGGTGTTTGTCCAGTAGAATGAATACGTATGTATAAACTGTGTTTCTGCTTATTCAGAACCATTGTCCAGACCATGAACATGTCTATCAGAGTTCGTATCTCAGCCTAACACCTTGGCTCCTCTCTTCAGATTCTCTAGATGATGAATGACTTCTCCCTCTGGGAAAAAAAAAAGCGCTAACCAATCCAGTTTTTGATGCTTTATTCAGCAGTCATTTAAAAAACCCACCAAAAAAACCACCCACGAAACCAAAACTTCTTTATGCCAAATGATTAGCAGTGATTTGAAAACCAAGTAAAGAAGGTTGTACAGTGTGGAACAGCAAGTAATTGAAGGAAGCTCATTCTTTCTTTTACTAATCTTTCCACCAAATTCAATAAATTCAGAATTTAAAAGCTGGGGGATGGAGCAATACAAAAACACAGCAGCAATAGGAATGAAAATTCAATTGAAAAACTAAACCTTTCTACTATTTCTAAAATGGTGTACAGTCATTTGCAAACACTTTTTTATGCAAGTTACCTCCCTGAAGGCATGGAAAAAATGAGTCATCTGAAGAGGGAGAATTTAGGTAGCTGCAGTATTTTCAAAAGCACCAACATACGTCTTAATATTAACTCAATTATTTGATTAATAAAGGGCAGAAGAGAGCCCACTGACTGGATGGGTGACTTGGATAAGCAGAAATATTTGTATTGCCATGAGAAGAGAATTAGTATCACGCTATCAAAGTTAAAAGAACATAAAAATAACTTCAACATACTTTGTGAAAAGTATTACTTTTTTTTAAGCAAATCTTAAATGACAGACAGAATGTACCAAAACAGGCACTTTTCTTAATCAGAAGTCCATGCACAAGATCTCCATGTTAATTTATTTAGTTCAGATAGTTATAGAACTCCCTAGCATGTACGTTTACACTGTACACATATGAATTTGACATGAAGAATGCACTTGGATAATTTCAAGTACTTTTTTGTTTTTAAAAAACAGACAGTCTATCTATTAAAGGTGCAATGCATTTTACATATGGTAAGTAGTTTAGCCTTTACATTCTCCTTTATTACCTAAAAGACTAAAAAGATAAATTTCAAAAGCAAAACAAAAAAAGAAATAAGGCTACTTGGTTGTAACTCTGCACAAAACTTTCAGATCTAAATGAGTTCTGAAAGGATGTCATCCAAGCTTAAGAACCTTACACTTTCAGCTTCACAAGCAGAGAAACATAAAGATTAGAATCTATTTCTCATACCGTGCTATACACTAGCTAGCAGCCATGTGCAAATCTGAGCTAAAATTTTAATATGGCAAATATAGTACCCAAGAATGCTGCAAAGTAGACTTTCTGGAACAAAACCACCACACAATTAGGCATTTAAAAGACCCAGTAAAAAATAATCTTCCTCTACACTTCAAGCTACAAACAAGTTGTATGGTTTAATATTAAAGAATTGCTTCCCAAAGAAATATGGCACACTTGAGAATTTTAAAAGGTAGTTACACCTAGAGGCATAGGCAGAAAAGTGTTCACTGAACTCTTTGTGCTTCAGAAAAAAAAACATAATCAGAACTGGGATTATAAAACCAAGATAAAGGGGCACCATCAACTTATAGTTAGTACTTCTGTCAGGATTTATTTTTTTTTATTCTCTTCTGTTGGTATTTTTTTTTTCCCCTAGCTCATTTAACATCAAGCATTACTTCTTCAAACTGATCTACTATTTTGCATACAGTTAATCTTGCAGTTTCTTGGACATACAGTTTTTACATCCTACACTGGAAAGGATTCCACTGAAAAGGAATTAGAACATACAAGTCTTCAAAACAAAATGAATACAAGTAACAGGACTAGGCATGCTATCTGGAAATTAATCTCAATTCTGTGAAAGGACCTGATTTCAAGTTGATGATGCCCCTTTAATCATGCTTTAATTTTGAAAAAGAATCACTGTAACTGCTAACCACCCACCTTTGCCATTTCCTCCCCATCACCCTTCCAATACACAAGTCAGAATACGAATTAAGTTTAAAAGAAGACTTGATGTTTGATAAAGCACATATTCAACACATTAAAGAAATAACTAAACTTTTACCTTTTCAGGAAACAAACTACTCTAGCATTCACAACCTGGGGTTTATTTTTTGCTTATACATTGCACCTTTAACCTACTCAAAACTTCAAAAGACTTTGAATTAAACTTTTACAATATTCAAGAATTTCCCCACCAGCAGCAAAGATGCTAGTGTTTACAAGGAAAAATGCAAGTCCTTTTAATCCCTTTTAGACCAAACCTACTACTTTTGTCTTCACCTTTCAAACAAAAGGAGAGATTTAACAAACCTTATCAACTAGTCTTCTATTACTCATTACTTTCAACAGAAAGAGGGACTGGGTTCTACTTGAAGACAGCTTCAAGGGGGTAAACAACATCGTCAACCATGATAGTTTGCTTAGACAAAAAACCCACACTGTACTGAACAGTGCATTCATTTTAAAGCAGTGGTCTTGAAAGGGTTTAAAAGAGTGTCTAGTGAAAAGAATCCGAAAAGATTCTGTACTTACTCCTCGGCCTCGGCCTCTGCCTGTTGATGGTCCTCCAAAAGCATCATAGTTTCTGCTTCCAAATCCACTTTCAGGATAAGCAGGCGTTCCTCTCCCCCGAGAGCCTACAGGTGCAGGCTTCATATGGGGTGAAGAAAAACTGCTGTAGGAAGAGTAACTCTCTCTTCCTCTGTCCTCCATAAACCCAGGCCTCAATTTTGAACGGGAGTAAGGTGCTTCCCAGCTAGACCCGCCCTGGTTTCTACCTCCGAAAGAGTCAAGGCTATTCCGGTAGGAGTTGTCAAATCGACCACCATAACTACCTCCGAAGCGGCTTTGTTCGGGTTCATTATAACCATAGCCAGATCTGTACAGATCTCGCCCACCCAGAGAAGACCCGGAGTCGTAAGACTCATAAGGTCCAAACCTGGAAAAGTTGCACAGTGAGGAGAAAAAAAAGTAAGCTTACTAATGTTATACATTTCAAAAGACAAGTTATCAGTTGACATTTATCAACTAAAATCAATTTATTACTATACTGGTCCGTACAGTTGTGTTATTGTTTAATCTTGATTAGGGCTGGGCAAATCACACTATGACCAGATAGAAAGCTATCTGAGCCATTTTTGCTACAAACAATTCTAAAGTTCAGTATTCCTGAACTTTGTTTACTTAAAATTTTCAGCAACATTTATTTACTAAAACATTATTAGAGCCCAGCCCTAGTCTCACAAAAATAATCACCTGCAGACATTCATAGGCTAGTCAAACGCTCCTTTCTTCAAAATCATGCCCTCATATTCTAACAGTTAAACAGCAGTTAAAAGGTGGCTTAGTTCTGAACTGAGGAAAAAAAAAAATATATTTTTTTTTTTAGTGGTACAGTTGTGAGCCTTAAACACCCCACAGTTCTAATTTTAAATGAAAAATACACGTGCTCTTCCACTCATTATTTCTACTTTTTGGAAACTTTCTTCCCTGTAAAATTCAGTCTCCCAATCAAAGAGTTCATGATCGTCAATGTATCCATCTTTCACTTGCAGACCATTAAGTCTAGCAACTCAGGATTTTGAAAGTCTACCCCATGCATGCACAGTGGACACAAAAAGCCCTTGGAATTTCAGAGTAGAGTAACAAGGAGCTGAAATCTTTAGTTATTTACCAAGAGTTTGTTTTGCCTGGGGGGGAGGGTCAGGCTAGAACTCATCGATACTTGTAACCACTTGGAAGGGAAACACATTAGTGTCCCTGCAGGGTTATAGTAGGCTGATTCAGCAGGAGTTGGGAAAGACAACCCCTTGACTGATAAAATATAAACTAGAACAGACTCAAATTAATAACTATCTGTAGTAAACTGAATGCCTTAATTTTAAAATATGTTAGTCTCAGAAGACCCAAAGCTACACAGAAAATGACACTACCTACAGAAAAAGCCCATGCACAATATTAACGTTACATGGCAAGAGACATTTTGGTTGTTCAAGTAGTCATTCAACCTCAATCATATGCAGATTACTATATGGTAGGTACAGCTCATTCCTGAATCTCTAAGATCGACTTAAAAGTCTGAGCAATGTTCATCATTAAACAAATTATGCTTAACTAAAATGTTTAACAGAACCATGCAGCAAAACACAATGCTTCTCCAGCCTCCCTGCTTAGTACTGTCCTTGCCCAGTGGCACCACAGTGACTACAGACAAGAATCATACAGTAGTCTGGCTACAGCCAGACAAGAATTCAAGGGCGCACACAAGAAAACCATCAGATTATCTAAATTTTCTTCACATTTTATTTCCTCCAAGATAGAATCGCTACTCTGAAAAGCATGCTTCTTTGAATACAATATTAAGACCTAAATCCAATCAGCTGCTCCCTACTGTTTTTATCTGAAAGAGCAACAGTAATAGTATCCTAGCATTAAATACACAACTTTAAGACCACCGCATCAGAATTTTTACTTTTAGACCAATCCATCTTACAAAGCAGCCCAGAACATGTACACAGTTTTGAGTGTAATCGGTACCTGCCAATGAAATAATCTGGACATGACTTTCAGATTCAATACCAAGATCATTTAAGCACTGCACATTCAAACCAAAGAACATATACCCTAAATGTTCCTTGAAAACGGAATGTTGATAGATTCAGTCTAAGGCACTAAACCAGTTAGGTCTAGTCTGCTATGTCAGAAATAGTATGTCAGGCCAATCAACTACAAATTGCTAGCCATTACTGAAAAATAAAACTTTTTCCATTTTCATTCAAAGACGCATTGTTGCACTGTCAAACTTTTCCACAAAAATGCTGATTATTACAAGAATCTAGCTCTTACAGTTTAGTATTTGCTAGTATTTATCGAACATGAAGACTCAGAATGGAAGCGTTCATACAAAATCGTAACAACATGCCTCAGGAACACTTAAGTTAGAAGACAACGATTTAAACTTAAATTGGATTTGATCAATTCTTGGGACAACTGAAGGATTATTTTACCTGTTACCACCACCACCACCTCCTCCGCCTCCACCTCCATGACTCTCCATCCCATAGGATTGGTTAAGGTAAGAGTCCATGGATCGTGGGCCACCATAGCCTCCATGCCCATAATCACGGTCCATGTCTAAAAAAAGAGCAGAAAAATGTTTATAAAGAAAGCAAGCAAGAAGTCTTATTAAGTAATCTAGTTTAAATTCTTAAGTAAAAAGTTTACTCTTTGCCACAGTGCTTACGAACAAAATACAAAACTGCCAGTTGCAAACCAATTTTGACACCGTGTTTAGGGAAGCCGTGTGTCTTTGTCATTATCTGAGCAGCTCTTAACTTAAATCCAGTTCATATTTCTTCCCAGTAGTGGATAACTTGGGATTGTTGTCCCATCAGCTGGAATTCAGACGCAAGTTAAATTAAGAGAATTAAATGGAGAAGGCCAATGTAGAAAATGTCAGAAGTTAGTGGAGAATTAAGATCACTTCTCTCCCTTTAATAATACACACAGCTCATAGGCATCTGCTTTCTCTATCCAATGCCACAAGAAACCTTCACTCACATCGACAGAGACCTTGGGTCAAGGTTACAAGCTGTCCTGCTGCAGTGCAGACTCTGTATATAAGCTACAGGCAAACCAAGAATTTTCTCCAATCTAGCACAAACAAAAATCCACCCAAATCAGCACCAAGTTGCAGTTCACTAACTGCACTGAGATGTTGGTATTTCATAGCTAAACCGATGTCACTTCATGACATCTTTATACCTTGTAATGAAATCTGGCAGAAGAACCAACTTCTTCCTTAACACTGGAAGTCCTATGTAAAAGTTCTGGTTGAATAGCCACTCATAAATTCAAAGCACTAAAACAGTGTCGTAGATCTGCATAGCAAGTATGATCCACTGTCTTCCTGTAGCATACACAATTTGTACTTCACTAGCATTCTAGTGACCAAAACAGCTTCTGGTACCGGTACCGATCAACACTAACTTTTGGATAACACAAAGAAAGCCTGGCAAGTCAAGCCTCACAGAAGAGGTAGCACAGAGAAGGAAAACGCAGTGAACACAGGAAGGATAAAAATATAACCACACAAAGACTTTTCCACTCTAACAAGAGAGAGTATTTTTATACATTTCAAAATCTCCGAGTTTCAACCATTGACTCTTCCAGAAGGTAACAGGGCAATAAGCTCACTTGAAGTCATAAGTTTTCCTGTTTCAAGAAACATAGAAATTCTCTGTGCGTATCATTTCACGAAAATAACTGTAGTGATGAAAATAAGCACATATACTGTTTCCTGTTTGTACCTGCTTCTTGTTAGCACCAGGCAGCCACTGTAATCTACTTTCTTACATCTATCAACAAGAAGAATTCTGCAAGTGGTATTGAGCTGACTGTATCACTTTTACACAGATGTTCTTAGTATGCCTGAATAGAGACTCCCGACAAATTAAGATCTCCTGCCGATTTTTTTTTTCTTCTGATAATCATAGGTATTTCCTAAAGAACTAAAGATGATACTTCTGAAACAAACAAACAAAAATTGAACATGGAAGCCACACTGCACCTTTCCGTATTCTGAATGTACAATAGCAATTCTGCAGCAAAGCACAAAAAAAAACTTTTCAAAATACTAATCATGTAGCACCAGACAGCATCAACTTCAACTGCAAGAAGTTACTCTTTAAAGAAATGGCTGAACTTTCTAATAGAAGCATCTAATACTCTTCTCCGGTGTGACTGAATGATCTGCCACCTAATCCAGTGGAATACCCTTAAGACTGCCTACATAAAGAGGCAGGCCAGTAAAAAGAGTAAGGTAGTCAGCAAAATACATTCAGTTTCACAGAAATTAAGGTTAGAAGATCCCATGGTCAATCCCTGATCCAAGGTGTTTTTTTAAATACAGAATATTTAATCAAAAGACACTAACATTCCAAAAACTGAAATATCTGACCTGAAAGCACCCAATGATTTACCTTAGTTTCACCTGCTCCCTATTATCAACAGATCCTGAGATGGCACAAAATTAATTAGGTTACGAGCCAAAGAGGTGAATCAAATCACTCAACAAGGAAGGACACAACATACTGTCAAGATCCCTGCCACTGCAATCCAATTCTATCACAGTTTTAAGTAGTGACCAGAAATTAGCTAGTGGGAAAAACACAGAAACATTCACACACAAAAGAACTCTTCCAAAAAACGGTTTGAAGCGTAGTTTTGAAATAAATTTTTAGTCTAAAATTTTTAGCATGAAAGCAAATACTAAATTATGTTTTACAACTGCAGCATAACTTCCGACATCCGCTTTTGCTCAACACTCTCCTTACTCATCCACAGTTCCTGTTACCTAACCTCAACAGTCTTGCTGTAGAGCTATGTCAGTCCCTTAATCCTCAAATCACTGCCTTCAGGACATCACCACTTCCTCACTCACAGCAAACAACTGACTCATCCTTTCCAAGCTCACTGCACGGCATTTACCTCCATTATAATACACTCACGTTTGAAAAGGTTTAACGGGGGATAAAAGAGGTGCAAAGAAGTGAAGAGGGATGATCACCTGCGTGATTTTCTACTACAAGAAACTGGAGGTAGCAAATGAAACTTAAAAATAACAAGCTAAAAATTTAATCGGATCCTTTTTCACAAAACAGGTACTTAAGTCCTTGAACTGCCCTGTGACAAGAAGTTACTAAAAATTTACATGGATTTAAGAAAGCCATTGGATAAATCCACTGACAAGAAATTCAAAGGATGTTGAAAACAAAGACTATGTCTCTGGTTCAGGAAGTCCCCAAGCTGCAAATGAGTGAAGGCATATAAAGATCCCGAAGGAGTACTTGTATTATTCCTTCCACACCTCCGAACGGACAGTGACATACAGCATACTGGTGAGATGGGACAGACACATCTTTGACCTGACCTAATGAAGGTGATCTTACGATCTCCTTCCAACTACTTCATTAGCCGTTCCAGACTGCTGAGCAATTAACCTAGCATTCCAACCACTGGCCTCCTGGTTCAGCCAGCTGTAAACTTTACCGAAGTTTTATAGATTTTACACTTAATGCCCAGAGCTTGACAAAGATACTGCATTCAAGTTAAGAAGTGTAGTATTTCTTCAGGCCTTCAGCTTTTCTTTAGTCTGAAAGTCTGTTCTCCAGATAGACTTTATCCTAAAAAGGGGGGAATGACTTAGGTGAACGAAAATAAAAGGATTTCAATTTTTGAATGTAGTAGCTGAATAATAATCACATGCACCGCTTTACTTATTGCAATCTTAAGGTAAATACCATATTAGTTGACAAACGTCACAACCACAGAAATCAAAATGCATGCATTTGCACTGGCCTCTCTCACACTTTTGATTCTTCCACTACTAACTGAAGCAAGACAGATGGACACAGAGCATTAAAAAAGCTGTATCTGCACAGAACAATCTCCTCTGCCTGTAGGCTGTTCACTGTTATGTTAGCTCTGGCTGTCACCACCGGTGGAGATATGCAGAAGTTGCCTGTCTGTGCAAACTATTCAGACCAAGCAAGAAATTGTTTCACATGCCAAGAAAACATGTGCTTAAACACTAGAGAAAAACCACCAGGAATTGTGTTGCAGTGTTTCAAACTGGTAATTCAAAAGTGTAGTATAGAATCATAGAATGTTTTGGGTTGGAAGGGACCCCTAGTACTTCATTTAAGTTTAAATAGTAACTGTTTATCAAAGAAACCTTTGAAGAAATATTGTATCTGTGTACCTATGAATACTACAGAGTGAAAAACAGAAGAAAAAAGCGGTTCATGTTTTCTCCTCAAGTTTATACATGAAAATCTCTGAACTGATGAAGGCACTGACAAAGTATCTGAAACAGAACTTGCTGAAGGAATAAATCAGGTTTTGGTATCTGCAGCCTCTTGCATAAATACGGTGTGGATGAATAAGCTGTTGAACTAAAGTACAGAAAAAGAATTGCAAAGAACAACCTCACTTTTCATTTCTAGATCATACTTAAAATCTACTGGGGTAGGGGAGATAGGAGAAAAGTTATGTGAAAGGGAAAAAAAAATTAGTACCTCAAATAAAAAAGAATGGGATACAAGTTCCATTTACAAATTAAAACGTTCACATATATGTACTCCTTCAGATTAATAAAAAAAAGCCTATCTGGTAGACAGATAATTTAAAATAGCTGCAAAATAAATCTCAATAGCCAGCAAAGAAAAATCAAATTTTCTTTAGGAAAAGAACTAGGAAGTTAAACATGAGGTAGGTAAGAGTAAGTAAGCCTCAGAACCCCTTGGTACAAAGGACTCAAAAGAAAAAGTTTAAGATCAGAGAACATCAAAATCATATTCACAGCACAAAGAAGTGAAGTAATTTTCAACAGTGTTGTCCATGTGGAGCATATGAAAAGGCTAGGATAATGAGAAAGATCTTGCAGTAATAATTAATAAATGAAAACCAATAAACTTCAGTATAATAAAAATAACTTTCAAACAACAAAAAAACAGAAGTGCCAGCTTGAAACAAGCTAAATTTCATAATCTTCAATGACTACAACAAGCTTAAGGATCCATTGTGCAATAGCAAGCAAAGTTTTTTTCCAGGCACGTTACATTTTTCATAATACCATGCCTGCTTTAAGATCACAACCTTGTCATTAGGTACAGAAGTTTTAACACACCATTGTGTCCCATGCAAAACGAGGAACCGATACAACAACATAGATGAATTTTAGGAATAACAACAAAAGCCATTTTTCCTTCCAGATTAAAAGGATGAGAGTTACCGTAATCAAAATATTAACATGTATAGTTAATAATATTTCTATTAATAACATTAACATAATTTATTCTACAGGCTGTGTCACCCCTGTCTCAAACCAAGTCATCAGCAAGAGACAACGGTGAATTACAGCGGTCATCACCACCCAATGATAAGTGCTTCACACTGGCTGAAAGTTTCCAACAGGAAAAACCTTGTCAAGAACTCAAATGAAAACTGGGCAAAGATGAAAACTCTCAACTTCCATCCTCTATTGCCATCTACTGGACCCCTACAAAATAGCCTCTAGCCCACTGTACAGAGTCAGGATAAGACAAAGCTTTATGCCTGCCCTACTAACGTACATACAAAGCATAAACATTAATGTGACATGTTTCAAGCAGCATACACCATAATTTAAAGTTATTTAACATTTATGAATAATGGAAAGCTTAATTATCACAATGAAAACTATTATCACAGAGGTACGTGAAAGGAACAATCTAATGGTACAACATACATTTGATTGGTTACTTCCCACAGGATGAGCCTGGATTCACGTTAATACTACTGTCAACAGATCTCAGGAAAGCAGGTTCTGGTTATCAGCTACAGTGAACATTCCAATAAGATACTTAAAGTGCCACTTAAAAAGAATATTTTCTACTGAATATCTAAAGGACATTTAATTAGGAATCAATACAAAAATTTAAAAAAAAAAAAAAAAGGGCCACAGCTTTAATTTATTTTGCTACAAAGGAAGATAAATGCATAATAGCATCATTGGCAAAAGGTAAGACTCAAGGAATGTATCATAAAAATGATCACACTGCAATCAAAGATGCGTCTGTAATCCAACATGTTATTGCTGTGTAACAGCCAGCAAGAGCATCGAGAGATCTAACAGCAAACACTTATTTGATGACATCTGTAAATGGATCTTGGGTACAGCTTATGGCAAATCTTTTATATCAACATCTTTTTAGTACTTGCTTGCATGCTGGCAAGAGATGTCAAATCATTTCTTGAGTCTTACTAAACTCATAACCTTAATCATCTTACAAAAATACGTGCATTCCTTTTTGTTGTATCTATGTGGTATTTTTAATACTGTAAAAACAGGAGCTAGCTTTTGCTGTATCACACTTTTATATGCTTTTTATATTCCTTCCCAAACTCTTAGTTAAACTTAAAAAAAAGACTAAAAACAAAAATAAAAATCAAGCAGTTCCAGGTTCTGTTTTCTCCATGTCTATATAAAAGGGGGAAACAATCTCTTTCTTTTCAGCAGTAGCAGTAAGAATCAAATACAGTAGTCCTTATGAAATCAAATTACTGATTTATGCAAAAAGCATCATCATAAGAAAATACTATATTCCCCACCCATCCCCACTCCTTGATCTCACAATTTCGATTTGGAACGTGCAGGAGTTCATGTTGACATGCCCAAGATGAAAATCAAGTCTCACTCCCAGCCAGTTATAACTCCTCCAGAAAACAACATGTGCAGTCAAACCACGTTACGCACTTTTAATAACCCGTTCACTTTTTTCTTTTTGCCAACACTGACTGTTCAGCCCCAACGCTTTTTACAGGTTAGACGTATTTATAGCTCATACCTGAGACTGACCCACTGGGCATGTTCACACCACAATGCATGGGGGTATCTGGGAATCTCCAATCTCTGTCTTCAGCTGGAGAGGATGGGTCAGTGAGAATGACTTAGTGCTTAGCAAGAGCTGGAGGGGAGAGACAGGGAGCCGCAACAAGAGGCGGCTCTCTCTCCTGTCGGATCTCCAGTCTCCTGACACGACCCCCTCACGGAGCTCGCCCCGAGCTCCCCCCCGTCTCTGCCCGCTCCGCCCCCGCCCGCCGCCGCCCCCTCCTCGCCCCCCGCTCGCCCCGCGCCCCAGGGCGCCTCGCCCCGCTGAGGGCCGCCCCCGCCCGCGCCCCCGCCCGCCCGCGCCGCCCCCCGGGAGGGCCCTCCTCCCGCGCAGCCCTCCCGCCGCCGGCCGCCGCCGCCGCAGCTCCCCCGACCCGGGAGGAGCGGCGAGGAGGAGGAGGAGGAGGAGGAGGAGGAGGAGGAGGAGGGGGGAGGGGGGGGGGACCGCCGGGCCCCGCAGCGGCAGCGGTGGCGGCAGCCGGGCCCTGCCCTTGCTCTGGGGGGTGCGCCCTCACCTTCCCCGTAGTCCATGGCGGCGGCGGCGGCGGGCCCCACTCCCCCGGACGGCCGCCGGCCGGCGAGGCGGCGGCGGCTCCGGCGGCTCCCAATGGCGCCTTCCACCACAACGAGGCGGGGCGGGACCTGTGCGCGGCAGCGCGGCCACGGCGCCCGGCGATTGGCCCGCGCGCCGCGTCACGTGAGCGGGCCGGCCTGCAAGGAGCCGGGGCCCGCGGCCGGCGGCGGCGCCGCGTGAGGCGTTGGCGCGGGGTTCCCGGATCGGCTGTGTCACGGGGAAGGCTGCGCGGCGGCCATATTGGGCCCTGGCAGCCGCCATTTTGCGTTCTGGCGTCGGGCCCCCTCATGCTTGGAAGCCGCTCCAGGATAGCAGTCGCGAGACGCCCGCACCTTTACCCTCCCACGCCGGTGAAGCGGCCGCTGCAGAACGCGCTCCCCTCGGTGCACAAGCACCAAAAATCTGCCCTTGGGCAGAGCCGGCGGTCGGGCAGTGCCCGGTGGGAGTGAGCCCTGGGCGGCTTCCCTGCAGCTCCGCAGCCCCGGGCCTGAGGAGTCCGGTCCCGTGGCCCTGTCAGCTCCCAACGGGGGCTGCCGCTGTGTTGTGCAAACCAAATGGGTTTTGCAAAATAAAACGCTTATTTAAGCGATGTCACCCCTGTAATGCCCCCCTCTGATGAACCTAACGGGGATTAACACCCTTCCATCTGTCAATCCCAAGACAAAGTATTTTAGTGTCTGTAGCGGGATGCTTTGAAACACTGAAAACAGGCTAGCGTTAAACACAGCCATTTTAAGTAACTTGTAAGAGAACAGTCTGTTTCTCTATGCAGCCAAAGATTTGAGGAAGGACTTTGCCCCAGGCACATCATCATGAAAAAAAAAACCTGAAGTCTGTGTGAAGATTGCATGTGGATGAGTATTTAATTCCTTACAGTTTCTTAATGTTTTACGCAACCCTGAAAGAAAGAAAAAGAGAACAAGCCTGTGAGGGAGAAGGTGATGAGCAGATCTGGTACAGAAAAGCTGGGAATATGTCTCTGAGGACAAGCTGTGGGTGAACTTTCAGGTTGTAATGGTGGGCAAAGCCGCTGTCTCCTGGGGTTCCAGTTTGTTGGGGAAATGGGGCATCTTTCATAGAATCATAGAATCGTCTAGGTTGGAAAAGACCTTTAAGATCATCAAGTCCAACTGTTAACCTAGCACTGCCATCCCACCACTAAACCATGTCCCTAAGCACCTCATCTACCCTTCTTTTAAATACCTCCAGGGATGGAGACTTGACCACTTCTCTGGGCAGCCCATTCCAGAGCCTGACAACCCTTTCGGGGAAGAAATTTTTCCCGATGTCCAACCTAAACCTGCCCTGGCACAACTTCAAACCATTCCCCCTTGGCTGGCAGGATGGCATCAAAAACTTCCAATTTCTCCCCGTCTGAAAGTAATAAAAGCCCCACTGCCGGAAGGGAAGATTTGACTCACCCAGGTCCAGAGTCCAAGTTTTGTATTAAACTAAAACCTCAGTCTGGCAGAGCAGTCAGACAGTTTCCCTCCCCGAGCTCTGGATGGCAGCAGATGCGAACGTACTCGAATCGCAGACTTTGGCTACAGCGAGGGAAAAGCACTGCAGCCAGCAATTTTCCCTGATGAGCTCTCCTCCGGTAGCTCTCAGCTCCCCTCTCTTCCCAGCATTGCAGGAGAAATACATGCAGAGAAAATGGCTAATCCCTGCCAAAGGGAATCTTTTCTTCAGCTTCACCACTGACTTCTCAGCCAAAGATAGGTTACGCTTGGGCAGAGCGGTGATTTCAAGGTCCCAAAAGCCCTCGTACAGACTTGTTTGTGCACCCATCTCTTTACATGTGCACCTTCGTGCAGACCAGACAAGTTTCTTGCATTGAACACGAGATTTATGCAGTAGGCATTTCTCTATACGTTTCAGGGCTGTATGCCTGCAGCACAGCAGCCTCTTTTCTGCAGCCTTTTTTGTGCTGCTGGGTGCAGCGCTGCTCAATTTGATCTGTAGTCTTGTGCTTGTGAACAGGAACAAGGAGCAGCGTCACGCTGCCCTGCAGATGGGAGCAGACCAGCATATAGGCTGTACAGGGGGGCTCCTGCTGGAAGGCATCCGTGAGTGCCACTGGGCATCTGCTTCAGCGAGGGTCTGCCTGCCAAGTCACCGTGACCTAGCACAGATGCTGTCTCTTCTCTGGAAAAAAAAAACATACTTGAAATTTTTTCCTGTGCAAGAAAATGCATGGGCACAGCTCTACGCATTTTGCTGTATGCAAAATAAAAAACGTGAGGAACTAAAAAGTAGCATATACGTGCACAGAATCCAAAGGCTATCCTAGGTAACAATTCAATACAAATGTGGTGGGAATACATTGGTTTTCCCAGGTGGCCTGAAACACGCAGCAGTCAAAACTGTAAAGTGTCATCTCTGCTTGAGGACTCAATTCATGCTGCAGGATGAGTTGCTGAGGAATGCACTAAGTGGATTCTCACCCCTTTCCGATGCATCTGGCTGGGCCAAATGAGATGGCTAATGAAAATGCTATTGACTAAGCAGCTCTGAAGGGAGGAAATCACGCAGAATAGATTTGTGATCACTGTAACAATATCTGGCTAATGATTATTCAAAATAAATGCAAAGATCCAGAAAACCTGATTCATCTGAATCAGCTGCCCCTAAGACTATCAAAGGTGAATGTTTTAGCCGATGCCCTGGTGCAAAACATCTGAATCAGCTACTCCTAAGACTGTCAAAGATGAATGATTAAGCTGTTGCCCTGGTGCAAAACCTACCGAGGGATTCAACATATGAAACTCTGGTAGGCTATGCAACCTAAGGGGACTGTTGCATAAAGGAGAACAGGATTTACAGCGAGGTGCCTGAGAGGGAAACACTGGGATTGAACAGGAGACTGTTAAGATGATACAGGATTATTAGGAGATGTTTAGGGAAAAGGCCAAAGACAAGGAAGGGAGGAACAAAAGTAGATCAGGGAAGAACAAAAAAGATTGAGGTAGGTTGGAGAAGGGGAATAAAAAGGACCAGTTGCATGTAAGCAGGCTGCTGGTCAGTGTGTCTGGCTGAGCCCTGTGACTAATTGCCACTGTCTGCCCCATCTTCTTTTTGAATTCTGTTTTTAACTTTTTTCCATGTGATCGTGTTCTCTGTTCGGTGTCTGTGCATGTGATCCGCTCATGAACTCCAAGCCAGGCTAGTTGGTGAGTGGAATGAGCAGTGTGGGGGACAGATACTGGGAGACCCTTGAGGGGGGTTTTCCCTGAGCACGCATCCTTAGAACCAGGATGGGGCTGTGCACGCTGCTGGCGTGTGTGGTGTGGGTCTCTATAAAGACCCACACTGAGAATGGGCAGAAGCAGGGCCAAGGCACCTAACACTCCCCATTTGTAGGATAAAGGACTGGATGCCAAGAAGGCATCATTTTTTGTGAATCTCGCCACTATTCTCCTAAAGCACATTTGTTCTGTGACTAATCCATCAGCGTATTTACTCATTAGAGCATACTAGACTACCAAGAGTCAGAGGGTTAAGCCTCTATATTTTGTCATATTAAAAAAATCTGACTTTAAAAGGTTAGAAGCAGCCTCTGAAGAAACCAATGATTGTTGAAATCAGCAGAGAGATTCATACAGACTTCAGGAAGCTCTGAATTGGGCCCATGCACATCACGGCAAGGTTACTGGTAATTTGTATGCAACCCCCCCCCGTGTTATTATGAGAATTACTGCTGTCCTGTATGTCATTTCATGAGCTGAGGAAGTTATTGACAACAGACGTTGTTATGGGGACAGCAGTCTGTCAAAGAAAAGAGGGTACGTGACAAAGAGAACATCCGATCATGAAAAATTTGTTCTTATACCAACAAGCACTTCAGGCACCAGAGAGGAGGTGCTTCCATGTGCAGCCCTGCAAACACACAGGTATAGCTAGGCTTTTAAAGTTATTGTCCCAGAACCAAAAGCTTGGGGAGAAGAAACTGGATCTGTGGGCAGACCAAGGCTACAGCAGGTATAACGTACAATTTTTTGGATTCAATACAAGCAGGTCAGCAAAAGCGTATTATTTTAGACTTAATTATGATCAATGGGCCACTGTTGGTTTCAGGCTTTTTAAAACAAAGGCTCCTTCTTTCCTCTCTGCAGGACTCCAAAAAGGAAAAAAATCTAAGCTAAGCAAAGCAAAACAAAATGGAGACATAAGAAGAGAAAGGGAACAGACCAGTATTGTACTTCATTCGTTCTCGATGATCCAAAACATGAATGTTTCAGTTCAGTGTAGAATCGCCCTGTGCAATCTTGTTCTGCTCTTGTATTCAAGTTCTGCTGCTTCCTTGGGTTTGTTTTCTTGGGGTTTTTTTGTAAATTCATCAGAACAGAACAGGGATAAGAGAACAATCAGTGATTTCTCCAAGCACACACAGCAGCACGGTTATTGTGAAATACAGCTCTTCTGTAGTTCGGTACTGTAACTACCCACACCTTCTCCTCCTCTTTCCAAGTCCTGTGTTTTCTTCTACCCTTTTATTTAAAGCATTCTCTAAAACCTGAAGAAATTCTGTAAAAATACTATCAAATGCTGCTAACAGAGGTTAGCAATCAGGTATTAGCACTTGTGGAGGCCTAACGCTAGCAAATCCTCTGTATTTCATTGCAGTGGAGTTGATCTGAATCTCATCTACAAATAGGGGGGTTGGGGTCTTCTGGCCTTTGATAAAAGCTCTCTGACTCTTAACTGTTTAGAGCAGGTGTTATTGACATAATGTTTAAATCCACGGCAGTGGAATATATATTTTTTTTTTTTTTCATTTTTAACATACATCTCCACTGACACTTGAAATTTTCAGGAGGTGGCTTTCTTTGCATTTTAGGATGATGGGGAGTGGAGCAGGAACATGAAAATTGCATTGATTCTTTCTAGAACATGAAATCTAATTCCTTTTGTTTCTTCTTAGATATTAACAGAAAAGCAGATCCTTCCATCTGAGCCTCGCAGAAGAACCATGGTAACCACCCAGAGCCACGCTGATTTCAGTGGGCTCTTATGTCTGTCATCACAGTATAAATCAGAGCCATAATACAGTATTTCCAAAGCTGACATATTATGGCCTCTGTGTGTATGTATTGTACAACACAAGCATAAAAAATGCCCTAAAATTCAGCAGGAGGGAGTGGAAACATCCTAATGCAGAAACATGATCTGTGTTCTGCCTGATTGTGTTATCCTTTCCTACATGGAAAAAACCCCACTTAGAATATAGATTAAAAGTCAACCAAACTTAACAAACTTCTTCATATAGCTCCTTTACAGGGAAGACTAGAAGCTTTCAAATGTGCCATAGCACAGACCTGCTGGAGCTCACATGCTGCTATGGCCCCGCTGGAGCCCCGGCAGCATCCCACAAGCAGCAGTGGGCACTCGCCAGAAAAAGTAATTGCCATAACTTTTGGGTCCTGGTGGAAGACAGAAGTGAAGGTAGCAGAACCCATTTCAGGCTTTGGTTTGGGTTTTGGCATGATTTCCAGCTGCTGGTTGGTTGGGAATAGAGAGAGGAGATCAGCTTCATTATCCCACAGCCCTAAAGCAAAAAGGATCTTTGCAGAGTAACTTGTTAGTAATTGGCAAATTATCAGTGAAGTGCCTTACTTTTCTTGCATGCAAATACTTGTGAGCAATTATTTCTTTTTAGATTTACAGCTTACGTTTACTTTATGCTCCTTGGAGGCCAGCTCTATTTATTACCTGCTCGTGCAGGAAAGTGCCGCCGGAGGTGTGTAGGACTCCGGCTGGGCTGTTTGCCCTGTAGCCTCCACCCTGGGCGAGTCAGAGCTGCGTGGGTGCCCTAAACAAAGGCAGAACCGGACTTGTCATTGCTCACTGCCTTTTCACTGTCAGTCAGCCCACCCATGTCCTGGAGCACTTCTTTCGGTTGCCTATTACGTGCCCATTTGCTCCCCTGTTAGAGATGTCTGTGCTATACCCCCTGCCTAACCTTCCCTGTCCTTCAAAAAAACCAAAAAAAAAGCCAAACAAGACATCCAAGACAAACATACATATCCATCGCCAATATTTTTCAACCCTTCTGTATAGGTACTTACGTATCAGAAAGGGCACAAACCCAGTTCCCTCACAAAAAACTGCATTTAAGTCGATTTTATTCACATGCCATCTCTCTCACACACAGAGAGTGGCTGAAATAGCAATGTGCCATTCACAGCAAGGGTTTATTCACGCTGTTGTCCTAGAAAGTTTGTCCAGCGCATATACATTTGAAACACTTTTTAGATAGAAGCAGCATGTATGAGAAACTGTGAGGTTCTGAGCTAAAAAAAAAAAGATTATAAATATCACTTGCGGCACACAGCAGCAGTCAGACAACTTACCTCAGAGTATAAAGGCATGTTTATATACATGCCCCTTTAAAGTAAAAGTCACCATGAACTAGGATAATGTTACTGTGACTGAAGGCAAGGCGGCTGAACAAGAGAGATGTGAAAAAGCATGTGATCTTCTCGGGGAAAAAACAAATACCTTGGTGATTTTTTTCATACAGCTCAACTGGTTGATGACTTCTAAGGCCAAAGATCTTGGTCTCTAGTCCTCTTTGTGCCTATGGTTTGTATAAACAAATCCATGGGCTTGCTACAGAAAGAAAAAGAGAAGCCTGAAGGGGAGATTCCCAGCTGGGAAGGCACGTACTGCGGGCAATTCCCCGTGAAGGGGGCTCTTCAGAAACAGAAAACTCTTCGCCGCCAGAGGAGCAGCAGCAAACGCACAGCAGGCTGCCGTGTCCACTCTGACGCCCAGCCCCCTCTCTCTGTACAGCTGGTGGGACATGGTAGCGTATTTGTTACTGCTTTTGTAAGGGAACGGGTAGAAGAGAGCACGTCTCCTTTTCTTCCGTGCTGCAAAAAGCTTAGGCGAGCTGAGGCTGTGGGCTTCCTACAGGCACTGTTCACAGAGGTAGGAGGCTGCCCATGCTCCTGTGCCTCCATCTGAAAAACTGCTGTGAGCTCACAGTTTAAAATTAAGCAAAAAAAAAGAAGGGAGGGGAAAAAAAGGTTGAGGGTATATTTATTTGCACTTGCAGGCCACTTTCTGAGCCTTTGCTCTTGGACTTTATTCTTGAACTTTTCAGTGTGACTGAGCAACGTTCTTTTTCATCTTTGATTTATCGTTTTTCTTGTTATTTAAAGCTCAGGTTTCCATGCTCTCTTGAGTCAAACTGCAGAGGTGTACAGCAAACAGTAACTGTTACAAGATTTGTGGTAGAATCACCTGAATGTCAACATACGGTTTGACATAACATTTGAGATATTTTTTCCTGTGTTTCCAAAGTAGTTCATTCCAGGAACAATTTCCACATGGCCCAATACATCCTGCCATGAGAGTACTCAGCGTTTGTTTCCTTAAATTGTGTCACATTGGTGAGTATTACCGACAGAGATGGGCTGCAGAAGGTATTTTCCCATAGTGCAGGAAGGGAAAATTCCCATCTGATTTTGCTGGGTTTATGATACAGGGCATACGCCGTGGCACACAGTCAAACTTCTACGTAACTGTTTATTTCCAGGTTACTGACATTTTATAGGGGAATCGCTGCATAATTTCATGAAGACAAGGAATGTATGCAGAGTCCTTTAAAATGTATAAAAGAAGAAAATAGCGACGGCCTCTTTCCCGCACTGCGTGCATGCTACTTCCCATGCACTTCAGGGATGACTGGAATTTCAGCAAACGCTTTACCATTCAAGGCTCATAAAACCTGCGTATGCTGCACATGTTTCTGGATCAGGTTTGTGCATGTAGCGTGTGTTTAGCACAACCTGAAAATGTAATGCTGAAAGTAATGCTGCTCTGTGCTTTCCATGTGTTGTGCTTCAAATTAATCTGCACCGGGGAGCCTCGCATCCAAACATTCTGGTTTCTGTGAAACGTCTGATGGTTACTTGGTTGGCTCAGTAATTGTGCTGTTAAATCCACTTTTGCTCAGTAATTGTGCTGTTAAACCTGGTTTGGAGCCTTGGTCTGGAGACAGGGGGTTAGGTTTATTCACTGCAAAAGGTGGGTGCTGTACCACCCCCACACACACCCTCCCACATTTCAGCAGCCAGGGCAGCAGCTCCCGGGGTGTCAGGGAGACGAGCGGCTTGGCACTGGCAAGAGGTCTCACGTCCCCCCAGCTCTGCCATGTGAGGAGATCTAAACGTGCTGTAATTCCATCCTGTTACACGGAAGCTTCACTCCAAGGTCTGAAAAATGACTTCTACCCTGCTAACTCTGCCTGCGCTGCTCCGCAGCACGGCTCTGCCTCGCCAGGAGACAGCTCTTTCCGCTGAGCCCAAAGCAGCTCGTCCAGAAAACGACAGAAAGCATCTGCTCAGTATCAGCTTTGGCTTCCTCCTCCTCCTTCCCTTCCATTGCGCTTGTTACTCTGGGTCTCGAGTCCTGGCACGGATTTAGAGATGCTGTCTGTGGCCTGAGCATGTTCATCAGCGCGAGGATCACAGTGTCTGTCAACGTTTCCTCCATGATACTTGAGAGCGTTTTGAAACCAGTGCTGGCTGCCTCTCAAAAATCCTAGCGAAACGTGGATTTCACTCAACTCTGTGCCCCAGGGCCATATACCTCCTGGGCACGTGGTTCCAGCCAGCCTCATCGGCTGTGGTCCCAATCCAGGAGCACCTGAAGTGCAGATAACCATCTAACCACCATTACACATCTCCATACAGATGCACAACACGGGTTTTCTGCACAAGTGCACAATTCCACCTTTTTGAGGGCTTTTTAAAATCTCATCCTTCATCCAGCTTATGTGCTGCCACAGAGATAGCTGAATGGGTTCTCCTGAAAGGACCTTCCGAGGAAGGGCAGAAGTGAGCATTGGGGGGTGACGGTGGCTTCAAAGGCAGTTTTTCTCACCTATTTTTTGCTACCAAGGGACACGTATTCTCAACTCTTGCCAGGTTAATGGATTCACCCCCTTCACCGCTGAGACTCCCCTGTGCAAAGCCCAGAAGTATCTTAGGTAGCTATAGGAGAGAGCCGTGAAAATTTTTATTTTTTCCCTTCTAAGTGGCGTATGTTAAGCACTCTGGGACAGAAAGGTCAAATCAGGATTCAAACAAAAAAGAAATTCATGCATTCCCCCTTCCTGTTGACATTTACCACCCAAGACCAGTCACCTCCAGTCACGGGCACAAGCGACCTGGCTTTGTTATGGGCTCTGACCCAGATCTTCCTTGTGGCTGAGATGTTTCTCTCTTCCTTTTTCTCTCTCCTTTCCCAGGTATGGCTCCAGCAACTACAGGCGAGCTAGCAGAGAGCTACAGTGCTTCGGTATTGTTCCACAAGAGGCAAAAATCAAATGCAAACATATACATCTAGCACAACGATAGGCTCAGATACCCAGGGCCAGATTCGGAGCACCAGGACTTACTGCTCCACGAAGCCATCGGTCTGCCTTGCCTCCTGCCGCATCCCTGCACACAAAATGCTGGGGTTCGGAAGTGGATACACCATGGGTAAAGCCTGAAACTGGTCCCAGGTGCTCTGGTTGCCCAGCTCACACCCACGTACAAAGGCCAGCTCCAGCTCCGCGTCGTTCGGAGACCATTTGTGGGACCCAAAAGCTGCCCCAGGAACTGACACGGGCTAGACCGGCTCTAGCTTTCTCCTCGTATTATGTATAATTCAGTGGAATTTGAACGCGGAGCCAAAGATTGCTCCACAACCGCCTCAGAAAAGCGTGATTCATCAGATGGCATTTGCAAGGGGCCATCCCAGTGCCTGTCCCCTGGAAAACCCCTGGCTACACCAGCGAAACTCCGGTGGCTGTGCTTGTACAGGTGGGGGTCCCACGCTGGTGGCTGTTCCTAGCAGATACTCATACACTTATACTGACTTTTCAGTGTATGACTGCCAACAATTTTAATTTACTCATCTAGAACAGGCTTTCAGTAAAAAAAAAAGGTTTCCATATTATTTCTGGAAGCTTATATCATTTTTTTCCACTTTTCTCCTTTCTTCTGGGCAACGCCTCCCCTTTGCATAATTTCATTAAGATGTATAAACTCTCCAAGATACATACCAGGGGGAGGAGAGCAAAAGCAATAATCACAGAAAAAAACCCTCCAAAATAGCACTTTCCATCCAAGTTACACAAAAAAATTGCAAAATTCCTTGGCACCAGAGGCATGGGGAATCAGAGCCACCTCCGAGCAAGTGAAGGTGGGGTTCCTGTGTGCGCAGTCGGGGCCGTACCAGCAACGTTAGCAGAGAGATTTGTAGAGACACTTGAAGTAGGGAGTCGCAACACCCCTTGCTGACAGCCGTGCCGCTGCTAGTCAGACCACCCAAATTACAGGCAGCACTGGAACATCAACCCTGCACCGTGATCACACCCTCCCTTGGCATATACGCTTACCTCAAGTGAAAAGGTCAGAGATCCCCATGTATTTATTTAAAACACAGAAACCAGCCTGCTGTTAGATGTGGGACAGGGCCACCTAGGACGTCGGCTGTAGGATGTGGGGGTTTGAGTTTCACGTCTTCTCAGATTATGTTCACCTGAGGATCTGAGGGAGGATAGGGAAAAGAAAATGATATTTATGAAGTCCTATAACCCTGTCAGGCAAACTGATTCCCTCTGCAAATTAAAGAAATTTTTAAACTGACCAAAACAACCAAGGTAATGTCCCATCTGCCCAGGATCCATCCAGCCTAGCGAGGGCTGTGCCAGAGCAACTCTCGCTCCACAGACCTTCACAGAATCACACAATCATTTAGGTTGGAAAAGACCTTTAAGATCATCAAGCGCAACCATTACCCTAACTCTGCCATCCCACCACTAAACCATGTCCCTAAGCACCACAGCTACACAGCTTTAAATACCTCCAGGGATGGGGACTCGACCCCTTCCCTGGGCAGCCCATTCCAATGCTTGACAACCCTGTCGGGGAAGAAATTTTTCCTAATGTCCAACCTAAACCTGCCCTGGTGCGACTTCAGGCCATTTCCCCTCGTCCCATTGCCCGTTCCCTGGGAGCAGAGACTGACCCCCACCTCACTACACCCTCATGTCAGGTATAAACCATTTCCCTCCTCAAAGCAGACACACAAGCTGTCTGTTTAAAGCCACTTCCCAGATGCTTAAGTCACAAGAAAAGCAAAGCTGTATATCAGCAACCGCAGATATGGCTTTGTCAATTCTAGCTCCTGGATTACATCGATACTCTTGCAATCTAAATGATGCATAGGAAATGAATTGATGGTCTTGGATCTTTTCCCAGCAGGCTCAACGCCACCAGAACGAATATCACCGGCTGGCTCTCCTCTTTGAGGCTTCAGCAAAACACACTGAGCAGATACAAGGAGCGACCTGCCTTTGCCTTACGCCTGCTCCCTGCCTAGTTCTGGATCCGGGCACCGGGCAGGGCTCACCGGCCAGGCGCTCGCTGCTATTTCCCTGGCTGAACCAGATTGGCAAAGACAGGGACAAAGTAAAGCCTGGAAACTTTTCAGCCATGAACACGTTTCTTTGCCTGTTACTCATGTCCCTGTAAACATTTGTCCCCAAATGGCATTTGAAGATCCACATCCTATACTGGATTTGTGTTTGCTCTTGGCGTGCCTCGGACAGTGAAAATCAATAAAGGCAGTTTCACTTGCAGGAGCCTGAAGCCGTGGCGTTTGCTCAGTGAACATCCCATACGCACAGCCCTTCACTGCTAAATAGAACTGAACCAAAGTAAAAATATCGCAGGTACTTCTTCTGATCTTGTAAAAGGATATTCTCACAGGAGCTGAGGGGCTGGACTGTGCAACCCTTACAGCACCGAGCCCGTACCGGCACAACCAGCCCATTGAGAAGGTCTGGCAGAGAAACGTTCCCCACAAGTCTGTGGTTTCAATAAGCCTGCAAATTAGTTAATGAAGGACAGCAGCATCTCTGAAATGGTTGAGGTCTCAGGCCTGAATTTTAGAGGGTGCCTTTTTCTGATGAAGTTAGCATAAACGTACAGTAAAATCCTTTCAGGAAGAAAATGGTCCCCACGTACTGGTAGGGTGCTGCGCTAGAACAATCTCCAAATGAGTGGAAGTTTTGCACCAGATTTTATAAGGGAGGAAGGGTTTAGCCAGACTTTTTACATTGGCAGCAAAAAAGAAGAAAAAGCATTCACCCACGTGATTCATTTCAGCAGCTCCAGGACAGCCTGTAGTTTCTTACAGGGAAATAATTGGGATCTAGAAACATATAAAAGACCACTCCAAATGCCATATGTCTTTTAATCCAACAAGGATGTTGTAGGCCACTGTCAGCCTGTGACAAACAAATTTCTGCCAGGAAAAAAAAAACAAAAAACCAAACTCAAACCCAAAACAAAACCCAAGCCATAGGGAAGAGAAAATAAAGACTGCAGAGATTGTTGTCAAACTTTTAGCAGGTTGAAATTGGAGCTGCTGTGCACAATGGTGTGAGTGTGCAGTTTTCAAAAGAGGCATCTGGAAAAAAACAAGCTTCAAGTCATTCTGGATGTGAAGCCAAAGGAACTCAGAATAAGCATTTTAGGAACAGAAAAAAAGTCCCTTAGGAGGGGTCAGGGCAGAACCAGTTCACCTCAACCCAGGTAGTGATCAAGCTCTGAGAAGCACCCCATTTTTTGGAGGGTGGTTTCACTGGAGCTCATTTAACCCTACCCTGTGTGTGACAGAGCTTCGGATGCTGAGCGGTGGAGCGGCAGAAGAGCCCTGCAAACACTCAGCATGTTGAACTGCAGGATTTCTTTGATTTTTGTGACGTGTTAAGACCAGTTCAAAATCCCTCGTAACCGTCGCGTTGATCTTGCAAGCTGTGCCTGACTTCAACGCTGCAACGTTAGAAACAGGCGACGTCCACCAGCCCAGCCTTTGGCAGCCATGTGGACACTGCCTTCGCCTGAGGACTCATAGAAGGAAACAAGAGCTGCATCTCCAAACGTGGTGATTGCTGCAGGAGAGAGCAAGAGCCCCCCCCCCGGCTCAGAGTGGCAATACCTTTGCATTTGCAAGTCAGCTCCAAAGGGTATCTGGCAGCTCACCCCCCTGCATGAGCACGCATGGGACTTGAGTGTCCTTTGCCAGCCATGCCTGAAGCTCCTTTGCTGCCTCCTATACAGGAGCCTGCGCTGTGAGCAGCCCCTGAAGGCTGCACAAGCTCAGACTGCCCAGGAACTGGCAAAGGACGGGGCATCTTGCGCGGGGCAGGGAGGAGAGGGGCCAGCAAGGAGCCTCCCGAAGGGGGCAAAGAGGTGTGAGCAGTGGGGCACGTCCCGTGACCCGGGCCTGTTTGTGTGACACAAGCAAAGTCCCAAGGAGTAAAGCCTCTTCCCTTCAAGCAGATGGTGCCTCTGTGCCCAGACAACACCGCAGGCTGGTCTGGGAAAAAGCGAAAGGGGTATGTGCTGTGGGGGACGGACAGAAGCGAGGCAGAGGACAGAGAGATTAGTTTTTTCTGCTGCAGAAAGCCTGTAATAAAGCTGTCACGACAGAGGAATCAAAGCCAGGCCCTGGGCTAGTGGCCATGCTGCCGTGCTCTGGGCTGTGAGCAGATCATAGAATCACAGAATTGTTTAGGTTGGAAAAGACCTTTAAGATCATCAAGCCCAACTGTTACCCTAACCCTGCCATCCCACCACTAAACCCTGTCCCTAAGCACCACATCTGCCTGTGTTTTAAATCCCTCCAGGGGTGGGGACTCGACCACTTCCCTAGGAAAGATGCCATGGTTGCAGAGCATCCCAAGGGGCAGAAGGAGGTTTGCGCAGCACACGGCAGCCGCTTGCTCTACACCAGGGCATTTTGTCAGCGAGCCTCCCGTTCTGACAGCAGCCCAAGGAGGTGCTGCGGATAATCAGAAACTCAGGGCAAAGCCAGGGCCGTGCCGTGGCAGGGGTGGTTTCCATGTTCTGGAGTTCTCGCCCACGAACTTCCTTTGCATCCTCCTGAGACTATGAAAACCCATAGCATCCCCAATATCCTCTAGCGAGGAGTTTCACAGCTACAAACCTCCAAACCAGCACCACACCAAAGCACTTTTGTACTAAACTGAGCGTTTTAGAGTTGTTTTCCTTTCCCAAGATGAGTAATGTGCAGCTACTGACAGGAGCAGAGCCAGCCCTGCAGGCAGCGGGGCTGCTGAGGGCCAACAGCTTTGGGACTTTGGGGCACTTTTACCCCAAATCCTCATAACCCTGCCCAGCCCCGCTGCACATCCCAGGATGGGGAATCCCTCCTGGCCACCCCGGCCCACTCCACTCTTGTACACCAAGGAGCAGTCGCTCACGCTGGAAGTGCAGTGGCCAGCAGGGTAACGATGGAGAACCAGCGTCTGCGACTCCTTTTTCCACGTCACATAGGACTGCCTTAGTTCTATAATACGCCGTGCCTAAGTCCAGTCTGCGTCTGTCCATCCTTTAAGCTTCTTTGAACTTAAGTCCAGCACAGAGCTAATCACACGGCCAACATTTTGCTAATAATAGCAGCAGCCCTTTGGGCTTTCAGGAGCACTGATTGCAGCCTAAGAAAACTGCAGCGATGCCGAGGTCTCCTCCAAGCCAGCCCTTTTCTCAGTCTGGTGAGGAGAGAGCAGCAGACTGTAAAGCTAAAATGCTCATTTTGGGACCCTCAGTCCCACCCAGGCTGTTCACTGGTGTTTCGCACCCCATGCCATCTGCTGCCAAACTCCTCCCAAACTCCTCTGTGGGGGCAGTCAGCAATTAGCAGCCCCATAATGAACGTTAAAAGCATTTAATTAAACAAATACATTGAGATAAACACGTTGCTAGGCTGATGAATGCAAGCACAATGATAAACAAAGCCTCGCAGGCACAAGGACCGTGTCCACATGGGACGTAACCTGGAATGCCTTCCTCTGAGGATGCACTTACCTTTCACCGTGGGTGTAATTCTTCTGTGGGGTAACTCCTGCAGGGACACCCCGGCCGGGAGCGTACCTGCTCTGCCGGGGAGAGGTGGCCAAGCTCAGCCTGGCCGGGAAGAGAAAGGCAGGTTTCAAACCATGGTGCAGCACCATCATCTGTGTGATCATTTTTGTGGCCTTTTAATTACTTCAGAAAAAATGATTTAATTAAGGCCTCTTCTGTACAGTTCTAGCACAAAACTGCAGCCTGTCAGCTTTACTGGTCCTAAATTGAAAGGAGAGCGGTCCCTGGGAGAGGACGCGCTGAGGCTCCTTACGCGACGCCCTTTGGACTCCTGGAGCTGATCTCTGGGCTAGCGGAGATGGGACAGGATCGCTGCGGTTTCAGACCACCAGCACCCGGGGAAAACACCCATACTCTGGGCGAAGGCTGAAATCTGTGGCGAGGGGGACGTGTTCTCAGCCCTAAATAGCTTTGAAGGTTTGAGGAACTTTCCCAAGTGCTAAGTGTGCGAATTATTCATCCACACCAGTGCTGGCGCGCAAGGACAACGCCGCCTTACACCTGTTTAACACGCTCAATTTTAAAGCCTTAAACTTAACTATATTTTAGTACAAAGATGGCTAGAAACGTATCTCATTCTCCTGGGTCAGATCACACTGGCATTTTCTTAGGTCTCAAATACACACAAACATCGATACTGACAGCAATCAATTTACAACCCAGCTGGCTTTTGACTTTCGTTAAGCACGTTTCCCAGTTTTAATAGGTTAAAACTAAGGTCCTGAGAGGCATCTGGTTTCCAGCTCTGTTGTGTATTACAGCCCTATACCTGGAGCCTCCACCTACCTGGCATTTTACTTCCATAGGACATCCTTGCAGCTACGGTGTGAGAAGAAGCCCACAATAAAACTCTCATGATAGGTCAGAGCCCGGAGGGCTTGGAGACCAACCACCACCTTCACATATATCCCCTGGACCTCAGAGAAGCCAAGCAGCAAACGAGAGCAGCAGAATCCCCTGTCCCTGAGAAGAGGTACCCCCTGCCACTCTCCCCTGCTCGGCCATCAGGCCAAAGTCACCTTGCAAAACTGCCTCCAAATTCCCTTTCTGCGGAGGATGCCTTGGAGTCGGTGTGGCCAGGCTTTCTGCAGGGCCGCCCACTCAGGAGGGGTAAGCGGGAGGGTTGGGAAACCCGAACGTTGGGCATGACCCTGTTGTTCATTCTGGTTGCGTGTCCCCAGAGTCAGTGGCTCTGTGTTGGGAGGCCCCTGTCCAGGTCCCACATCCCTTTACAGATACCACTAATTTTACCAAACTTGATAAACTGGGAGGATTGGGGAGGGAGCAGTGGGAGTTACAGAACAAACACAGCCAAACACCACAGGAAGAAAAGCTCATGGAAGGGGTCTAGCCTAGGGCAGAGAGAAAAAAAATCAATGGGGTGATGAAGCATTGCTCACTGCAGAGGGGGCTGTGGCAATCAGCATCCTTTACAAACGAGAAACATGCAACCCCATTTCCAATAAAGACAGGAGAGGCTCTTGGGATACACAACAGCAGGAGCCGTGGGGATGCCTATGGAAATTGCAACTTAAGGATGTTATGGAAACCCTTTCCTCGTCGGAGGGCTGGAGGAAGAGCGCGGTTCCCCTGGGCTGCGTGAGAGCTGGAGGTGGACAGGACCCCCATCACCCCACTTCCATGCAGCTGCCCTGGAGCCAGAGGCTGGGAGCCGGGAGGAAGCTTCAGCCTCCCCGTGCTGGTGGGGCTCTGCCTTGCTTGGGTTATCGCCCGCCAGCCGGAGGAGGGAAAATCCCTTCAGGAGGGGAAGCTGCAGCTCCAAGATTAGACTCTGGCCCTCGATAGTGCCCGGGGTTCCCCGCCGAGCACGCAGCCGGGCAGGGGGGCAGCCCCGGGCACGGCCGCGCGGGGATAAGCATTAACGGTTCGGCAGGGACGAGCTTATCGCGGATGCTTGCACGGGAGCAGGAGGGGAAGGAGAGCACGCCAGCAGCAGCAGCACAAACACCCTAAGGCCCCGTCTCGGACAGCAGTAAAGAAAGAAAGCAAAAAAAAAAAAAAAAAGGAAAGCAAAGAGTCATAGGGTGCCCATAGGGTTTGAGCTTGGCTTAAGGCAGGAGCAGCTGTAACTTGCACGCCAGATTTTACACCACCTTCCTAAAACTTCTGAAATTTCAAGCTGGGGGAGCTCTACCTCCTCTCAGGAGTATTTATTCCCACTTTTTTTTTTTTTTTTCCTTATTCTGCATTTCCTCCTATTATCACCATCCTCAGCTTTCAGACACATCACTTGGCAATAAGTCGCATTGGCCGTTCCCTTTATTTTGTAGCTATGGACACAATCTCATGCGGCATCTCTTGTAGATGAGGCCTCAGGAGGAGCAAGATAAATCCGGCCGCCCCAGCAGGGGGGAGCCTCCACGGGGTGCTGGCACCAGCCCCAACACCCAGGCCTTCTCCAGCAACACCCTCTGGGGCAAGCCAGCCTACCCCAGGCCGGCAACGTTGACTCCAGAGACACTGTGTTAGGGAAAAGGTCTTAAAATCCACTTTTACAAACCACCTGAAGCAGCAGAACTATCCAGAACAGGTTAGCAGAGAAGCGGCGTGTTCTTGCATTTATTTCTAATGGTCCAGGCAACCCAGCCCCAGCTCAAGATTTCGTTGTTTATGGGCACATGATGTTTGTTTTATGGGAACAGACCTGCTCTGTGCTGGAAGACTTCCTGCAAGCAACTGTGGTGTTAATTTAGAAGATGGCAGTCCTCCCAAACAGTCGTTATTAAACCAATAACCCTACGTTACCTCCAGCGTCAAGGGGCAACGTGCTGTTGGAGGCAAGACAGAACAAAGGTCCTGGCTGGAGGAATTGCAAAAGGGCTTAGGGGCTGTTCTCTTCAGGGAAGGGAGCGAGATGCCGCCTGGCCAGACTCCAGTGCGTGTGGTTTTAAAGATCCTCACTTGAGCTGTATTGTGTTGATGTGCAGCGTTTAAGAGCTGCCACTTCTGCACCCATGCCTGGCTGCGTTACAGGAACTATTTTCAGCATCTCTCTGCCAGAACCGACATCTCTCATGACTTTTATCATGGCATGGGTACGTGTTTGTAATCAGCTTGGAAAATCTGTTTCTGAGCTTAATTCTAAAGCCTCATCTTTGCTACGGAAAGGACTGCGCTCGGTAGCACAGCTTTCCCTCCCTTTAGCAGCATAGGGAATGATTTGCTGTCCTGGGAAACTGGTCACAGCATAAGCCCGCAGGGTTTTGCAACATCAGTGTTTGATGCCTTCGGTTTAAGTGCTGAACACACTGTACAAACACAAGTGGACAGCCTGAACTGGGAACTCTTCCACAGTGTTAAAATTGCCAATCATTCCGGGGACCCTGTGAGCTCATCAGTAGTTCGTGCAGCAATTTTATCAATTCACAGTGAGAGGCGAGGGGTTAATGCCAAGGTTAAGACCACTGGAGAATCTGTCTCAATTCTTTCAGCTCTGGTAATTTTAAGGATCACCTTGCGTGTTCCCACAGCAAACTTGCTTGAGAAGCATTTGATTTCAAATGCCTTCATGAAATATCTTTCTGAATAAACAGACCACCCCAGGCTTGGCAAGGGCGAGGATGTCAACCACCAGCCTAAGATGAGGCAGACCAGCCCTAAATGCCCCGCGCCATGCCTCGCCGTCATCGGAGGAGGCACCTTTTTGCACCATATCTGTAAACAAACCGACGCTAGCTGTCTCTCAGAGCTCTCTCCAAAGGAATCCCAAACTTCAGTCCTTCCAAGCCTGCCTTCAGTCGGTACTTCTGCAAGCAAACAGATGAATAAATTTCCTAATCATTTGCTTTGGCTTAAGCGGAGCACCAGCAGGTTGCTGTCTGGCTAAGGTTCTAGCCGTGCTTCAACGGGGAAGATAACTAAGGAAACAGCTTGCCTCGAGAGGCTGGAATCTCCATCACTTCCCAACCCCTTCCTACATCTTGCCAAACATCAGGCAGGACCCAGTTAGGGAACCTTATTTCTGCATTAGGCAGGGTGGCAGGCTTAAGGACAGCTTGAGATAGCATCTAGTCCTGCCTAGGGTAGTTTGCTTGTCTAAATCAAATTGTTCTGGGATCATACATTAGAAATGTGTTGATAAGGCTCTGCCACGCAGCTGACGACAAGGCCGCCTGCGCCTCTTGAAGCTTTCTACATGACCTCATTTCTGCAGGATTTGTTTTTCCACAGTCATTCATGCATTTTACCTCTATTAAAGAATCCCCACCTTATATAGATAGGTGAGGAGAAGGTTGTGCCAAAACCAAAAGTAGAGCTCAAGTCATGGGTTTAGCCCCCCTCCTTGCTGTGGACTGAAGAACAGTGCCATGCTATCTTCAAGGCCAGCTGTCGCACAGGCAATAACCCCATCGCGCCGGGCGACAGTAGCCCAGATAAGCCACCCTCAGCCCGCTGCCACCAGGCCCTGCAGCTCTGCCATCGACACTGCGATACCTCAGCAAACGCGCGGCTTTTGTTCTCATCTTTAGCACCCTCGCGGGTTCACATCCCACAGAAGCCTCATTTTTCATGTTCACAATGAGCAGCCAGGAGGGTTACACGCGGGACCATCAGGTTCCTGCACAGCTCCCCATCTTGAGAAACAAGAAGTCTGAAAGCCAAAATCTGCTTCTGCAAGAAATCAGAATGATGGTCAACACCACAGCTGCGGGAGCACCTCACTTCTTTAACTGGACTTTAAGCAAAGGAATCGCAGTTTAGCCCACTGCCTTCACGTAACTGTACACTGCTAATTTCTGTGCGCATCCATGGAAACATGATATACAGAACAGCTGTTTCTGTAAGATTTTTATTAAAAATACAGCCCACAAAGCAGATTCCCCCATAACCAGACATGACTTCCAGTGTCTGGGCTTCCCCCTTGGCTACCAGAGAGGGCAGCTCAGGACTGCAAAGTCATTCATTTAGCAGCCTTTCGTGAGCGTCAGCATCCTCCCTCACGCCAAGAGGCCCGATGCCCGCTCAGCACAGCCATAGCTCTGTTTGCATCACCTGAAGCATCTTGCAAAGGGACAATTTATTGGAAAACTAAAGGATCTTCACAGAAATGCGTTACAGTGGCAGGAGCAAACGGAACGGGCAATTTCCTACTTCCTCTCATTTGAATGAGCACAGTGGTTTTTCTTCCAGGGCCATACATGTGTTCTGCAAAACTCCATTAGCCAAATAAAAACAGCAGTAGCTCATTTAGATTATATATATGAAAAAAAAAAAAAAAAAAGAGGAAAAAAAACCTATCCTGAAGTACGGTATTCTAGTCAGAAACCTTACCTACAGGATTTATTAGCAGCAGCAACCCATACCTCTTCCTTGGTAGATTATAGGCACCCACAGAACAAGCACAGCGTAAGATACTTGAAATCAGAGATTTCAGAACAAACACACTTTTCCCTCGTTAAAAAAAAAAAAAGATTAGAGGAAGATATAAACATCGTATTTATTAAATCAAATAGAAATGCAAAATATATTTCACATGCCTTACATGGGAAAGAGATGAACTTCCAAGACGTTAAAGCAAGACTGCGTCAGTCGACACGTGGGAAATAGGAACATTATAAACAGTCACAGAGAGGAGGAAGGACTGGGGGGAGGCGACACGGGGATGACGGGCAGTTCCCCCCAACTCTGAGAAAGCTCTCCTAAGACCAAGGATGGAGTTTATTTGAGCAAGCATCACAAGCCTGAAATTAACTTTAACATATACTTATTTTGGAGGAAGTTGTCTAAGGAAGTGCAATTGGCTGATAACTAGTCAAAACAGTGGTCTAAATTATGTATACCACACTCGGATGAAGTGGACATGGGTTTGTTTTCTGAACATCAGCAGGGACAGTAGGAGAATCGGAAACACCAAAAAAAAAAAAGCTTTTAAAAGCTGGATCAATCCACGGCCGCATTCTGTGCGACTCCGCTACTAAAATAAGAAAAAAAAAGATGAAAAATAAAACTATTTTTCTAAATATTTTAATTACTTTGTCACCCTCCAACTCTTCCTCCCTCCTACACAATTTCTTGGAAGCTGAAATGACACTCAACAGCAAGTACAAAGCATACACCAATAGTATATTCCACAGTTTTTCTAAAGAGTCAATAGTCCAGCAATTTTAAAGTGATCTATGTGCAAAAAATAAACACATGAAAGAGTTTCTTAAAAAAAAAAATCCACTGCAGCCTTAACTTCGACTTAAAAAAGAATTCTGAGGATTAGCACTAAATTTCCCAGCGGAGCACAGATCAGTAACTGCAAGTATTCTGCCAAACCTGTGACTTGGTGTTGCAGAACTGTCAACATCCCAAGTTTACAACCTGCTGGCAAGTGGAAAACAGACTGTATCCCCAAAAGTGGGAAAAAATACTATTCATAAACCGGTCTTCTGATATACATAAACATACGGTGCAGGTATGTACTCAGAGACTGCTACCTACAGCTGAGAACAGTCTTCCCAGCATGACTAACAGTAAATGATTAACAATAAAATGTGCAAGATTCGTTAAGAGCAGTATTTGAAATGTTCCTGACTGCTCGAATGCCCCTAGGCCTAAACTATCCCCTCGTTAATAGTGGTGTAAGTCAGGGCAGCTCTGGTGAAGTTACAGTAGAAATCACTGTGCAGGAGGATTTCTGTGTGAAAACAGTCCCTTGAACTACAGACTAGTTCAGTCCTGACCGCACTACAATAGGGAATTGTGTTTAAACCATGAGTAATCATGTAATCATCTCCCAGCATAGTACTTCTTTTCTGCACACATGGAATGTAAATGGCCAAGATTTACAACTGATGATTTTTCAGATTTAATGGATTATATTTCGTTAATGGTTCTGGCAATGCAAACCCAGTTAAAAAAAAAACAAAACACACCACCAAAAAAACAGCCAAAAAAAAATCCCACGCTCACTGCTGTCTGCTTTTTTCTTTATTTGATGACTTATCGGGCACACAGGGTTTTGTAACAGTGCATAAATGTTCAGAAACATCAAATTACTTGGGTTTGGGCAGGGGAGAAGGGTGGCCCTATGGTTAAAGTCCAGGTGTGGAAGACACACCGCAATAGGTGATAAAGCTAAATTACGTTTGGGTAAGTTGTAACACTCCTGTCTGTCATTAGTTTAGTAAATCATAGAATCGTTTATGTTGGAAAAGACCTTTAAGATCATTGAGTCCAACCCGTAACCTAGCACTGCCATTCCAGCACTAAACCGTGTCCCTAAGCACCACAGCCACACGGCTTTTAAATACCTCCAGGGGTGGGGAGCCCCTGGGCAGCCAGTTCCAAATGGAGCAGGCACCCCAGTTCCTAAGCAAGGGCTGTGAAACAAAACAATCACCAACTCATAAAATGCATTGAGTTTCCCAGATGAAAACTCAGAGGAGGAGCAAAACATGAGTAGTAAAGTCACTTGGTGTTCAACGGCTTTCGAAGTCACCTTGCAAGCCAGGTCAAAACATTGAAACTATCCCCAACTTGAAAGCCAAGTGGCAGTAATCTCCCTTTTACCACCCACCGCTGCGTGGGACAGAGGAGCATCATGGAAGCTGAGGGGGAGACCAGCTGCGCGAACGTGACCAGTCCTTGCTGGCGTGAAGGAGTAGCACGCTGGACCACAGAAGAAATCTCACCCAACAACATGAGGCCTTGAGGATGAAGAATGAAGGCAAACACACTTGGCCTGATGCAAACCACATACCTTAATGCAGGAAAATGGTGGTTCTGGTGCAGTTCAAAGCACAGCCAAACTGCTTTCATTTGCTGAGGATGGCTAAAGGCTAACAACACGCATCAACATGTGTTTCAAGTGCTGTTAGAACCATACCATATACAACATTTAACCTTGTTTTCCCCCCCCCCATAATGCACTAAAGTAAATCCAGACCTTAAGGAATAACTTGCATAGTAAGAAAAGGTCATCAATTTAATCATTTACTTTAAGCAGGCAAGCAAATTTGTAAACATTCAAAAGCGGCAGCATCCAAGTTACAAACAATTTAAGGAAAAAAGAATTGAGATTATTAAGGTTCTTTATCCTCTCAAAAATTTTGGAAATAATCTTTTAAAACACTGCAAACATTGAACACTCGGTTACACCTCTTCCAATCCTGCTAGCAGTCCTGCCTTCCAAGGAATTCTGCTCTCTAAAACGCATGGTCTCACAACCGCCATACTTTTTCGCATTTGCCGTTTGGAAGTCAGCTACCGGAGCGTTTCACCTCAGCCTAAATCCCGTTAGCAAAGGGAATGCTTGTGTCTTGATTCAACACCTCTTTAACTTCTGAGGGCAAAGCGTCAAAGAGGTGATCTTCCACCACGAGCCCGCTTTTCCTGAGAAGCTGACACTGCCCCAGCGTGGCTGGCAGACGGTCCAAGCAGTTTCCCTTCAGTTCCAGATGAGTCAGCTGCAAGAGTTGACTAACTTTATCTGGGATTGAGGTAATACAGTTTTGTCCCAGACCCAAAGTCCTCAATTTAACACACTTAAACAACTGTTTTGGCAAAGTGTCGACTTTGTTTCCTGTGATGTGAAAATGCTGCAGATTTTGAAGCAAACCTATTTCCACTGGAATCAATACGATTGAGTTGTAGCTTACATCTAAACACCTAAGTTTCTGTAAACTGAACACTGCGGCTGGTAAGGATTCGAGTTTGTTATTGGAGAGGTAAAGAGACTCCAAATTCTTTATGTGGGTAATGGAGGAGGGAATGTTGACTATTTTATTGTGCCACAGCTTTAAACAAGTCAATCTTTTTAAGTGCTGGAAACTGATGATTTCTTCAATTGTGCGTATACTATTTGACTTTAAATCCAGTTCCTGTAAGTTAGAGAGGCTGAAGATGGCGTGGGGAATTCTCTCCAGTTCACAGTTCTGCAGTTCCAACTCCGCAACATTAGTCATTTTCTTAAGGCTATTGAGTACCACAAGCTTAGTGCCGTCATTATGAATGACCAGTTTTGTCAGATGTGGTGCCACATCTGTGATATTGGGGGGAATTTTGGTCAAATTGCTCTTCACGTGGAGAATTTTAAGGTGTCTCAACTCTCTGAGAGATTCAAGCCCTATCATCTTATTGTTTTCAGAGTTCAAGTTGCCTATCAAGTACAATTCACGGAGGTTTTTGAGCAAATACACCCACGCAGGAATTTCTGCAACATCTGTGAATTTCACATGAAGGCATCTCAAGTGGTCCCGGAGGAAGCTGAAGGCAGTCTGCTCGACCTTCGCAGGGCAGTGGTACAGATGAAGCTCCTGAAGATTTGTCATCTGGGAAATTTTCGCTGGGATTTTCGCTTCAGGAATCAGCTCCAGTTTCAACACATCCAGATCCGTCAGATCAAACACCGCGTCGGGGACCCCTGACAGCATGAAGAGGTGCAACTCTTGCTTGTCCTGGGCATTGCGGCAAACATGTTGCCGCAGCTTTTCGAAAGTCCACTCATGGTTTAAACTGATTTCCCGTAGTTTGTTCTCACTTACCTCTGACAAAAAGACACCGAATCGCTTAGAATACAGCTGGTCATACTGATCTACCATATGCAAGAGAAAGGCAAAATCATTTTTGACATCAGGGATATCACTGAAGCTACTCTCTTCTCTGACCTTTTCAAAGGAATATTCTTTTAAAGGTATTCGGAACAGCCAGAAAAGTGTGTAGAGGCAGATAAAACCATAGACACAAATGAGGGAAATGTAGCTGATAAGCAGCTTCTTCAACATGTAAGCCATGTTGTGTGTACATTCAAACTGCGTGTAGCCAATCAGGTGTTCCACTTTCGGGTTGCAGATGTGTTCAAAGCTAATGGTGTTGACAAAGTTTGCAGTATAGCAGAGAATAAATATGAACTTGACAGTCTTGATGACAGTCTGGCCAACATAGAGCTTATAAATCAGATCACTGTCCTCCACGTGAGCCCGGAACTTACGGACTTTCTCAAACAGCGCTTTGGCTTGCTCTCCATCTTTCTTATCTAAAATAGTGACGCTGGGAACCTCGATCATTGGCTTGTCAGCTGAAAATTTGAAGCCAGACTTTGTTATCATGGGAGTGCTGGCACTTGGGCTTCCTTCATCACTGCTAGTGGAAACATACTTGGGCAGGGACTGGGCACCAGTTAACCTCTGTTTGTTCTCCTCGGAGTCCTCACATGCCGTTTCAGACAATGCTTTTGTAGTCCAAGGGGACTCAAAGCACTTCCCTAATATAGACACAAAATGCTCAATTTTTGAGCAAGTCTTGGGATACTTGAACCAAAAATTGCTACTGACTATTAAAATGATAGTATGGATGAGAACAAGGTAGGGAAAATACTTTGAATACCAAGGTAGAGCCAAATGATAGCACATCTGGTTAATAAATACGTATTGCTGAAAATCCAAGTTTGTTTTACGGCCGGACGAATCTTTCTGCTCCTTCTTCAGCTCCTGGCCTGATTCAGTGGGTTGATACTGAGAAGAGGTAGCTCTGCTCAGAGGTATGTCAGGTATTACAGTAGGGGTGCTTCCGAAGGAAACCGTTCTCGTTGATGCTTCTTCTCCTTGACCAGTGGTTGTTTCAACAGTGGTAAAGTCAGCCTTCCCTGACGTGCCGGGTTGTGCTTTTGCATTTACAGTAGACTGTAAAACTGGCAAGCAGACCACCTGGTCTTTGGTCAGCTGCATGGTTCCAGCAAAAATGGCAACCATTAACATAACAACAGCTAGATAATCCATAAATACATCCCACCATGGTTTCAAGATACGGTAAGTTGGCTGGATGTCATTGAGCGATGCAACTTCTGCAAGGGTAAACATTCCTACAAGAGAACAAAGACAAAAATCAGCACTGTTGACCGGTGAGCAGGTTATTTTACCATTTAGCAACAATCACACCCCAACATACAGATCCTCAGAAGGTTCCAGTTTCCATGATGTTTTGTTGCCTGTCACACATTGCCCATCAGCCACTCAACACAGTTTGCTCAAAGGATATGTACTGTAATGATGCATTACTTCAGCATCAAACCAGAAATTTTCTCACTTCAGGCCAGATGATATTTACATATCTTTGCCACTTCACTGTACAAGCGTCAAGGCCTGCTCTGTGCAGCTGAAATGTATGAAAGGTAAAGTGCTGCAGCCGATACGTATTAATAACATGAACAGCAACAATTGATTACCCTGCACAAAATCTGATTCTGTAAAAATGACTGCTTGAGTCTGAACATGTGAAATCCAGCACTAACATTATTTTGTAGTACCTTGCATTTAAACAACATAGCATTTGTTAACTGCTTTGCACCCTGCTCATGACTTGCACAGCACGTTTTAGGTCTCTCGTTACAGTATGAGCAAGGTCTCTCCTTTCTTTTCATCTAACACAATAACAGTCAACATCTCCCACTCTTTGCTACCAAGCATCCACATTGCTAACCAGACTGATTGGCTCCTTTCCCTTAAGTACCACTGCACAAGTGAAAGCCTTGCAGTTACTACATGAATATTTGACACAATTTTTTTTAAAGTGGATTTTTTTACAGTGAGAAACAGTTATCACCTATTCATTGGACCAAATGGTACTGCATAAAATTTTTCCCCAGTTAACGAAGAAGTAATCCTTCCTCAAAAAAATCCAACCCAGCTAAACAAGGAAAAAAAACCCACAACTCTTTCTTAACATAATGGGGAAAATATTTTTTTCAGATTATCATCGCAGCCTGGTGATTATAGGAAGCTGGTTAGTCCAGGTAGCACAGGAGCAGGCTGCAAGGCTTTCACTTCAAATTAAACATATGCACTGAGAGACAAAGTGGCAAACTGATTGTGTGAGAATCCAAACCTCTTTGCAGCTTTAAATAGCTTGCTTTGCTTTTTGTTTTGCCAAAATCTAGAGGACTCAACTTATCAGCTTTTTACAAAGCTAAGCTTCCTGTGCAAGCAGGATGTGGCAAAATCATCATTTTAACTGCTGAACTTGTGACCCAAATTTGCCATTTCTCAAGTAAAATATGCAGCTCGTGTGCACATGGAGTGGGGAAGGAGACAGGACGCACATTACCACGCAGAGACTGGCTCCTTTTGGTTGGGAGGAGAACGGCTTAGCAGAGCACAAGGAGATCAAAGCAGGCAGTATAAGGATGCATCAGACTTCTTATTTTTAATTTGTAGAATACCGATTCGTACCGCCCTGCACCTCACAAACCCTAAAGGGCAGCCTCACAGGCAATGAATATACAACGTGATCACTTGATTATTTCTAGCCCACATTTGTCTGAAGATGACGACAGGTATTTCTATATGCAGAACTCAAATATCAGCTACTGCCTATATGGTCAAAGGTACGCATTAGCCCCTCTCCTTCCCCGCACCAGGGCGAGCAGCTCCCATGATCTCGGTCTGCGGGAAAGGCCAGCAGTCACCGTTACAGAGCCCAGCATGGAGCTCATGATGAAAGCCTCTCCTCCACCACAGGGAGGGATCCAGCCCCTGGCCCCCCACACTCTCCTCCCTGGAGCTTTCTCCAGTTTTGCATACCTCGCCTGGGATGTGGTGAAGGCAGCCGGAGAGGAGAGGGTTGCCTGACTGCAGTGCTCATCTCCGTGCTCTTGGCACAGCTGCCAAGATGTAAATGCTAAGGCTCAGTTCCTCAGGGAACGGGCAGAAGGACCTTCCAGCTCTCTGCCTCTCTATTTTCCAGTGGGCAAATGAATGTCAAATATTCCTCCCTCATCAGTAACACAAGTTGGGGGGGTCTTACAGTTCTCCCAGCTCCACAAGAGCCTCACGAGCCTTTCCCCATGCACCTCCCCAGGGCTGCGGTTGCTATGGGAAGTGCTGAAGGAGACAGGCCAGTAACACACCCCACTGCTATCAAAGCCTCACAGTGCTTTGCTTTGAAGGTAGCTACAAACTCCTGGTTTTTTTAATATTTCCCAGTGCTTACCCAGTCTGAGTCACTGCTTGCCCTAGAATTATTACCTTTGACATTTAAATGTGCAAAAGAATAGCATTAGTCATTTGTACTAATGTGAGCAGATAGATATAAAAGCACCCGGGTGGGCTGTTTGGTGGATAAGGAATTGGTTGGATGGTCACATCCAGAGGATGTGGTCAATGGCTCAATATCCAAATGGACACCAGTGACAAGTGGTGTCCTTCAGGGGTCCGTACTGGGACCGGTGCTGTTTAATCTTTTCATCAATGACCTAGACAGAGAGATCAAGTGCACCCTCAGCAGCTTTGCAGATGACACCAAGCTGAGTGGTGCAGCTGACATGCCAGAAGGACGGGATGTCATCCAAAGAGACCTGGACAAGCTGGAGAGGTCGGCCTGTGTGAACCTCATGAGGTTCAACAAGGCCAGGTACAAGGTCCTGCACCTCAGTTGGGGCAACCCCTGGTATCAGCATAGGCTGGGGGATGAAAGGATCAAGAGCAGCCCTGCTGAGAGGGACTTGGGTGTACTGATGGACAAAAAGCTGGACATGAGCCGGCAATGTGCGCTGGCAGCCCAGAAGGCCAACCCTACCCTGGGCTACATCAAGAGAAGTCTGGCCAGCGAGGCAAGGGAGAGGTGATTCTGCCCCTCTGCTCCACTCTGGCGAGACCTCACCTGGAATGACCAGCTCTGGAGCCTTCTGCACAAGAAGGACATGGACCTGTTGGAGTGGGCCCAGAGGAGGCCACAAAAATGATCCGAGGGCTGGAGCCCCTCTCCTATGAGGACAGGCTGAGAGAGTTGGGGTTGTTCAGCCTGGAGAAGAGAAGGCTGCGGGCAGAGCTGATCGCGGCCTTTCAGTGCTTAAAGGGGGCGTATAGGAAAGATGGGGACAATCTTTTTAGTAGGGCCAGCTGTGACAGGACAAGGGGTAATGGTTTTAAGCTAAACCAGGGTAGGTTTAGACTGGATATAAGGAAGAAATTCTTTACAATGAAGGTGGTGAAACACTGGAATGGGTTGCCCAGAGAGGTGGTGGAGGCCCCATCCCTGGAAACACTCAAGGCCAGGTTGGACGGGGCTCTGAGCAACCTGATCTGGTTAGCGGTGTCCCTGCTCCTGCAGGGGGGTTGGGCTAGATGGCCTCTAAAGGTCCCTTCCAACCCAAAGCATTCTATGGTTTTATGATGCTTCTATGACCCTCCTTACTCCTAAGGCACAACCGCCACCTGCCCAGGACAGGAGAACCACAAAACAGTAGCGGAGGGGTTTCCCTCGCTCCCCCCAGCATGGATTCCCCCCACCCCCAAGCTGTTTGGAAGGGATGCTCCCACAGATCTCCAGACTGGTTTCACTGTGGTCTCACCCACCCCGGCAGCCACAAGAACTTCTCGCCCGCTCAGTTACTACTGCAATAGTTCCACAGGAGAGCACAGAGCCAAACACTTACCGAGGACAAAGTCATGCCAGCTTACTACAGCCGTGCCTCTGCACACAGAGCTATGCAAAGCACGGGGAGAAGGAGGCCAGCAGGATGGGAAGGGGGAAAATGAGATGACTGCTCTAACAAACTGTGGCTGCCACTGCTTGTTCCTCTGGGGCTAGCCTTTCCCTCAACTTTGCACTAGGTAATTACGGGTGAAGTTACTTCATTGCGGTTTGGGGCACAACCTGCAGAATTCCTTTCACAGAATGAAGGTGATTTTTTTTTTTTTTTTTCTTTTGCTTCTGCCATGGGAACACGTGGAAAAGCACCGAAACCCAAGCGCTGCAGACGTGGCTGCTCTAAGCAACCAAAATAATGGAAAAGAAATGAGAGAGCACAAAGTGGTTCCAACTAGACGTTTTAAAAAAGCAATTAAAAAAGCTAAAGTTAAAAAATCACCTCTAGCACACACACAAAATTATTTCAAAAAAGGTTAGGGGACACAACAGAGCCCGTGTAATCCTCTTTGAGAGGCTGTAGGCAGCGTGGTGTAACAGGAGCTTGACACCGAGAAGTACCACATTCAATGCTCTGAACATGTCTTTTCTTTCCAGTTACTGATACTCACAGAAGAGCTGCTGTTTTGGCAGAGATTAGCAGTTATAAAACACAAAACCCCCCTCTGCGGCATTGCTGTCTGACACCGTGTCTCCAAAGAGAGGCAGACCTTTTTCTAGCTAGTAAAAAATCAATTCCAGGAGCTGAAAACAGGTTTCTGTCCTCACATGTCAAAAATATTTAAATGCTCCGAGTCTTAAAAACCAAAATGAAAAACTACAAGCACACAGACATATTCTGACTGACCGGCTGCAAGTAAGTTTGATAATTTATCTCAAATCCGTCATTACGTGTATTGTTGTTTGATTTTACTAAACTAATAGCCACAGAAGTTAACTTTTATTTCATTTTTGCAGATGCTTAGAAATCAAACTATTAAGAGGTACTCGGAACAACAGGTCTCTACAGTGCTGTAATGGTTTGGGGTTTTCTTCATTCCACAGTTGAATTTAAACTATTTAAAGCTTTTAAAACCTGCTATTAAAGCCTACAGTCCAGAATATTCCTTGGAGTAGGTAGATAGTATTTTCATCACTCACTGTCACCTCCTTCTTAGGGTGCCAGATTGAGGTTGGGGTTTCATGATAAGCTACAGTGATGACACAGTAGTAAGGAAGAGGAAAACACAAAACAAAAAAAAAAAAGAAAGAAAAAGACAGACAGACAACAAGACATAAATGCCAGGCTGTCTGGCAGGCAGAGCCTGCCAACTCCCTGCCATAGGTGGTCTCCCTTCAAGACCAGTGCATGCTCTGTTCACAACCCCGACGCAAAAGAAGTCTGTAAGCAGGTATAGCTCAAACCAAAGACCAAAGTACCTTGCAGATGAAAAGCCAAAATGTCTGATTTCTCACGGTGAAAGCATGCATTTCTTTCAGCCCTTTTCAGGGCTTGCAAGGCGCCGAATGGACCTTGAGGCTCAGCAGAACGTGGGGTTTTGACACACTGAGATTGAGACCCAAACTAGAAAACTGCGGTTCTTGAGGAGAAATAATTTTTAATTCCCAATATGGAATTTCAGGACACAGTCTCCTTTTTAAAATAGCATATTTTAGTTTACTTTTAACAAGCACAGATTTTAATTCAAGCCTGTTGCAGTACGATCTTCAGGGCTGCACAGCTTCAAAAAATAAGGAAGACCTTTAATCTTAGCAAACCATCCTTTTTCCTCCCAACCGCTTTGTCTCCAGTTCTGTAACTTGGATGATGCTCTAGGATAACATTAACCTCCCCCAGACCCATCCATTACCTCCAGCTATCTACTGGGTGCATTCTCTCTCCTGGAAAAAAAAATAACCTAAGCAAATGGAACTGTTCTAAGGACAATTGTTTCTTGCTACCTTCTAAGATTTTAGTTGGAAAAACTTAAAAGTTCTGAAAGCAGTGGAGTACTACCTCCCTTTTCATTGCTAATGTGATACGGACCTCTAGAACTAAACCCACTTTGTTTATTTTTGCAGTTATATAAGTATACAGCAAAACCAGAATATAAAAAGAAAAAAATGACAGTGACAATACAGTTGTTCTGAGTTACAGGCCCACGTTAAATCTGCAACGGTAACAACTCATTTCATAAATCATACTTCTTACCCAATGACAGTCCTTTCGTTAGTCTTAAAGAAAGTTATAATAGAAAGAGCTCAGAATGCAATTAACCTGGTGAATTTTTCTGACATTTCAGACTAAAAATGCTGAAATACAGAGTGGACACATTGGGGTTACTTCCCTAGGAAACTGTTCTAGCTTCAATACAGAAATTAGAGGAAAGGAAGCAGCAGACTGGTATGTCACCAATGTTTATTTACATCCTACTTCTTCCTGTACTTACTGATAAAAGCTTCATCTGTCTGCCCCTGTAATTCACACAAACAAATAAAAACAGAATTGTAGCACATGAACCTCTCATTTTACTTTCAGGTTCCCAAGACTCCAAACAAGTCCACTTTGTTTCAGGAAACAAAAAGATTCTTGAATTAGCCTTGTCACCACAACTGGTCAAGAATTTCCTAAAAAAACCCTAACATTTCTAGTTGAAAAGAAAAAGTGCTACCATGAACAAAATTGTTTTCTCCCTTCCCACAGGAAATTAAGAAGAAGAAAAGTTTTCCCATAACTAAAAGGCTTTGCTAGCTTGCTTTTGATCAAGTGACCATAGGTTTACATTTATTCCCACCGTATATTTTATTCTTTCTTTCCACCAACCATTTCAACTTCCTTTGTTTTTCTACTTCTGCAATATCCTATTAAGGCAGGCAATTAGACCTTAATGTGATGAGACTGGATTATGAGATTCCTCTTAGCCAGGAAGCTATGAATATAAAATTTTTCCACAGACAATGTGCAAAGATCAACAAGATCAAAAAGATGGCACCATCCTTTTTATCTTCTTCCCCACAAGACCCATTCTAAGGCACCCCAAAGCCCTTGTAAAATAATGCACAAAGATATTCAGAAAAGAGCCTGTGAATGAATTTGTGCATTCTGAGCATAGACACATTCATCGCCTGCACTGGTTATTCAGTTTCTGAGATTAAGAGAAGTTTAATACAAACTGAAGGAGGTTTAACCAAAACACCGGTAGGCTTTGGGATCTCATAATAGAGGGAAACTGTCTCCATTACTGTAGCTGGGAATATTATGACGATTCCTAGCCCGGTTTGCAGCTCCTAGTATGTTGGCCGAGGCACTGCCTCTGGATCGCTGTAGAGAAGTGGCAGGACGTTTGGAAGAGAGGAGTTAACTCTCTGCTGCTTTATTCCATGGGGGATTATTGTAATTTGCTGTACCTGACCCAACTCAAGTTACAAAACCAGTTTTAGGTACAACTGTGACTAGAGTGGCTCTTCCCAAGCATCCTGCAAATCAAACCCCCACATTCCGCTAAGCGTGGATTTGCGCATTGAGTGCCCCTACGGCCTGAAAAGCCCAGGAAACATTCCACAATAAAATACAACATAGGCATTTTTATGGCATTCTTCCACGAAATGAAATGGTTTGCTACTTCTTCAGCGATGTATTGCAGAACAGTAACTAACACCAGAACGCAAGGACTACAGCGCGGCTTACGGTACCAGGTACCTCCTGATTAGTGCTTTTGTCTCAGGAAGATCAGAAACAGATTTCACGTAAGAAACTACATGGGAAAAGATTTGCATTATTTTTTTTCCCACCAAATTACAATGACAAGAATTCCCACTCACTATTTCTTCCCTAAACATCTGATAGCAACCAAATCTACCAGTTTTAGATCAATCTGCAAGATCTGCTTTCGTTTATTTTTGTATGACTACCCCTTGACCGAGCAATTTGTTATTTGCCTGGCCTATTTGATATTCCAGGCTAAGCAAATTTCTATGGGATGGGATATTTATCTGCCTGATTTGACTTTCTTAAAACTAATTGCATGTCACCCTGAAGGGAGAATTTTAGAGATGGTGTAGCACAAGATGCTCTGTGGGCGTAATGGATGGTAACGGAATAAGGAGAAAGCAACAAACACAAAGCTGAAAGGAGATTTCCTATAGAGAAGAACATTCCAACTAAAGAACGAGAGTTCCACAATAGCTTTTAATTGTAACTAAATCTCATTATATAAATTTATATGAAAAAATATGACGCTGTTCTAAAATAACATACTTACACGATTAAGGAGGATTAATTAGCACTGCTCATACACTATTATTTGAGAAACAACAAAAAAACCCCAAACAAAACGCCCCACAACTAACCCAACTCCCCAGTTCCCCCATCCCACTGCCCAAATTGCACAGCTATAATTTGGATTTTCCCTTAAAGGGATTATATAATCTCCAGTACAGACTGTAAATAAATTCCCCAACTAAGAAATCATCATCTTTATGAACAACATTAACCTGACTGACAGTAATTCAGTAGACAAAAAATTATCAAAATCTAATTTCTCTCAGACTGCATAGAGAAACATTAGGCTTCAGTAAGCTGGAGACAAAAATAAGATTCTTGCTTTAAATGATCAATGTCAAATTAGTACCCATTTACAAAAATTAAATCTATACAAAAATTAAATCTATAAAAAACTTTTTTCTTGTTTTAAATCTTAAAAAATTCTGCCCTTCAAAGCTGGGCTTTTTCAGGTTGTATAACACTCTAACCTACTTTTGGATCCTGCTATTTAAGTGTTTACACTGACTCTTCCTTGTTTACCAGCTCTTTGAAGGTCTAGTGCTCCTACACAGATGGTTTTGTAATTAATGTGATATTTAAAAAGCAGTATTAGCAGCCATAATTTCCTTAACAATAAACTCTCAAGTCCTATCTCATTCTTGCCTCGTTGTAAGTGACCAGAGAGGCCTGCTTCAGGATGACTTTCAAAGCAGGAGCCCAATGTTGCGCTGCTGACTAGCTCCCCAAAGCACCCTAAGATCATTAACACAATTAACTCTGTGTTGGCCACATGCAAGTCCACAGAGCACAGAAAATGAGCAACTTTCCCACTTGGCCCACTGCAGCACTCCTGAGCCGTGCTCTTACAAGAGGGCTGCTTTGACCAGAAGTACAGGCTTCAGAGCCTGGTGCAGGCGCTCAGTATCTTTCAGAATACAACTTGTCAGTTTTTCACCTGGAAAAGCTCGGGGAGATTCTAAGCTGGGTGTTCAGCAACACCGCTCCATCCTCGCTTCACACAGGTCAGTAGCATCAGAGACCATAAAGGGTGTGAGAGAAGGGGTGGGAGAAGGAAACAAGAGTGGAGAGTGGTCCTTCAGCATCCCTCTGCGTGGGTCTCCATAGCTGGTAACGAGTTCAGTATTACAACTATATGAGTTACAGTTCAAGTCAGTTAACCACATGTGATTTCACAGTTATAAAACAAACCACCTAGCAAGGCAACATGCAAGGAACCAAGAGAGATGCCTAATGAGGCTAGACCCCAGCAGGGGTAAATACTGACCTTACGCTTTTCACATGTAAGTAACAGTCCATGAATGCACAGGCATTAGACAGGCAATTTCTCTCGGAAAGGAAGTGAATCCTGCATAGCACAACTGCCTGAACAGAAACCCTACAGCACAGGAACGAGGACCTTGCAGATGAAGGTAAAGAACACAGAAACACTGAAACACAGAATCGTTTAGGTTGGAAAAGCCCTTTAAGATCATCAGGTCCAACCGTTACCCTAACCCTGCCATCCCACCACTAAACCCTGTCCCTAAGCACCACAGCTACACGGCTTTTAAATACCCCCAGGGATGGGGACTCGACCCCTTCCCCGGACAGCCCGTTCCTGCTTCAACCTCATTCCCCCCCCCCCCCCCCTGCTCCCCAGCAGCCTGGGGCTCCAGACCCCTCCCCAGCTCCGCTGCCCTTCTCTGGACACGCTCCAGCCCCTCCAGGTCCTTCTGGGAGGGAGGGGCCCAACCCTGACCCCAGCATTCGAGGGGCAGCCTCCCCAGTTCCCAGGACAGGGGCATGGTCACTGCCCTGCTCCTGCTGGCCACACCACTCCTGATACAACCCAGGGTGCTGTTGGACGCCTTGGCCACCTGGGCACACTTCTGCCTCATATATTCAGCATATATGTCCACCAACACCCCCAGGTCCTTTTCTGCCCGGCAGCTCTCCAGTCACTCTTCCCCACGCCTGTAGCGTTGCCTGGGGTTGTTGTACGCCTCAGGGTACCCCCAGCACACACACTCCAAACCTTACTTGCTGTTACAACCACCACTGCTTACACAACACCAATTCACGTCTTTTAACTGAGGTAGCACATCACCAGCGATGGAAGTAGCGATGCTAAGGTTGAGTGATCAGATTCCCAAAAGCATTTTCTGTTTTACTTAGCCAGACTAGAGCAAAACCAGTGAGCTGACACTTTATATCTCATTTCACAGAATTCCTAAAGCATACCCAAACCAGTAATCCTGTAAGGACAGCCTAACTTGTGTGCAAGACCCCAGGTTCAACACTAAGCACTTTTACTCAAATACAGACACGACTGAAAGTTACTGCAGTTGATTTAACCTGTGCTGACATGGACCTACAATGCAATTAAAAGTTACATCATCCAATAAACTCTAACAGCTGCTTGCACTCAAGTGTTAAACATTCAATCCCTTTGCCATTTCAAAATCTGCTGTTCCCCTATCTTTTAGCCAGTGATGCTCCTGCAGTGTTTTCGTGACCACTATCAGAAGCACAGGAACACACAGTAAACATCTGGCACTTCCACTGACCAGAGCATGTTGGGAATTCAGCAAGATGCAAAAGCGAGCTGCACCAAAATAAAAGCACATCTGGTAACTCCAGTCCCTGGAGGCTGCTTTTTATCACTAAAAAGCATTTTAAAAGATTGGAAGAGAAAAAGGAAAAAAAAATAACAAAATTATATTTCCTTTTTAGTGTAGAAATCTGAAAAAGAGAGAAGTTAAAAATGGTTTAGACCCCGAGATGTTATTTAAATTTGCTTTTACATAAATAAGTCCACATGGCTACAAAGTTTACTATATGAAATAGCTCGATCTCAGGTAGAGATGGCACTCAGCGACTCATGCAATTCCTCTGAAAAGACAACTCCTTTCTGATCCACAGCCACACACACTGCCCGTCTCTGCCTCATCTCGTTCTGGATTCCCTTGGAACTGGGGCAACTTCAAAAGCAGTAAGAAATTGAACTTGGCAGAGAGCTGCTAGTTTGGTGATTTTAAGCCACAAAATGTAAAGATACAAATCTTATTACACGATATATTAGTACCTTTAACTACACACCCTAAACATACCTGAAAGAATAGGAAGGAGTGCCTACCGAAGAAAAAGAGATGTGTTGCTGAAGTTCATGTTGCTGTAGGTTTTAATAGCCCCTCTTGAGGGCAAAATGACCTCTCCACCGTAACTCATGGTAGTAAAGTCTAGGTTTACTCAGTTTCTAAACTGTATTCCCATCAGAATAGACTAAGTAACTAAAGTAAGTAATTTTCAATGAATACTTTCCTTCTTTTTAGCTTTAACGGACATGCCAGTGACCTTGCACTGGAACACTTACAGCATCCTCATGGAGATCTGGAGCCAAGAGCAGACAAAAAGTTTCTTTAACTGAAGAACAGGCTCCATTGTTTCCCTACCTGAGCTGGTTCATCTCTTCAGACAGAACAGCAAACACAGCGACTCTCACTGGGTTATATATGAAACTTCTGTTTAATGTGTAAGATTTGCACACATATGAGCTACTGTATTTTCAAGTACCTGCTGTGACACTTCCATTACATCCATTAGCTAAGTGATCAAGGAAAGGTTGCACTTAAATTAAAAAAAATTAAAACAACATAAACAAATTAAACACACACACAAAAAACCCCACCAAAAAGCACCCAGCGACACAAGAAGCTATATGTAAACACCAGCCTCCTACTCGCACATCAGAGTTCCTCTATTTCTGCCAAGATCTCTTCCGTGGCAAGAGCAGTAGGAAGGTGCATCAAGCTGAGAATCGGGATATGAAAAAGCTCACTTTAATACCACCTTTCCTTCTTACCCACTATGACAACAGAGAGCTGCCGTGATTAAAAAAAAAGCCAACACACCCATGCAACCTTACAGCTCAATAAATAGGCTGCACCCTCAGTTTTCAAATATACAGTCTCTCCAACTCTTCATGGGACAATAGTCAAACTATGTTCCTACTTAAATGTCACGCAGCTTCTTTTCTCCCCAGGGAGAAGGGGAGACTTCCTCACTCCAGCTGAGGACTAGCTGCAAAGCCATGTCACGCAGAAACTACTGGAGATCTGGAGATAACTGCTAAGCAGCCTCTGACCCCACTCCCGCCATCCTGCCCCCCCCCCCCCCCCCGGTAGACACTGCACAACGGAGAGCCCATTCCCAACCCTACCTGCTCTTCACCAAGCAAAGAGATGATCTATGCTTCGGACATCCTGCCAGATGGGTAACAACGATGACTTTGCCCATAAAACTCTGATCAACAGATGAAGGATGACTTATTAATGTTACCGCTTTCCTGACAAGCTTCCAATACCTGAATCTCCAGTAGTTTCATGCCAGGAAAAATGCCTGCAGCTGAAGCATTTATCCTCAAAAGGGATTTAAGTTTACTATATTTCTTTTTCCTTTCTAAACTTAAGCTGCTTTCTGTAAGAGGTAAACTATTTACTGAGTCCATCTAGTCCCATAATTGTTTGGCTCAGGGTGTGTACTTCAATCTCAGTACTTAAGCATAAAAAAGAATTACGATACAACACATATTTTGGAGGCTGTTTTGAAAGTTTGCTGATGAGTTCAGATCACCTCCTTCCCTTTTATGCTGTATTTTCTCAAAACCCCATTCAAAGTGTTGCCTTAAGAACAGAAAGAATGTTCCAAAAGACTTGCTGCTTCCCCGCAGCATTTCTGCTCTAACAAGCAAGCTTCCAGCTCTGCAAAGAAGTTCAGTAAGGCTCCGTTGTGTTGCTTGCTGCCATTCACCAGCACCAACAGAGCCATACAGCCTCCAATTTAAATATTTACTATTGCTAAATTTATATTATGATTTGACCCAAATGCTCCAGCTGGAATTGTAACCTCTGCACTGAGGGCTCTCCAGCAGGGAGTGGGCAGACAACCCTTGCCCCTGAAGGCTTACAATCTAAAAGCGATTATTTGTTAGGCAACGAGCAGCATGTTTGTGGTCGTTAAATTCAAAGCAAAAACCCCAAGCCCATCAGGCTTCCAGAAAAAGATAAAAAAGTGGGATAGCAGCGTGATTAAAAGTATAATCAAACTTAACATCGTAATGCACTGCTATCTTTGAAAAGGCTTAACATTATGTCCAGATAAATCCGTTTACAGTTACAGCATTCCTATATACTTAGCTGTACTCCTTCCCACTGTTTTGAGGATGATGCTATCTCAAAAATAAGGCACTGAACATAACAGCTCTTGAAACCTACCTTTCCAGTAAAACAGACAATGAAGCTTCCCTTTCCAGTCAAATCTGATTTAAAACAGACAATGAAGCTTTCCGAGTACGTACTTCACCTCAACTCAAATAAACAAAATAAAAATATACAAAGGAGACATTTTATCAATCTCACCTACGGACAGATGCCACTCCTGCTCCAGCACTTATCACCTTGCCACGATTACCTCAGCCTCCCCGACGCACTCGGAATAATGTTTTTTTGGCAGCCACCGTCACAGACGTGCAGTCATGTACCATGTCTCTGCCCGGCTAGCTTCTACGGCCAACGTGCTGTCTGCTTGGATGGCCAGATGGGGAAAAGCACTCTTGTTCTGCAGGCAGCTTCCCCTTACCCCAGGTGCTGGCCATTTGAACTTGTTTTGGCAAGTTTACTCATTCCTTAAAGCAGCACAAAAGCCTCTGCCCAGCTGCTGCAGAAATAAAAGGAGAGTTGCCTGCTAAGTGGAGGAAAACAAACCAGTCCAGTTTCACTGCTGCCATTGTTTCAATACATGGCCAAACCGGGTTAATTTTCACATCTTCCAGCCAGGTCCCAAGAGGTTCTGTGCAAGCGCAAGTAACCGGCAAGTTCAGGAGGCAGCACCATACCGACCTGGGAGAAGGGTCCTTTCCTTCTAAATCATCTTCTAGCCCTTCCACCAGCATGCCAAGATTTCAAAAAAACAGGGGAAAAGGAAAGTCTGAGCTTGTGCAAGTACATCACTCCTGGTTTCAGAGTCCTGGCTCTCATTGCACCTTCCACCGAGCACAACACAAGCCTTTCGGAAAGAGGTGCAATCCAGCCCCCCTTGCTGCCCTGTGCAGAACACAATGAAGACTCAGCACTTGTCCTAAAGCAAATTGTTCTTCAACATAATTTCCAGCAGTATTTCTATAGGCACGTGTGATGGACACAGCATCACCTACACACAGACACGAAGCAGGAACAATGGAGCAATGTGGCTTTTATCTTGTAAAAACGCCAGAAAACACCAGTTCCAGTGCAGTGGTGGTGGTGGGAGACAGGACAACTCCAGCGTTCCTCTCCACAGGCACGCAGAGACCTCCTCCCGTTCCCAGGGCAAACACCCTGCTCTTGGAACAGGGTAGCCTGGAGGCAACCTGCAACTATCAGGGGACAGCAGGGATTGATTACTTGAGCTCTCAGTTTGCATTTCAAATTGTTGACTCAACACAAAACAAAAAACACAAAATGGCCACAAATTGCCCACACAGTGACCTGTATCTTGTCAGAGCTGAATGTGAGTAATCTTCGATACACCAGATCTATTCATAAGTTTGACTGGCACTATTTTAACAACAATCTACTCAAGAACGTTAAGACAAATAGCCAGCCGCTTTATTTATATGTTCTTGTTATCTCATCTGCACGCTTGGACCATTGCCTGTGCATGTGGGTGCGCAGCAATAATATACATATGACTACATTCCCATAAACCATCAGTTAAGAGTTTAGGATTTGTCATGGCCAGACCAAAACATGAACGAAACCATCCATTTAATTTATTATTAAGTTTTGTAACAGCCTGTCTCTGACCAAGAATTTTGCCTGCCAAGTTATGCCTAAAGTACTTTTTTTTTTTTTTTTTTAAAGTAAGAAAAATGTTATTAAGGCCCAGAACTCTACTACAGTTTTTGTTCCCTTTTAGGCCAAACAGCAATTCTAATCTCCATTTCAAGTTCCTCAAAGGCTAACAATAAAAACCCTTTCTCTTAAATATAAAACCACTGAGTGACTTTGGATTAACAAAACTTAATTAAATTATCCCTTTAAGGCTTCACTGGTTTCAGTTTCCCAAGAACAGACTTGCTTTAAGGAAGCCCCCATCACAAAGCTTGGCACATCCACACACAGCACCAATTGACCTTGCAGGACAGACCCGAAATGGTGACTTTAAGAAGGCAGGTGATGTGCTACTACTGTAAGCTGTAAGTTCTTGCACAGGGACACAGTCATGTCCATGGTCAGAGCGAAGCTGCCCTGGATCACAAGGCCTCTGCAGAACTATGGAAGTTGGATCCTTGCTCACCACATGTAAGCAGGTATGAGATGGCTGTTATTTTGGGTTAGAAACCAAGAAAGGGAAGAACCAGTACAACAGCTGTCTGGCAGTCAGACAGACATCGTTCTTCAGGCTTGATGGAAAGTTGCAGCCTTGTCCTAAAATGGGGCTAATGGCTTATCGTGCTGCTTGCTCTGTTATGAGTGGCAGAGCTACTGTTGGGTTAAAACATTCTTTATATGACAGACCGTTATGGCAATCCTGCTCCTGATTTGTTAGGGGCATCCTCTCTCTGTCTCATCATCAGATGCCACCACCTTTCACAATACTTGTATTGTATGCTCTATGTTCCTTGTGTAACACTCAAGTTCCGAGTTCCTTCATATTCAAACAAACAAAAAAAAAAAAAGTCATTTTTGGACAGAGCTAGACTCTGCTAGCACTTGATATGTATATTGCACGAAAGGTTCAATTACCTACTCTATATCAAAGCCTTACTGCATTATGCATTGTGCAATCCCATCTCAAAAAGATTACAGCCCAAAAATTCAGTTGAATTGCATCAAATTTCATACTGTATAACTCGGCAGAGCGTTTGAGGAAGGCAAAGTTTCGAGCTTGCCCAGTTATAAAAGGAAGAACCTTTAAGTCTATGCCGTGGGCTAGAAATGGGAATAAATCTCCTTTTATCTTCTACATTAGCAACACTTTGGCCACAGAAGTCACAAAGTAAAGACATCCTAAAAAAGTACGCAAGCATTAACAGTGTGTTGGAATTACTCCTTAATATGTGACTCCTTTCTGGAAAGTGATTTAACAAAGATACCATTGAAGGATATAAATTAGCAGGAAATGTTGCTATTTCAATGTGGGTGTACAATTCACAAATAAAACTATTTCTCTCCAGTTATTGGAACTCTTCCTCGGGGAGTTTTCCACATACAGTTAAACTGGGGATAACACTTCTTAGTGCTCTGCATAGACTTACTTGCTGAAGCTGGCCATATTTACCAATACTTTCTTTGTTAAATTAAAAGAAGTGAGTGGTAATGAAGCTTTACTTCCACCCCTAAAGGGAGAAGATACAACTGGCTGTATATGGACAAGAAACAAACAAAATGAGTAATCATGAAGTGGCTTTAAAACAAAAACAATATCCCATCAGAAATTAAAACATTTGTGGAGGTAAAGGCCAACAGGCTTAGACTACAGGATCTCAAGTTATATAAAAAAGAGCAATAATGCTATTGTGACTCATTTATTAGGAAACCTTTACTGCCTTCAGTTAACAGAAAAAAAAATGGATAATTTCAAGAGTGCCGTCATCACACAGTTCTATAAAATGATTTCTTGCTTCTGAGTTGCTGTTTGTGAATAGCTGCAATTTGAACAGAGATGTGAATAAAGATTCTTCTACGCCCTCACTGTAACACAGACCCAAAATGAAAGTTCATTAGCAATGAGCAAAAAGCATAAGCAGACTAACACGAAATACTTGAACTTCCCAGGTTAGACTTGCATTTAAACTTTTTAATTAGGAGCTCTACACCTCTACAGTCCAAGGCAAACGTCAGCAAGGAACAAATCAACCAGGTTCTGTCACCACAGCCAGCTACAACAGTCTTCTCCAGTCCTCCTCCGAGACAGCCGTCACTGTCGAAGCCCCATCAGACTACAGGTCTGATCCTCCAGCTCCGAGACAAGGTCCCCCTGCCAACTGTAACACCATCTCGCCAACCACCACAGGACAAGCTATTTCTTCTTCGTAATTTAAGTCACTGAAAACCCACAGGATATAAAAGTATAAATTACCACAGCCGTGCCAAAAACCAATACGGCCAAAACATAGCAGCAAAGTACAGTTATTTCTCTATAGATGAAAGCCAAGGGATTTCTAGTGTTTTCTTTCCTCTAATGCACAAAACCAAAACGCCAGCAGCATGTTCCTTGGTAGAAGCCCAAAGACCACTTAAAAGTCTCCACTTTCAAGATGTCTTAGACAACATAACTTATTTTATTACTCCCCCCCCCCCGCCAAACAAAGTACAAAAGCAGCTCCAGTTTCCTCCATGATCCCCTTTGACTCTTGGAGCTCCTGTGGGCAGACAAGAAAGAACACCAAGAGCTTTGAATGCAGCTCGTATTTGGCATTAACTGAACATCTTTGATTTATGATTTACAGTTACATTACAAAACTCACATACACACAAATGCGTCTTACGGATCAAGCCATCTTTCCACAGTTAGCAAATGGTGCAATTTATTCAGTCATCACAGTCCAGATCAGACCAGTGACACTCTAAGACATCACGCAAGCAATACAATAGCATGTACTGAAGAACTACTGAAAACTCATTTAACAAATAAAATCCATCTCATAAAAAAAATCCCAGGGGAGCCTTTTGCCGCAGTATATCATCTGTGTTTCAGACTCAGCACTCCAAAATATTTAGCCTTTTCTACAACAAAGAATTTAACTTGCGTTGGAATGACTGCACACAGGGAAAAATATGACATTCATAAAAGAGCCACAAAATATCACATTTATCAACTGTGCTTCTTGATACAGCTCCTAAGAGCTAATTCACAGCATCTAAGACTTTAACATAGTATTTTCCTCTGTTCAAAGGTCCAGTATCCCTACTTGATGCTTTGCCAGATTAGTCCTATATTAAGCTAGACAGGCAGCCCAGGGAGGTAGGACTAAGCTGTTACTTTTATCCTTGCACAGAGCTTCAAAGGAAGTCCACTCCCATCTTTGGAGTACCAATGGCATGACCACAAAATAACCATTCCCACCTCCAAGGACAGAGATGCTAAAATGCTTTATCTTTTGCATTTGCTCAAGTTTTAAAACTTTGATTGCATTAGCATTCTTCTAGATGTATTTGTTTTAAGACTCCCCTCCCTCTCTTTGCAATTCTGCACTTTCCTTTCCACCAAGACTCGTGGACAGCGCAGAGACGTGGGTCACAAGGCACATCCAGGAGCTGACTGGTTTTCTTTGAGCACGTACACATGTTGCTGTGTGGACACACACAGTGACGAAGCACAGAAGAGTTCCTCTGCTCTTCAAGTGACATCTCAGGAGCACACCAAGGTGGACACTGCCAACAAGGCTGAGCAGCTACTCCCACTGCTTGGAGACCACGAAAGGGGAGAAGCAGCGAAACTGCCTGCACAGTCATTATGCCTGTACCTATACCTCCCCATCAATGATTTCTGCCCATTAATATCTATCAGATGCAATTGTGTACACAAGTAAAGTTGTGGGTGTGCCTGTGTGTGCCTGCATGTACACTGGGGTGGGAAAAAAAACAGGAAAAGAAAGAAGTAATGAAGATTGAAACATTTCAAACTCTCAATTTAAGACAAGAGAGAAGCTTTCTCCAAAACAAGTGTCAGGAGGTAGTTAGTAGAGGAAGCTGGAGACTTTTGCTCGACAAAAAACACAGCAAGGCCTTCCACATCTTTAATCTCTTTGCTCCATTCTGTTCCTCTCTCCGCTTCTGAAGACATCAATCCCCAAATAAAGACCGTGCATTTTCTCTGCAGATCAATTATTTTAAATACAATGGAGGGACACTGTACAAGTAGCATCACTGGAAAGCTGAATGCTCAAAGTCAGTTTGTTACTCTGATCCATCTATATTCTCTTGGTAGATCTGTTTGTATGCCCTCTAATCAAAGGCACAATGACACATTTTAACACACAGGGTGTGTTCTCCCTTTATCACCACCTCCCCTTCGTACACACACCCTCAGTGTTCCTTCAGCCAGCGCTACGCTCCTTCTCATATTAAATTTAGAAACAGACCTCTGAATCACCAGTTCCTGTTGTTGAAAGTAGCTAGAAACAGATGTCACCGCAAAAGAAGTTTCCTAGTAAACAATTATAGAATCATCTGCCCACTACGTTAGACCCCCCATTGTTACAAAATGTTTTTAAACCCTAGAACGAGAGGTTTTATAGATTTACATTAAACTTAATAATTTCATTCCCTGAGAGGCCTAATCCTTCCTAGAATCATATCAATGCTTACCCATAGTGGTAACATGCAGCAGCGAGTTCCAGAAATTAATTGTCCACTATAAAAAGAAAAAAAAAATCCCACCACCAAAAGACCCTCCAAAATGTTGCTCGTAAATTCATTGCTTGTGAGCCTCCAGCTACCCTTACTCCATTCCATTCTACTTTTCCTTGTCACTTTTTCTGATGTGCCTTCATGAAGAGGGATAGAAAGACCTGAGCTACTACTCTGCATGAGGAGAGCAGCACAAAGATTCCAAAACTGATTATATGCAAGAAAGATCAGTTCCAGAGCGAGGAGAGCAGAGTTCAGACAGAGCTACAGACGAGCTAATCCACCCCGCAGAGAGGAGTTACTTCCTAGCATAATCAGAGTGGAAATGCACCCATGTTTCCCAGTTTGAGTCCATGAGGAACCATATGCATGGTCAGGAAACTCTTGGCAACCACTTGTGGGCTCCAATTTCTCGCGTTGCTTTTGAAATATATATATGAGAGGAACTATGTATCTTAGGCCAGGAGGCACCATCCATTTATATGCCCCACATGTACGTATGTATACATACATATACACACACTATCTACTTTCCATCAGAGAGGCCAGCTGGTGCTCAATTATTCAGCACATGAGGAACATTTTGGTTTGCAGGTTTGTGTAGTCCCATCCATGAATTACTGAAGCCAGAGGGACACCACAGACCACTATACTCAATTATTCCTGTATTTAGCCCAGAGGACTACATGTTACTGTAAGCCAAACTTTTGTTTGCCTAACATAACACTTCCAGAAAAGCTTTCAGCCCTGGGAACATTCTGGGTGGAATCCACCCCTTTCCTTTGTCATTTATTTGTCCCAGCGCTTACGTTCTCTCACCGTTACAAATGCATTTCCAATTGCCCGATTTCAGCTCCCAGCCATCAGTTGTGCATTACGCCTGCTTCTGCCAGCCTTCCAGCCTCCAGCGTGCTCTCCCTCAGAAGGTGCTTCCCACCAATTATCAAGCCACCCCATTTATCTATCAAGAAACAGTTCCAGCAACAGAATGAGATGTTTGGGCTCTCCTTGTGGTATCTGAACACCATCCAGACTTCAAATACCTCCTTTGACTCTTTTTGGAATCGCTCCCATTTTCAGCAGGCTGCTCACAACCCCAGAGTCACACAGAGTTCACCTTCTTTTGCCCATTGCCCCTCCTACTTATGCCTCCAAACTTAACACACCTTTGCTGCCCTGCAAGAGGGCAGTCGCATCCAGGCATTGGCTCGTTGTACCCCCAAGTAGTCTTCTCCCCAAGCTCCTATTCTGTCACTACGTTGAAGTACAACACCCGCAGGCCCCATGATCTCGTATCAGACTATTTTAAAATGCACTTTTGATTGATACAGCTCACCAGGATACCCAGATCGCTCTGTACAAGCCGCCTGGTCCTTGCTTATCACGCTGCCTGGCACGACACAGCCTGCCAACTGTATCAGTACAGATCCTGTCCTTGTCTCCCGGTACTGGATGAAAAGGTTCAATGGAATCCGGCCTCACCTCAATCCTTAAAACAGATTTCTAGAAGCATTCCCATTTGTTGATAATGATTCACCACCAATGATTAACTTTTAAACATCGGTTAGTCAGTTCTTAACTCGCTTACTTTTGCAATACCGCATAGCACTGAAGTGTCAGGACAGGAGTCCCAAAGGGGTACATCGAGCTCTAACTGACCACCGCCGCTGTTGCCCAGAGGGAACCATAGGTAGCACTTGGAAAGAGCTAGGGAGCCATAGGGGACCGCAAGGGTTGGACTGTCTCCCTGCCCCTGCATCAGATGCCTCCTGAAGACAAAGCTTTACTACATCTCACGCTGGTCCCTCTCTCAAGTAAAACGAAGTTTCCAGCACATCACCATGTTTGCTAAGACACATTTCCCTTGAAGGGATACAGACTGGTACTAGTCTGTCCAACGCTTTATCAACTGAATATTACATTAACTTTTCAACACTTCGATGAGGATTGATGTCAAGCTGGTTGGAATACAGTTAAATCAGTCACCCACCCTGCCCCCTTCTACCCCGGCACCGCTAATTTTAAGACCCTCAATACCAACAGTTATCAAAAAAAAGTCTGCAGGCCTGCAGTTTTCAGCAAGCTTTTTAAAACAATCATGTCATAGTGCTGCCGATTTACATATATATCTCCCTAGAAGGTAATAAATCTTTATTTGTTAAGACGGATTTAATTCTCTGTTAGAATGGCATTCATGGTATCACATTCTGCACCTTCCCAAATACAGAACAGTATTAACAAAATATCTCTACTTTTCTTGCATGAGCTACTTTATTATCTCCATCCAGTAACTGGAATTATTTGTTGCCTAACATAATTCAGTTGTAGAAAATATGTAGAGTTAATTCTCTAACTTCCTTCCTAAAACTTCTAACGTGTGTTAATTCTCATGTATCCCTTGTCCCCTTAATTACTGTACTTTGCTTTAAAATTTCTAGATGTGTCTTGAAGCCAGAGGGCTGTTAGTGTAGTAGTTTTCTTTTTTGTTTAAACCAGAATTTCAGCTTTTGGACTATTTAGTATCGTCTTACAGAGATCCTTGTTTTCCATTCACATTTTTCTTCCTACACAATAACATCAAGTTCTCCATGATAACAAATAGGCTCTTTTGAAGCATTAGGTGTAATTTCTTTGGGGCTGCTCTCTGTTCGTCCATTTTGTGTGTAACTGGGTCACAGTCAATGGTCCCATGGCAACCACCAACTTCCAGTTGTGTGATAGCAAAGTCAACGGTAGCCATCTCAGCTGAAGAGCCAAAACAAGAGCTGACCTGCAATGGGCTGAATTTCTGAGGCGCTGAGCACCTTCCCACAATGCCAACAGGGTGTCCAGCTCCTCAGAAGCAACAAAACAAAACAGAGTGCATAAAGGGAAACAAACCTGTATGCTTGCTGATTAGACATTTCGAACATCTCCAAAAAGCATTTTAAAAGAGATCTGTATTAATTTCCTCTATTCCTTGACCATAAAGGTAATGCATTTACCAAGTCACCAATTTGGTGAGTCAACCAGACTAAACAATGAACATGTTCGGGCTCCTGCTCATCAGCCTGACCCTCACCCTGGCTAATAGCTTCTGCATGCTACCAGCCATCTGCTGCTTGTTTGATGAACAAGGCAAAATGAACTGACCTCAGTCCTACGCCAGCGCGGCGCTTCCACAGAAACCGCAGTGCTCCCCAGCAGCCGAGAAAATCAGTGCAAAGCACACGCACTCCGAGCATAGATACAACGTTCCTTATCTGCCCAAGGTGGAAGCATTTACGCCGTACCTGGATTTGCACATGCAGTCGATTAAACTTCAGTACAGAGTCAGTCGTTAGCTTCTAGGACCAAGCCTTTCACAGGGCAATAAAACTTAATGCATTCAGCAAGAAAACCACAACATTTGGTTTTGTAATTGCCACAATAGTAGGAAAAACATTCAGAACCTTCAGTTTCACAACTTTATTTAAATATAAATATGCTAACTATTCCTACAGTGATCTGTTAAGTATCCTAGAACCGTGATGGTAGCAGTCTACAGATGTAATTCTGCAGTTCAACACAGATGATGGACTTTTCCACATAATCAGGAGAACCACATGGCTCCTGAAGCACATACTTGCATGCATTTAGAGTAGAAATTTCTTACTATGTTTAGCAAGAGTCTTAAGTTCAGTAGCTGAAAAGGAAATAACCTGGGTTCTTGCTGTACATCAGCCACCACAACTTACTTTGCACAACCAAAAATTACTCAGGAAAAAATACATACAGTAGTGCAGTCACTCCTCCTCTTTATTAAAACAGCAAAATGGGAGGGAAAGTGAAGGGGGAGGGGGGGAAGACTGTAGCACTGCATTAAAAAAGCAAAACAGAGAGCCCTACCCATACCTTCTGCAACAAATTCCCCCTACATTAGGCAGCAAATATTCAAAACCACCAGTCTGCACAGATAGTTCAGTCTGAAATGTACACTCCCTGTGCTGGATTCCTCTGTCCCCTCCTCTCGGGCTCGAGGTAAACATAATGATGCAGAAGCCTCAGATACTGAAACATTTTTCTACTACCCAGATTTTGCCAAACACATATACACATGCTTTATACACATATCTAAAAAGGCTTTGTACGGGATGGGAAGAATCTCGGTTTGGGCTGGAAGTCCAGGGTTTGCTGGGAGGACTCGTACTCCTCTAACTCCTTTCATCCTCCTCCCCATCAGCTTAGAAAAATCTCACAAGAAATGAGCAGCTTTACCCACCTAAGAAGTGCATTCCATTCACCAGCAAAGATTAAATACGTGAACTAGAAGTTTCTACTGAAACCCTCGGTCATCACACAGTTAATGACAGTTTAAGATGCCGTAACAGTGTTTCAAAGGTCTATTGCAGAGACTAAAGTCAGTTCACACTCCTCTTGTAATTTCTGATTAAGGTTAGCAGAGTCTGAACGAGTTGCCCGAATATTAAATTCAGATGAAAGCACAGAGCGACTTTAAAATACAAGTGCTATTCCTGACTAGTAATACATCTGCATCCACATAAACCCTCCCAAATCCTTAAGAGCCTTCCTATAGAACATAACCCACTTTGAGGCTTCGTCTGCATTTTGGATTACTTCTTAAGAGAGAAAAAACCACACAAATTAAAAAATGGATTGATTAAACTGATTGAGATCCTCTTCACACGCGTTTTTCCAGAATCGGAGTGACTCCCAATTCACTTTAAATTCACACCTTCAGCCAACTCAAATATTTCTCAGTGGCATGCGAAGACAAGCCCTTGACTCCAGAACCACACACAGGATTTACTCGGGAGTAACTGTCCAAAATATCTCCCTGGGGAGACAGGCCCAGACAACACAACACATCAGGATGCTGGTTCAACACCAAACCATGCTAAGAAGAATGCAAAAACCCCACACAATCAGAAAAGCTTGAATTCTGGTAAATAAATCCGTGACTGTGTATTTGCCAGGTTTCTTTTAGAGAAGCATTTCCAACAGGCACCTAGCCTTAGTTTGAAAAGCCTCTTATTCTGACACAATTTTCCAAGGCTCCTCTCCATTCCCTCCCTCTCCATCCCTACCCTTTCTCTGCAAGCTGGATCCCCCAGCTGCTCCATCCCAAACCCCAGCCTGCCGCCCAGACAGCTGACACACGGGGCACAGTCCAACACAAAATGTGACAGCCCCTTGTCGTCAGATTTCAAGCATCACCCGAACACAAGGCAAGGTATCCCGAGACAGGAATTGCAGGTTCAGATCCAGCAGAGAGGTGCCTTGACTTTGGATGCTCCCGCCCCCGCAGCTAGGCTCTCCTTGGTTTGTGTTTTTTTTTTTTTTTTTTTCCTGGGGATACATTTTCAGATCAGAGCCATGGCCTGCTGCAGATACAGATCAACTTTGCTCATCCCACAGTTCTCTGTCACTGACAAAAAATAGCTCTGGAGGGAGAGGAGGTGGTTTTCAGCTGTTTTCTCCTCCAGTCCTCTCCAGCCATTTCCTCTTTGTCCTCTTCTTCCAGCTTTTATACCTTGCAATAAGGGAGAAGCCATTTTCTCATGTTCACAGCTGATGTTAGAGCAACTGTTTTCTTACTCTGTGGAGCCAGTAAATCCCCAGATCCGCCTATAAAACAAATTTAATAGTAGCCACAATGTTCCAGCAGCACCCTCATCAACACGATCACCAGGCTTTTTTCATGGAAGAGCTGAAAGAAGCTGGCATCTTACTTGTTTCCTTACCGAAGGCAGCCCAGAGAAGCAGCTGGAGCCAAACAGGGGTGGTCCGGGTAGATGCTTTTACCAGGCACCACCGATACTCTACGGGGTTCAAAAGAACTACAGGAGAGAGGTATTTCCTAGACAGGATCAAAAATAGATGGCTTTAAGATGGCTGGAAAGCATGTAATATACTATTCTTCAATTTTTCTCATAAACAGTAACTTTATTCTTCCCGAAACACTGATCGACACTTGATCCTGTTATGAACAATTCTGAGGCCTCCCCCACAGAGCATCTAAGCTGCATCACATTAAAGCTGTTCCTTTCTCCTTGCCTCTAGCATATTCCTGACATGTAAACAACTCTGCTGTGCACACAAGCGAAGGCACAGCTTAGCGAGTGAAAGCGGCAGCACTAAGGGCACCATAGGAACCCGTCCAATCCTAATAACCCATTATTTTCCCAGGGAACTGTATTTTTTATTAACTAGAAGCCAACTGCTATTAATGCAAATGTACACGTGAAAAATTATCCCATTAGAAAAGCTGAAAGAATAGTACGGGGTATTATTTTTCACAGACAGCCAAGTTTCACGGGTTTTGTTACCCTCCCCATAACCCAAACATACAAGAGAAGTCAGTCGGAATGATAGAAGAATTGTGACAAGATTCGGAGAAAGGCAAATGCCAGGAAATTCAAGCAGCCTGACTGTCTGAGGATTTCGCAGTTGATGTGACACCACATGACAAGCGATGTTCTTGTGGCCAAGAAAACCTATAGGGACTGTTTTCAGTCCAGCTTAAAGAAAAAAAACCCAATAGCGCTTCTCACTTATTCAGCAGGGAAGTAATTAGCAGGAGACACACTGTTACAAAAGCTACCAAAGTTTAGTGCAAAAGCATTGCCTAGCCAAATATTTTGTGGATGTTAACTCTTGCTGCACAGGCACTGGACGAAGCGGGCAAGGCGAGCTGCCCTGGTGAGCCCTGCTCCTCGGGGCAAATTTCCACAGCCAGAATCCACCCGCTCTGCCACGGAATGCCCATGCAGCACCCTTGCTCAACCCACAAATCTCTCGCCGCAGGCAAGTCTGCGAGTAGGAAAAACTAAGGTCTGGAGGAAACGCAGGTCATCTCTAACCCCTATCTCATCCGTCCAGGGGCTCTGCAGTGATCCCAGAGGAAAAGCAAAAGTAACTGCAACTACTTCTGTTTAGGGCCTTCTCTGCATTAGGAGGTTTCCAATGGCAGGAATCCAGAGCGAAGCAGCTCTGGAGTTGTGAAGCAAATACAGCTGCACTGCCAGGCTCAAACACCAGGACCTAGAGCAGGCCAGGGTGCCTTGGGACGTTTCCTTCTGACCCGTGCAGTTGCACATTTTTTCCCTCCCTCTTAGGTTAAAACAGAGACCAGTGATTTCTTGCCGTCCTTCTGTCCACACCTACCCTACAAGCTGGAGCAAATCAGTCATGTCCCAACACCCACTGGCTTCCTCTGGCTCACTTCACACATTCAAAACCGTCAGACTATGAATTCCAGACCCTACTTCTTCCTTCCACAACACACAGAATCACCCTAGTCACGCATATCCTTCTCCCCTTGCACTTCTTGTCAAATTTAACCACCCATACTGTCACCAGAGCAAGTTTTAATCTACTTGAAGCCATGAAATCATCCATTTCTTCCCAGTACCCCCCAAGAGCAAACTGCTTTCCCATCCTCCTCTCTCTACAACCCAGCAGGTGAACACCCACTCAATCCTGCACATGACATTGACCCAAGGAGGTTTTCCTGGAGCAAAATAAGCATTCAAGGAGGTCTAGTTTTATGAATAAAATTGCAAATCCTTCCCTGCAGCTAGAATTTCTTCATCACCCCCACATTTCCCACTTTCAATCCTTTTAACACAGATTAAAATAAAAAAACCCACTCCTTCCCCTTTCATATTTTGTGCCAAGGCAAATGGTTGTTTTATTACAAAGGTCAAAATCTCTTTTCACAGAACTAACTGGAGCCTAGCTCCAATGCTATCCTTGCAAAGCAGTCCTGCACACTCTCCCTTTTCACTCTAAAACCCCTACTCACGGTAACTCTGCACTGCACGATACACGTTATAAAGAATTTATACAGCAGTGCAACTAAATCTTAACTCCTGACTAAGGTAAATTAAAGTTCACGGTTAAAGCAGGCCAAAAGTGTATCGCTATCTGCAAGCTGGAAAATTTAGACAACTCCTCACAGACTCAGGCCTTGAAAAGTGCAAGGTTCAGCTGCTGCACCCTATGTATCTGACAAAACGCAATGTCACAAACCCCAGCACCAGAAGGTTGTAGCCACATCTCAGTGCCAAATATCTGATGGAGCCATCTCCTTTGCAGAGGAGCCTGATCAGAAGACTATAGCCTAGCCATAACTCAGGATTCAATGGCTAAGGGGACCACTGAACTAAGAGTGTGAAACATTCTGGGTTTAAATTATGAATGATAGCAGCAGCTCAAGTTAAAGTTACATATTTTCATTCACCTTTCATGCCTATAAATAAATAAAAATGAAAGAAGGGTTGGAGAGTGGCTTTTTGTACACTGTCAGCAAACAAATGCCTTGATGTATATTCACCATGCACTAAACATTTGAGATTCAGTACCAAAAATGCCTAGGATTGCACATAGCACAGTTTTAATTAATAAGACAACAAACCCCAGTTTATTACCTCTCCTAGGATCGGAGCCACAAGACCTACCTCGTATCAAAGATGTGCCCCAGACAGGAGCACTCAGAGGCTATCATTTTGTATCTTAAAGGATTTCAAAAGGTTGCTGAAGCTCCCATGCCTCTCATGAATTGGTTTTGATTGACACCCCACCGCCCCCCCGTCTTTGGCCTACTGCAGTTGAAAAACTCCTCAGACAGACATTATTTAGGCTAATTTAATCGAATCCAGAGGGCCGGGTTTGAGTCATTGCTTCAGTGTCACACTGCAGTCTGTGGCACTCTCCACTTTTACCACTATCCCAGCATTAAGGCAAAAAGGCACCGTGGACCTAGGGTTTCCCAGTAGACACCCAGCTCAGATGCAGACCTGTAGGAATGCAAGGCCTTGACTGACAAACACCAATTGAGGAAAAGCAAATGGGTCTGTATGCAAGAGCATACAAACAGTGACAAACTGGAATACCTCTACCCATGCAGCACCTAGTACACCAGTGCGACTCAAAAAGGTTACGAAGCAAGTATAATTAATACTAATAATGGGAACATCGGGCTCTTTCCAAGTGCTGTAACCTCATCAAAACGTTCAAACCAAATTTGACATTTATATCTGTATAAATGACATGTACGAGAAAGCAAAGAGAAAGCAACATTTGCAGTTCAGGGAAAGACATCAAAACAAACACGTCCATAGTACTCAAATGCTAAGCTACATGTGGGAATCTGATTATCTTTTGAACGGCTGAAAGCTGGGACACAGAGGAAAGGGCTTCTTGTTTTTAAATTAATTATTAATCAATCTTTTCAGCCATCAAACCCCTGCAATGACTCATCCACTTTCTTTACCAAAGTCTAAATTGTTATGAGAAGACTGCAATTCCACTGGAACATTACCCTCCTGAGTGCAATACTTAACCCTGCACATGGGAAAGGATTTTAACAGGTTCATTCCTCTCCTACAAAAAGATCATATTCTCATTGAACTTGAAAAGAAAAATCACAAACAAACCTGTAAGGCAAAACAGTATTTAGAATTTTTACATTGAGAGAGACAAGCGAAGAGAAAGTCCACCTCAGTTATTCATAGCAAAGCCAGTATTCTTCTGGTGACAGCATGCACTGCAAGCAACGAGAGAATTCGTGCCATCAGAAATCCTCAATACTCATGCCATTAAACAATCCAGTTCTTTAACACTCATACAGACAGTTCCTACTGTCTGTAAAGGAACTGAGTTTTATGGAAGCATGGCTTGATAGGAGTTGCTTTTTAAGCTTACAAAATTAAGAGCTTGATCCTATACCCCACATCCACATAAACCTCTTTTCAGAGTGAACAGCTCTATTAAATAAACGAAGCTGCAAGACTGGAGCTCAGTTGGCGATACCCGTGTACAGAGCTTGCTCTTTTCCTGCGCTAAAATTATATCAGAACATTACAACACATTTGCATATCTCCCACACATGCAACTTTTTCCCAGCAGTAACAAGAAGACGGCATCAAGGCTTAGAAAACATACCAGACAGTGATAGGAGAAGAGGGTGGAGTTCCCTGCAGGAACACCCAGACCAAAGTCCAGCAGCTCCTGGGGAAGGTGCTGCCCTTCTACCAGCCCCAACGCCTTCCTATCAGGCTCCCACTTATCAGCGTCAAATGTGAAACTCCACCCAGGAAACAAAAAGCTTCCCCTTGTTTCTCCCCTCTCCACAGCCTCCTGGCTACTATCAGGAAAAGTGGCATCACTCCACCCTTTTTCCACAAGAATGGTTTCCATTCTTCCCCTTTTACCACGCTCAGCCTTGGAGCTACAGGAGGCAGAGGAAAAAGAAGTCTCTGCTGGGTTCTCTCTCCCTTAAGTCTCTCCCGTATGGTTTTCCTGGGAACATTTCTAGCAGCAGCCCACACTGCTGCCCTTGATTTTAATCATGCATAAGTAACATGAAATCCGCATGAGACTTGGCAGTTTTCCAGTCTCACAACTTTTGCAAGAAAACACCAATTAAAACAATCGGAGCTTCGGACTTTAACCTAGCAAAGCTATGAAAAAAAAAAAAAAATTACAGGTAGCAGACCTCCTTCCTGGAAGATTTTGATTTACACATTGGTGCACAGTTATTTGCAGAAAAGCTTTTAGTTAAAAAATAAAAATGACAGCAGTGCTGAAGATTTCTGGCACTTTACCTAAGCTGCCAGTTAAAAAAAAAAGTGATCCAAGTCGAAGGAAGTAATAAAAGGTTACTATCAATCACAGGAAAATACCTGACCTGCCATGAATAAAGTGTTACTAAGGCATGAGAGTAAGTTTCAGCGATTTTAAAAGTCAATAATGGAATCCAGTGTCATAATTCAAGGTGTGTTACACACTAGAAATTGTAGAAATGCTCAAGTTGTACGGAGCCATGGCCTTCCCTCCGATTCTTTCCAGTGGCCCATTTTTCCCATTCGCACCCTGCCACGGCATCCCAATAGCAAGTAGAACAAGTCAATTAACCTGAAACTCAGGAAAGTCTCAAATATCGTGTAGGAAAAATTGAAAACAAGCCCATACAAGTAAGACAGTATAACAATAACAAAGTAAATATAATGCCCCCCAAATGATTGTGTTAGGTGCAGGGCAAGTGCTTTGTACCATAATTTGAAGACCCAACTAGAAAGAAATGAAACAACAAAAAATTACGTTTGCTAGTATCAGATCAGGCCGAGTACACACCACGCACACGGGGATAAGATACCACTCTAGGAAGCAGGCGTTCTGACACCAGCACACTTAAGATCTAAATTACCCCGGACCAGGGAACGGAAGAATGCAGAACCGCATGAAAGGAAGGCAAACCCTGCTTACAAAATAGCAGTGAGTCAGCTCCTGAGGACTGGTCTATGACTGTGCTCTGAAAACAAGATGCACATTCCTTATGTGCCCTCCGGTTGAAACAAGCCTGAAAACAAGTCCATCCCCTAAATACACTTTTAATATGGCAGATGATATTCCAAAAAAGGTGCCAAGAAACATCAGTAACACTGTTTAACCCATTGAAACTTCAGAAAACTTTTTCAACCGGTGCTGACCCACACAGCCTATACACATCTATCTATGCTTGATGCATTTAATAAGCAAGAAACACTTGTATCCCTGGCCTCAGATCAATCAGAAACAGCTTATCTTGGGGATACCTCCAACTCTAAAAGGTCATTGAGTTATTTTTAAGAGAATCCCTTTTTAAAATGCCATGACCCTTTAGCCTGCCTAGTTCTATCATCTGTGATCAGACTAGCCAGAAAGCCAAGAATAAGCTCCAAGGCCTTTTGTGACAAGCTGTGAAACTCAGCCATTTAGTAGTATAAGGAACACCAAGTAACATGGCTACTCCGAGCATTTATTTGGAGAACACAACTACAGTTGTCCTCATTCAAAAAATCAAAGATAACTGTCGGGTTTTTATAACCCGTCTCCCCCTTCGCAAGTGCCCTTGGCTGCAAGCAGCTCTCTCCTTGACCATATTATAGTCCCTAAACACCAACAAAATGAGCTATCTGGGGGCTTTCTGGTCTTCTGCTCTTTTTTGTTGTTTTCAGATGCTATCAGTGACTTTCAGGCTTTTCCTGGTATATTGACTATTTCTGAAAAAATATATACTCAAAGAATTACTGCAGCACACATGCAGGAAAAAAATAGGTATTACATTCGAAAAAAAAGAACTATTGCAGCACACATGCAGAAAAAAAATAGGTCAATTAAGTCCGCTCTATCAATATTACTTTGCTGACAAGTATTAAAAAAAAGGTGCTGGCCACTGAATATCATGCCAGTGTACACGGAATGGAAGCACCCTGTCCAACGCCTCCCAGAAGAACAGAAACCTTGAGACTGGCTCATTTTATGGAAAGGATTAAAGCTTTTTTCAGCTGGTGTTCTTGCACCCTGAATCCCTCTGCCAGACACTGCAGTTTATCATTGCTAAACACTTAAATTGCAGAAGTACCTAGAGGCCTCAAGTAAACCAGGGCCTCAGCATGCAAGGTACAGAATATATACATAATACTTGACAGCCCTTGCCTCATCATATTTTTCTATTTCAAGTGTTTGTCTTCCCACTAACACAGCTATGTGAGCAACCCGCGCAAGCAAAAGAAACTCAATGACACTGCAAAAAACCAAACCAAAACCACCCAAGTTCTACCGAGAACATATATAAATACTATCCAACATACAAGGAAAACAGAAGAAACTCTACCCCTCATTGGGATATTATATACAAGGATCTAGCTAAATGTCAAAGCAAAGCAGGTTTGGGGCTTTTTAGGTTGGCATAGCTCCAGCTATTGTAACAAAGGCAGAAGTGGCTGTTGAAATAAGCTTTGGTAAATGTTTATGGATAAGGCTTCCAATTCTCATTTTCCCATCCCCTACAACCAAGACGTACCCTTTTAGTGAAAGAAGGAGTTTCTCAGTTGTTGCCTTCAGATTGATCCCTGGTTGAGACAGAGCAGGGGTGCAAAACCAAAACAAAAGAAAAAAATTTACATGAGCTGTAGGGAGAGAAACTACAGACAGAGTGCTAAAAACCACATTTGCATAGCTTAAATTAGATGCATTAAAGATGAACAAATATGCCATAAATCTGAACTGATGCTTAGCAAGATGATGGAGTTCTTGGCAACCTGATTATTTACCAAGCTGACAGCCAGTTACCCCAGATGGTCTCGGTCTAAACACACAGACCAGGACGGCACAATCCAGAGGAGAAGTGGACCAACACATTCCTGTAACATTACCAGTGCTTTTCGCTCCATGCTGCTGTCCCTTCTGATAGCTCTCTGCTCCCCCATCACCCCACCTCTGCCTTCCCAAACATTGATCCACATACTGCAGAGCTTCCCCGCAGCTCCCCATCCCGTTCCCTCAGCTGCAAATGAAATACCAGCATCGCTGTGGATCTTGACTGCAAGTTACCACCAGTCAGCTGCTGCCTGGGGACTAGGGAGCACACAGACTTGGGGAAAAAACAGCCATTACTCATCAACAGAGAGGTGGTAACTTGACATGGGACTGCCAAGCTCTGTCACAGCCCATTGCTTCTTGCATCTAAAGAAAATCCCACATGACACCCCTATTTCCACAGCCTTCCCCATCTTCCCCATGCCACAGGAACGTCCGCCGCCCCCAACCTCAGGCAGCACCACCAACATCCCAGCCCCGTGTCACGGGAGGCAGCGAGCCACGCTGTGGCACCACCTGCCAAAAAGGCAAAGTATGCGGGACTGCCGGATCCAGTTTGCACCACAGCCGAAGCCCAGGCTGTAGCTCTGGTGCGAGCAACAATCTGGTTTGGGGTTTTTTTGGGGAGTGAGGGTGTGGTTGAGCTTTGCCTCTAGAGCCCCAAACCACCATGCTTCCTCTGTAGCAAAGACTGAAAAAACCCCTGGGGGTAGTGTTCTCCTTCGCTCCACAGGAATTCAAAACAACACATGGGGTGTGTGTGGGGGGTAGGGGCTGTCTGGGGATTTTTTTTTGGTTTTGTTTTTTTTTTTAAACTATAAAATTTCTTTTCATAGATTTCCAACCCCCCCTATTACAAACATCAGTAATGTTAACAATCATTAAGTTCCTTACCTAATTACTTGAATTGCCCATAAAAGTTGTTTTGCAGCCTGCCTGGAAAAACATTTTACTTCAAAAGGTAGCAGATTCAGTTTATGAGCAGAAAAATAACTTTTTTTTGCCCAGCTCCTGCAGAACATAAGAGTTAAGGGAACAGGAAAGAGGCTGATGCCTTATTGATCAAATCAGTTCTAATTACGGATAGAAAACGTTTCCACAGCTTCCAATAATACACTGAGCAAGAGCTACTTCATGAAATGCAAAGTCAGATAAGTGGAAAGCTTGGGAGTTTATTGCTCAGCAACAAAGGCGAGGATTTATCTATCCAATCACCAGAGGCAGTGGAATGTTATAATTGCAACAAAACTCCAGCACCTGAAATAATAAATAAAACTAGAGAATTGTATTATTTATATAAATTTAATTTTTTTCTAAAAGAGGCCCATAAAAAGCTGTGAACAGAGTAACACAATATTACAGCTAAGCCACAGAAGCACTAAAATAATTGGGCAAAGAGCTGTTTATTTTTTTTTTCCCTTGCAAGTCTCTCCCCACCTCCCATCTTTACTGTCTAGGGCGCCAGGCAATAATGTCACCAACTTCTTATGGTATGTCCTTTTCACCATCAAGAGGTGCAAATATAGCATTATTAGACAACACATTAAGCTCAACTACACAAGGAAAATCAGGTCTTGGAAAGGCCAACTTTTCCCCATCCCAGCCCAAACCCTTCTGTGGTTTCTCAATTTTCAGAAGTGTTTCACCTCCCTGTGAAACTATGAGGTATGGCCAAGGATGGGCACACCTTGCCCTTTGCTGTGCTGATTCGGTGCTCCAGTGTTCACAGCCAGCCTCTAAGAGAACAAGCACACTGTGATGGTGCTCCCTTATTCAAGGGAGCAGCACCTACCGAAGACAAGGGACGAAGCTTGAGGGAGCAACCATGCGTTGAGGATCTCTTCCCATCTATCCAGAACGCACCTCCTGGGATTCTAGCTGAGAACTGTGAGCAGGTAAATATTTCAAAACACCACCATTTTGTGTCAAAACAGATTGCTAAGGTTACTGCAGCCTACTGCATTTGGTACACATCCAGTAGGAAACAGGTCTACACGCACGAAAACATGCAACACGACAAGAACAAAGAGTATAGTCAGGACCCTGAATTTTAGAAAAGCAAACTTCCAGCTCCTCAAGGAGATAGTCTGAAGGACTCCCTGGGAAACGGTCCTCAGGGACAGGGGAACAGAACAGAGCTGGCAGATCTTTAAGGAAGTGATCCACAGAGCGCAAGAGCTCTCGATCCCCAGGTGTAAGAAATCGGGCAAAGAAGGGAAGAGACCGGCGTGATTGAGACAAGAGATGCTGGTCAAACTAAGGAGGAAGAGGGAACTGCACAGGCAGTGGAAGCAGGGACAGGCATCCTGGGAAGAGTATAGGGACACGGTCCGGTTGTGTAGGAATAGGGTCAGGAAGGCCAAGGCTCAGCTGGAGCTAAACTTGGCTAGGGATGCAAAGAATAACAAGAAGGGTTTCTACAGGTATATCAGCCAGAAAAGGATGGTTAAAGAAAGCGTACCCCCGCTGATGAGCGAGACTGGCAAGCTGGTAACAGCAGATGAGGAGAAGGCTGAGGTACTCAACAACTTTTTTGCCTCAGTCTTCACTGGGAACCTCTCTCCTCACCCCACCCGAGTTGATGGATGGCATGAGGGGGACCGGGAGGGCAAAACCCCTCCTGCTGTAGGAGAAGATCAGGTTCATGACCACCTGAGGAACCTGAACACACATAAGTCCATGGGACCTGATGAGATGCATCCCAGAGTCCTGAGGGAATTGGCCGATGTAGTCGCCAAGCCACTCTCCATGATATTTGAAAAGTTATGGCAGTCAGGTGAAGTCCCTGGTGACTGGAAAAAGGGAAACATTGTGCCCATTTTCAAAAAGGGTAGAAAGGAAGACCCTGGGAACTACCAACCTGTCAGCCTCACCTTTGTGCCTGGGAAGATCATGGAACAGATCCTCCTAGAAGCTATGCTAAGGCACATGGAGGCCAGGGAGATAATTCGAGATAGCCAGCATGGCTTCACCAAGGGCAAGTCCTGCCTGACGAACCTAGTGTCTTTCTATGATGGTGTGACAGCATCAGTGGACAAGGGAAAACCAACGGATGTCATCTATCTGGACTTCTGCAAAGCTTTTGACACAGTCCCCCACAACATCCTTCTCTCTAAATTGGAGAGCTATGGATTTGATGGGTGGACTGTTCGGTGGATAAGGAACTGGCTGGATGGCCGCATCCACAGGGTAGTGGTCAATGGCTCGATGTCCGGATGGAGACCGGTGACGAGTGGTGTCCCTCAGGGGTCCGTACTGGGACCGGTGCTGTTTAATATATTCATCAATGACTTAGCGAGATCGAATGCACCCTCAGCAAGTTTGCAGATGACACCAAACTGAGTGGTGCGGTTGACACACCAGAAGGACGGGATGTCATCCAGAGAAACCTGGACAGGCTGGAGAGGTCGGCCTGTGTGAACCTCATGAGGTTCAACAAGGCCAAGTGCAAGGTCCTGCACCTGGGTCGAGGTAACCCCCAGTATCAGTACAGGCTGGGAGAAGAAAGGATCGAGAGCAGCCCTGCCGAGAGGGACTTGGGGGTGCTGGTGGATGAAAAGCTGGACGTGAGCCGGCAATGTGTGCTGGCAGCCCAGAAGGCCAACCGTACCCTGGGCTGCATCAGGAGAAGAGTGGCCAGCAGGTCGAGGGAGGTGATTCTGCCCCTCTACTCTGCTCTGGCGAGACCTCACCTAGAGTGCTGCGTCCAGCTCTGGAGCCCTCAGCACAAAAAGAACATGGAACTGCTGGAGCGGGTCCAGAGGAGGGCTACAAAAATGATCCGAGGGCTGGAGCACCACTCTTATGAGGACAGGCTGAGGGAGTTGGGCTTGTTCAGCCTGGACAAGAGAAGGCTGCGGGGAGACCTGATTATGGCCTTTCAGTATCTAAAGGGGGCCTATAGGAAAGATGGGGATAATCTTTTTAGTAGGGCCAGCTGTGACAGGACAAGGGGTAATGGTTTTAAACTAAAACAGGGTAGGTTTAGACTGGATATAAGGAGGAAATTCTTTACAACGAGGGTGGTGAAACACTGGAACAGGTTGCCCAGAGAGGTGGTGGAGGCCCCATCCCTGGGAACATTCAAGGCCAGGTTGGATGGGGCTCTGAGCAACCTGATCTGGTTAGCAGTGTCCCTGCTCACTGCAGGGGGGTTGGACTAGATGACCTCTAGGGGTCCCTTCCAACCCAAAACATTCTATGATTCTATGATTATTCCGCTGAAGGTTCAAAGAGAGCGCTGCTGCATTTTGACCCTGCTCAGATTTTTCTCTGCTATAGCAAGTTTGCTGACAAGCACCCACGAGCACCACCTCCTTCCCACCCCGTGCTGCAGTCAGTATTACCGCCCGCGGCCGGGCCAGGTTCAGTCTCGCAGGAGGACAAGCTGGCTGGAAGCCACTTGGCTCGCAGATGCATGGCTGCAGGGACTGGCTTTTGCTATCAGTAATGGACAAATCTCCCACCTAGGAAAAGAAATATGGGAGCAAAAACAGTGGAAAAACCACTGAAGTAGGGCTATTTTCCAGTTTCTGTATCTAATGTTAACATTGAAAATTCCGCTGGGAGGACAGGAAGAAAGAAAAAGATAACCTGACATGAAAATTGTAACACTGGAGGAGCGAGGTACACAGAAGTCCTTTTCATTGCAAAGCAGTAGTCAAAATGACATCTCTATCTACACCTAAGAAAAAATTTACTTCTGCCTTGAGGCGACCTTGGCAATAACATTGTTGCAAGCAAGAAACAGTTTATTGGCTTGGGGGGAATTTAAATCAGTTTAATTTATTTGTCAATTAATAAACTTCTAATTACTGCTTCTGGTATTGAAACACACGTGGGGGAAACAGCCCTTCCTCGCCAATCCCCTCGCCATACCTGGTCCTGGCAGGGAGGCAATGGGGCTTCCTCCACCGGTCACGGTCTTCCGGCTGCCCTTTGGGGTTCCTTCGGTTGGTTGGGGAGGTGCGTGGAACCATCCGTGACTGGTACAGGGCAGCCCTGCCCTCCTCCCTCCGCCCTCGCTTCCAACACCGTGCCAACCACGGCCGATACCAACATCGATATAACTCGATGTGTGAGCAGGCAGACCTGCAGGGAGCCTCTACAACACAGCGGGAGCATAACTCAGTATTGAGTTAGAAGAGGTCCATCTGTAGGCGAACATCCAGGAAAGCCTGCCACCAGCGTCACGTCTGGAGCCAGCACACCCTCCCCCAGAGGCTGAGGGACACTTCGAAACACACAGCTCTTCAGGACATCCATCTTTTGTCTGCCCTTTGGTAGCCATTGTCAAAAATTGATTTTGGTTTTTTTTAATCTCATCCTCCGCCTCTGCCACAAGCTCACACAGCTCATACCCACAAAATACAAAGGGCCATCAGCATCAGCTACACCTGGCACTCACTCCACAAACAGAGCAAGCTGACAGGTTACCTCCTAAAATTAAGTTTGGTATCAATAGTTTTGTGTAATTAACTCACGGAGGGAGCTGATGCAGAGCAAGTAAATTCATCAGATTTGCCTACCTCTGGAGAATGAACACTGCCTTACACCCAACACAGAGAGGCTACTACACGCCGAAACGCCAGTAAAGCAGGACACAAGAAATGAAGCAAAACAAGGAAGCAAATCCACTCTTCTTGGGTCCCTTCGTTCCCACTTCCAGAGGAAGGTCAGCATTGCCGCTTCCTACATGCTTATAGTAAACAAATAGCTTATACAGACAAGTTGTTCTTAAAAGAAATCAAAAGCACACCAGTGAAACGTGATCTAAAATAAACCAGCTATGTTTGAGGATATCACTATTTCCCCTGGCGCTTCAGGATTCTGCAGCTGCAGAAATTCCTCTAAAAAATGCTCCCACAAAAGAGGTTTCCAGACACAAATATATTATATATATATACATACACACTCCATCACAGTAACCAGACCAGAACACTCACACAGCAAAGCCCCTAGCCACACTTAAACATTTTGCTGATTTAGCTGTATCAGCCAAGATTATTTTTTCTTGCTTCCCAGCACCGCCAGCAAAAACCTTACTGCAGAAGCCCTTCTAGTGGCTGTGAAATTTTTCTGCCTGCTTAAACCGTTCCTTTCATAGAGCCCAGTTTAACAAGTGCCAGCAAAAAAAACCGTCCTCTCATAGCCATAGGGGCACCTCAGAAGGAAGTGGCAAGACCGAGTAACGAAAGCGTGCACGAGGGAGGGGTGAAGGCAAAGGAGAGCATTGCATCAGTCTAGCCTACGTCTACAGAAAAAGGGAGGAAGCAGCAACTGCCATCGCACTGGGTTTGCGCCAGCAGAAACTAAACTGCAAAGTCACAATCCAACTACAAGAAGGAACAGCAGTAAAATCCTGCACACAGGTCAGACCAACCAACTTCACTTTGATAGATGTGGCATTTCATTTTCTACTGGGATTTTTGTGTGTCACATTTCATGTGTAATGTATGATCTCGAGAAACAAACAGGCTGCCTGAAAACATAAGTGCAAACCATTTCATTTATGTCAAATAGATGCTAATCCTATCCCGCCCCCCCCAGACATGATTAAGAGTCAGCTGGGGTAACTGTTTCACGACTGATAAGATATATATGTTTTAGCAAAGAAATGGCGATATCTCACAACTCCAAGCCATCTTACGGGTAAAACCATCCACGCATTTCCCCATCGGGAGTGAAAAACCTCTCCACTCTTCCTAATGAGCACCCTTATAATGCAGACTCACCCTGGCTACGTGAAAAGTACTCGAGATTAAGAATAGAAAAGTGTGGGTTAGAAAACAACAAAAAAGTTTAAGACAGATTCAGTACAGTTATAAAGACTGCCCTGTCTGTGTTTCTACTCAAATATGAATCTTCTCTACCCCCCCCCCCTTTTTCTAAACCCAGATCTGCTGCAGGTTATCCAGCCTGCCACATCACATCAACGCAGAAACCAGTAAGGCCTGGCTGCAGAATTTAGGTCAGCTTGTCTGTGGAGTACGTAAGGTCTTGCACATAGCCATGAATTTCCTAGTAATGCTTCAATAATCCCTCTTCATCCTGCTATGCAGCTACCTTAGCAGCAGCCGCTAGCCTTCCTCCAACTCCCCAACACAGACTCTCCACAGGAGGGATGCTTCCAGGCAACTGAGCCACCAGCTCTTCCTTGGGAAGCAGGAAGCTGGTTGTTGAATCAAATAAATGCTGGTTCTTATTTCCCAAGACAAAAAAAAAAAGAAAAGTGAAGGATTCCTAATGCATGCTAGAAAAGGACTTCCTTTTTTTAACCACACAAGGAAAGATGTAATCAGAGCTGGAAATTACCCCTAGAACATTAGGAATAATTTTCTTAACAGATCATCTAAACAAAACCCCACTGATTCCATCTGAGTCAATGAATAAAAAATAGCATCAAAATGTGACTAATAAATTCAGACAGTCCAAGGGACAGATGCTGGTATTTCTGGAGAGAAAGCATCACTCGAGGTGAAAAACACTGCCTCTTCAAAGAATGCTTCCCTCTAGAAGTGAATTGCAGACCATTGCCATCCCAAGCATTGTACGTGCACGCATAAGTAGCGGCCCTCCTCTTAAGGAATCTCTAAAAATACATAAAAACATGCAAAGACTTTTCAGAATATGGTCCTTGGAGCAGGAGATCCACGTAAACTGGAAAGTACAGTTACGTAAGAAAAAACAAAGACAAATGCAATAAACCAATAAACCTTGAACTTCTCTGTCTTCACAGAACAAGATGAACCTCACTGAGTCTTCTTAAGTATGACAATTTGAAGGATGCAAATGCAAGAACAAATATCAGTTTCTAGGAATTGTTATGGGAATCTCAGCAAATAAAAACACAGCTAGCAAGCTGACAGTTGGGTTTGTCTTCTGCTACCTTCGTGTGCTCTATGGTTGCCACATACCATTGTGCTCCTCGAAAGCTGGCACTTGCATCTCCCCATTAGAACGAAGAATAAAACTGAGGAAAAACTCTTTCCTCAAGGCATCAAATTGCTCTTCAACATTCATACGTTTGTTAAGAGTATTCCTAGTCCATTCTTTCCAACTCACATGGAGCCTGGGTACAGGTATTGGCAAGCACGTACTGAGCTGTTCTGCACATTAGATGTGTAACTCAAATACCCCAGAAAACACAAAGTTGCATTTATTTATGTTTACCTCAGCTGTATTACAGAGCTGAAACATAACACGCACCCGTGCCAGGCACACAGGTGATGTGGTGGTTGTTACTGGGCCACCATTACATCACACACATTAGCAAGACTTTTTAAGGAATGGAACTCTATTTTTATAACTAATGATCATCCACGACTTCACTTCAGCTCAGCATCAGACAACTTTTCCCATTCCTGGCTCAGTACCTGATCAGGCTGTGCTTCTCCTCCCTTCCTCCTCCGGCTTCAGCTGGGCTGAGCGCTGGCTCCAGGAGGCTCTGGTGACGGGAACACCAAGCCAGGCGCTGACAGTCACTCTCTCATTTTGACAAGTGCCACAGACTCTTCCTGTATAAAAAACAAACAGCTGTGAATCAAAGTGGCTGAATAAAGTGTTGACGCTAGAGAGAAGCCGCTCTGAGACACAGAAGTGGAACGTTAGTCATCCTTTTGCCACCAGTGCCTGATCTCTGGGGAAGGCTGAGCACACCCTTATTTTAGTAATTTCAGAAATACTCTAAACGAGTTGATCTGTTCTTGAAGAGCGGAGATCCCTCAAACTAGCAATTTGCCATTTCCCACATATTTTCTTAAACGTGTTGGTTTATCCAAACTTAACCAAGAGCACTGCTATTTCTACACCGTTGCTTCCCTACACCACCATAAAAGCCAGACCAGACCCCAGCGATGTGGTAGCCACACACTGCATGTTCTCCACACAACCGTTTTGATCACACTTGAACAGCAACATTAAAACAGTGTGCCAAGCCAAGCAGCCCACCTTGCGTCAGTGAGCTGCCTGGAAAACACCTCTATCCCCAGGATGAACAAAACGGGAGAAGAAATAGGGTTCTCCCCCCTCCACCTTTAGCCCAACACTTCCACCAGCCAAGACCCCAGCATGGCTGCCTTCACCTCTGGCAACTCAGAGGCTCCAGAGTAGAACAGAGCCCACAGATGGAAAGCAGCGACTCAGCAAAACGAACAGCCAGACTCCAGCAGGTAATTCATGTGTATTTATTTTAGTTTGCTGCTTATTAAGTATGCCTCGTTATAAATCAAGTATTTTACAGTAATTGCCTCCAATCAACAAACACCAAGAAAGCCGCTATGTAGACCGATGCTGCTTTGTAACCAAAATGAGTGTCCTAGCAACAGGCACGACCCTACACGACTCTCTGTGCACAGCAGGCTGGCTGCCACTGCCTCCCTGCCCTTCCCCTGCCCCTCCTGCGCCCCAAGCAGCCCCGCTGCATGCCCAAGCTGTGCCCAAGCCCCCCCCACACCCTGCCAGGGGGCACGCACGGCAAGGCTGGCAAGCCCCAGCCCAGCTGGCAGCAGCATCTCGCCAGGAACAGGGGCATCCTCCCTCCACTGGCACAGGGAACGTCCCACAGCCAGGGCTCAAAGGCAAGGACAACCAGCTGCATCCCCTGCTTCAGCCACCAGCCCATCGCTTCCACAACGGCGGCGGTGGCAGAGGGGAGCTGCTCTGCCGCAAGGGGCTGTGCCCAGTGCCAAGCACAGCGCGCTCACCCACACGAGCAGCTCCCAAGCCACCACAGAAAATAAAAAAAAAAAAAAAAAAAAGAAAACCAAAACAAAAAACCCACCAACATACACACACTTGCCTCTTAATTTATTTTCCAAGGCCTTTTCAGGGTTGGCACCCGCTGGCACTCAGAAGCCCACAGGAGCAAGCCCTGTGTCACACTTACCACTGAGAGCATTTTAAAGGTCAGCAGGAACCTGCTGTTCCAGGTTTCTTCTTAGCGGTAGAGCTCCAGGATAAGGAGATGGGGAAGACACTGCCAAATACGCAAGTAAAAATTGCATCTTAAAGAATTTCCTTCTTCAAAGGGTTCAGGTGGTCAAGTGGTCTCAGGAGAACTAAATCCCTTTGCAGTATATATCACTGGAATTGGAGGTTTCGGAGACAGATTTTTTTTTTTTAAATACACAAAGGGGAAAAAAGCTCTGACAAAGGTCTATTGCAAGCAGATTACAGAACAGACCTTTGGATCGTACTTGAGCTCCGACAGAAAACGCTCTCATAGCCACAGGGCCATTCACCTTGGCTGTTTCTGCAACCTTTATTCACAAAGTCAGACCTATGGAAGAAGAGCCTAAGCAGAGCTTGCCGTGCCTCCTCAGCCGCCACCCCTAACAAACAGGTTTTGAAAACAGAAGGCAGAAGGCAACTCCCATCTCCATTTTTTGAAAATGCACCAGCCTTTTAAGAAAGGTGTCGAGAGAGGCCAAACCCCACCGCCGCCACCACCACACTTGGTAAGCCATGGAAGAACAGGACAGCTCGTCTTCAAGAGCTCCATCACAATCTGAAAGACAGCTGAGGCCCATCACCACCACCCTCCCCTTCCCAGGACAGACTGAACACAGGAGTTGGAACACACCTAGAGGAGAGGTGGAGGGAAACAGATGAAAAACCACACCAAGACTTTGATTTTGGTTTTTTTTAGTGGTTTGGGTGTTTTGTTCGGGGTTTTTTTGGGGTTTTTTTTGTTCTGTTTTTTCGGGGTGGGGGGGTGGGGGTGGGGTGTTTTTAAAGATACTCAAGCAGAAATTCTGATACAAGTCATATCAGTACATAAGTAGAGGCTTGGGAAGAGCCAAGACCAGTGAAGGAATCTTCCCCACCATTTCTGCCACAGATATCCTCCTGGATTTTGTTCCAAATCCCGTTTGAAGAATCCTCTCTTTATGCTTCTTCCCTCAGTTCCCCCTCCCATTTTTGAAGTGACAACCTCAATTTATTAAAACAAAGCAACGTCTTACTTACAGAAACATCTGCTCTGATACAAGAACACACATCCACTCTGTTATAGATTCAGTATGGGGGACAGTGGGTACAAAGGAGATTAAAAAAGGAGCACACGTACCACTTCTCTTATAACCTAGTCCCCTCTGGCACTCATTCCCTTTAATCCTTCTCTTTTCTCTCAGGCCCCTTCAGCATCGGGAAAGGCTTACACCCCATTTCCACTGGGGTGTCGGCATCACCCGCTGCTGATTTTATCTGGATCACAGCCAGGCACTTGGCACTTCAGGCATAACACGTGCAACCTCCAAATGCCACGTCCTATATACCGTAGCCTGCATGTGGCTGCCTTCCTTTCTACAGTCACCTGATCAAACATCTTTTCCACTAAGGAAAACATTATTTCTGTTGCGCTTAACAGAGGTTGCATTTAACAGGGAAATAATCATCGTTAACAGAGTGGGAAAAAAAAAAAAAATCAGATGATGCACTTACAGAACAAATTATTATGGTTTGTAAAGAAAGGAGAAGGAGGGAAATCATGGTATTTTGGGAAAGAAGTAGATATCTTGGAAAAAAGCCTCAGCTTTATTAAGTAAGTGAAGCAGTTCCAGTTATTAGAGGTTTAACTTCAGCAGAACTGAATAATTCTCAGTTCTACGTGTATCTCCAAGTACCCAGCCAACAACAGACATTTGACAATCGCTTTGGGTAAAATGCCACCTTCTTCCCTTGTTGCTGCATAAGAAAAACAACAAACCACCACACAGGAAAAACACCGTGCCATCAAGAGAGAAGAAAAACCCCGAGCTAGCACAGAAACCTACTGTAGAAGTGCTGTCAAAAGCAGCGTGTAACCTAACCGGATAAATACCAGATTTTGTTGCTATCTTGGAGTGAGGTTTTGCAATCAGCTTCAGCTGATTTGTGGGCACCCTGTTGCTTAAGAGCGCAGTGGCCCCCAGGGACGTTCTCCCACCCTCTCCCCTGGTGTGTGCCTGGGAGAAGCGTCCTGCCCCACCAAGGCAGAGGCAGGTGGGCAGGAAGGGAGGACTTCCCCTTTCAACAGTAGTGCAAGCTCAAATTTGCTCCAGCTGGTCTTGAAACCACGCTCCCTTTGGAAAGCACCTTAGGCATTGCTCCTACTCCATGGGAGTCTACAGGATCCCACTGCTGCTCCCTGCAGAGCTCACTGTCCATACGAGGGCCTCGCTGCAGCTTTTCACATGCCACCCAACGCCCCCTTTATTTCGGGAGCTCCCTGCAATTCTTTCCTTCTCTGTGCAGCCACCTCCTCTTCCCCTCTCATGCACCGGGGGCTATGTGCAAACTTCTCCCTGCTTCTTCTCTTCTGTCGCAGAAGGCAGGAATATAACCAAGACATTAACAAACCAAACCTTGCTGGGCAAGCAGGCAAAGTTTCCCCATACTATAGGTAGCCCGTTGTTTGATCCACAGGCAGTAAGAGAAGGGGCTGCTGCTAGTAGCTCTGGTTCTTTAGCAGACAGCAAGTCAGACCTAGGATCTTGCAAGTCAACAGCAAGCAGGTAAATAATCAGACACTGAGGAAGCCTTAACATGGCCGGGGTGACAGAAAGCAGCAGCTATCAGAGCATGGAGGGACGCCATCCTCTCTTCATTCACAAGAGAAAAGACCAGAGGAGGAGCCCTCTCTGCTTCCCACACTGACCAGCTGCAGACTGGTTGCGACCAGGCTGCTCAAGGCCTCTGCGCACATGGACAGACCGCGATTTTACAAGACAAATCAGGAGGTGCAAAACTATTCAGGCAAAACCAGGCTTGTACCAATTCAACCTGTGAGTTTGTAGGTGCCTATTAAATTTGCTGTAATGAATACATACGTCCACACAGGGGTCTGTGCTACTTTGCAACGTGCCTGCAAGCTGACTGCAAACTGGGAGAACTTGGCCGTTCAGCTGTGAGCACGAAGTCCCTGTTTCTGGAGATGAGACTCCCTCAGCCAAACAAACAGTATTCATACACTTCCCACCTGCAGAACAGACTTCATGCTTTAAGATTTTCCCTTATATTTACTCACACTTATCTGAACAGTTTCGTTATCTCCTTTCCTTTGCCACACTGTTACTATTTTCTTTTGTATTTTTGCATGCCTCTCGTGTTTTTATTTTCTGGCCTTACTAGACGCTTCACTGTTTTTGTTCTCCTGTAACTCCGGCCGCAGCAGTTTCTTTCTTTAAAATCTGTTTTGGTTAAACTGATTGATGCTAACCCTTAAATTCACTCTTAAATTCACTTTTCAATCTAGGTACATCCTAAATCAAATTACACTAAAAATAAACAAAGCATAACCACAAATTTTAACCACTGGAAATATAGTCTTGTCCAAACCACTGCCTTTTTCATTTTCCTGTTTGATTATGAGTACAATTCTGTCTCAGTCCACTCTTTTTCCAAGAACTACTCTTCTCCCATTATTCCCCTGTTAGACACTTTCCTACCCGCTTTCCACCGGGGTACTAGCACTGACAAAACTCACGATTTCTGCAGCACCAACGAGCATTTGTGTCTCCACATTCCTCCACTTCTTTGTGTCAAGAGCCAACAGATCTGTTGTCAGAGGGATAGGAAAGGAGAGGAGCAAAATTATCAAGCCAGTCTTCCCTTTCTGTCTGCTAACAACGCCAACGAGGTAAAACACCAAAGAAATTTAGTATGGGTTATAAAACAGCAAACGTTACTTTGAAAAACTCAAGTCCATTAAAAGTTTCATTTCCCTTTTGTCAGTTCCTCTTCTAAGCTAGGTAGTTTAGGCTTTATTTCTTAATTTAATTAGACAGAAAGCAAGTACATGAAAATTTCTGGATGGCAGCCATTGAGGGGAACCCTGTAAGTAGACTTCTCGGTTTGTATTTTTAAACACCAGTCAGATTAAGCGTGAAGTCTGGTTCCTCCGTGCATCTTTGATGAAGGCAATTGCTAATGCATGTGGAAAGCATTTGTAACCATAGTGGTGCCTGAAAACAAAGCAGAGCTAGCGCACTACCTTTCACACTTCTCACTCAGGTTTCAATGCAGAGACTGTCACACCAAAGTAATTCCTATCCTCCCTTTCCACGATCGGTGTACAAAGCACCACGTACAAATAGGCAAGATGGACTTTTCTTTAATCATTCACTGGCATTTGCATTGGTTTAGTGGACAAATTTATACTGAACAATCCAAATAACATCAGCTTGACAATGTGTTCCTCTGTGCAGGACTGCAAAGGTGACAAGATGTCTATTACATAATACTTCTGTATAAAATATTAATATTCACAGAGGAAGCTTTTGAACTGACAGGTTATTTTCAATGATTAACAAATCAGTATTGTATAAGCTTGGGTTATTAATCAGCGTATTTGAGATAGACACAAACTATACTTTTTGTTGACAAAATATGACAAAGTCAGCTTTGTATGTGCACTCCTCAAGCTATATGAATGACCTCCCTGGGGGTTACCACCTTTTCTTTTGACCTTAAGTACTGCAAGATTATAGAACTGCCTCCATCTCTAGCACACACAGCTTCAGCAAGGGTTATTCCAGGCTTGGGTGTTCTTTATACAAAGTTCTCATGCCAGCTGAAAGTGTGTATGTTTCCTTCCCTTCCTATCCTGTGGTGGCTGAAGAACAGATATTCAGACACCATATTCAAATACGCATCCTATGCACTTGTTTTCTCCTTAGAATTGTAATCCCAAGTTGGAAAATCACTGCAGCAAGAATAAAGTGCTTCAAACAAAGTCCACTCAAAAAAAACAACGCTGCTTTTAGTGAGCATGTTGGCATCTGTGGTGTTGGCCCGACTTGAAAACACTAAAGGTGCGGCAGCCCTGGCTTCTGCAGAACCTAAGGGCAATCAGGAACACCTTTTTTATAGGGAAACTTATCTCAGTGCTGACTTGTAAAGAATTAAGTCCAAGGGAGAGGAAAAAAAGTAATCTGCATCTTGGCTGTGGCTTTGTAGCCATCAGGTTCCATGGGGGCGGGTAGGAGCCTGCCTCACTGCTTCATTGCAAGGGCTATAAAGAGCCTTCATGTTTGTTTTTTTTCCTTTCTGTGTGCATCTTTATGGAATGAATCTAGGGAAGGGGTCTGTCTAGAGCATCGCTGGTCTCCAGCAGATGCTCCAGGACACCGTCTGCTAGAGGTCGTAGGTCTCACTGCATTTACCAGCTCCATGTGAGCTCCATCACAGACAAGGCATCTAAACCAGCAATAGACACCTGTATTTAGGCTGCCCCACCCATGGTCTCGACATACAGGGGAAATCATCAGGAGACACGACTCAGACAAAAATCCTGAGCAAGTGAATAGAGAGGGATTTTAAAATTTCAGTTTGGAAATTGTGCAATTTTTTTTTTTTCAAATTTAAATGCACAGCAAACAGTTTGAAGAGCTGTTTGATAGGAAAAGGTAGCAACAGCATTTAATTATCAAATAACATTAATAGCCCAAGCCTTGGATCTGAGAAATCTTCCATTGCATTTTCCTGGTCTTCAAAGGAGATCTTCATAAGACAAGACATCCGAGATGCCTAACTTTTTATTAAAAGACCATATACAGAGGGGGTTCTTTTTTTAACACTAACAAGGAGCAAGGCAGGTCACAAGAACTGGACAATACAAAATGCAGGACCATGGCAAGTAAAGGTGATTGCTGTCCTCACCCACTGCTGGCTGCCCCATGCTTTCAGCCTTGTTATTTTTTCTGCTTCTTCATCAGAGTTACCTCCACCAAGAAAAGCATCTCTGAAAAGAAAAAACCTGAGCAACAAGTAACTCTCCTTCTCCCCTAAGGGTGGCTGTATTTTACATGACGTTTGTTTCCGAAGTCTTGAATATCACAACTACTTCAGCCTTAGAACAAATCACTTCTGAGGGAAGAGCTCAAGTGGAAAGAAGGAAAATTATAGGTAGCGACAGTTTTGAGACTACACGAACAACGTGTTTTCATAGCCTGATTTATACTTGAAGAGGAGGAAGAAGAAAAGGGAAGGTATTTCTTTTAAAACAGTGCCAACAAATGAGTCCTTGGTGCAGCCATACTCTCTTCCCGTACTACTGCTTGCCTCCAAGTGTTGGGCAAAAGTGGCATTTTGCTGGCTTGATTCCAAGAAAACAAGCTTCCTCCTTCTAAGGGTATCTCCCTGAACACTCTGGCAGCTGCTACATACATGAAGGTCTCTGAGCTTCTCTTCCTATCAATTTCCTGAAGGGGTACAGGACCTGTTCTTGCAAGACGGCAAGAATACAGCTGCAGAGAATACAGAAATAAGTGAAAAGAGCTTCAATTCTTTTAATTAAAAGAAATTTGTGGTGAGAGAAAGATTGAGGCAGTGTCAGTCAAAATTAATGATGTGGAAATGAGTATTACTGATGGTATTAGAAAGTGCCAACTTGACTTGTGACGCACTTTCCTTTTTAACATGCCAAAACCCAAGATGATTCTCAAGAAGTTAAACACTAGAAACACTGGCTTTGTTCTTTCCTAAATGTGTTTGGGATCTCTGAGGGGAAAAATTGTTTGGCAAGCAATCAGTACCTATTCTTTGCCATATGGTTAAAAGAAAATTGTGCTCAATTTGCTTAGACCAAAAGATCTTCAGCCAAACCCATTCCCAACGCAAGCAAGTCAAACTTTGAAAAAACCTAGCTCGGAGCGTTCTCAAGGTAAGAGGTACAGAACAGCTCTGAAACACTGATTACAATCGCTTTTACAAATATAATGCTGGTCGCTGCTAAAAAACTGTATTTCACAAACATCCTTCTCTGTATTTCAGCCCTTGTCTGGCAAATACTTACACGTGCAGGCCCACAGCACCTCAACATCACAGCCAAGAATAAACCCTTTCAAGAGCAAGCACCTCTACTGTGACCCCAGAGCGCCTCACGCACATTTGCGTACTCATGAGACTATACATGTATGGAAAATTGGTCATGTGCACAAGTCTTTGCACGGTTAAGTCCACAGACTTTTCACTGCTTCTTATAAAAAAAAATGTTTAAAGTGTCAGTTACGCAAAAGCACAGACAAGTCTTTATCTAAATGTAAGGTGTCTGGGGAAAATTATTTCCCTTTTTCTTAATATATCAATAGCTTTTTTTTTTTTCCTGGGATATAATCTTCCCACTGCCAAGAGACAATAAATGAATAAATAAAATTAAACAGAAAAAAAAAGAACTGTTCAGTCTCATTTCAATGCTTGCAAGAAATGGAGAGAATTAAAGAGAAGAAACTCAAGTAACATGTTTTGTTCTTTCCACTTTAGAGAGTAACATTTGAGTATAACCTAAATACTGCTAATTGTGTTTTAGGAATATTACGGGATCTACAGCAATTTGATGAATTAATTGGAAGACTGCTTATTTGACAAGAAACTTAAAGCCTCCAGAGTTCATTATTTGGTGAAATACTAACTCTGGAATTCCCTTTTGTTTGCAACCAGTTGAGAAACTAGTTTACTGGGTTCCCCCATGACATCATTTGTGACTCAAGCTGCTTCTCAGTAAAGCAGCCATCACCAGCCCCACACTTATTAAATGCTTTAAGCCTCAGGACACTAATTTATCCTCAGTGATCACAGTGTCCATGTACCCGTGTCCAAACTGCCCTCTGGCTCTTAGAGGTGCAGGAGAAAGCAAAGGGAGACCCTGGGCTGAGGCACTGAGTCAGCACTCTGCTTGCAAGACCTCCCAAGCCAGCCCACCGGTGTGCAGGAAAACAGGGAACCAACACAGCAGCCGGTGCCATCAGAGCACACGAGACAGAGAAGAAACTCAGCCAGCAGTACAGGACCAGATTCAAAAATCCACTCGCTCCGCACTGGCTTCCACTGACTTTGAATGGGACCTCAATACACAGAAGGAATGGGAAGCCCTGGAGAAATTAAAAGAACTAACTTCAAGGCAGGAAGTTTCAGCACAGTCACTTCTTATAAAACTGCGCCAAGCCACAACACACGCGGTTGCAAGCGCCTTTGACCACAGGGGCGTACATACCCTTTATTTTCTTATCCTCCTGTCGCTGGCAGGACCTACTGCAAGCACATCACCATTAGCTTTTTGCTCACTCTCCAGGCACGCAGTCAAGAAAGCTGTCCACTCACAGGACGGACGGATGCAGTATCTCCATACCACCACCTACCCACCGGGACAGAGGAGAGGCAGGCTTGTCTGAGGCGATGGGAACACAGAAAGAACTGGAATACAAGAACCCTATTTCATGAGTGCAGCTACGTCTCAGTGCAATGTACACTAGTTAATATTTCCACAGCAAGCACGCAAGCGCTTTCACTCTCTTTGCATTGTTATTATACAGGTTTGCTCCGATTAATAATTACCTTCCCGTGACGGCAGCATGCAGACTTTCGCCGGTGCTGCTCGCTTTAGAATTCCTCCTCCAGGTCTCAACGTGCTGGGCAGATTACCGTCCCCCCAAGGATGTCAGGACTGGTATGGGTATCTATCCTGCATATCTGGACCTTGCAAAATAAATTACTGCTTAATGCTGCTCCCTTCCCCACATTAACTCACGTAGCCTTTGTAAACTGCGGATCTTTATCCAAGTAATCTCGATTGCAAATAACACTATCTATTTCAATATCCCTTGGTTATTACGTGCAAGAAGACAGACACGGCAGATGTAACAGACAGGCGCTTTTCACACCGAGACACAGGCAAAGCACCGAATGAGTTTACTATAAAGGCAACGCTTGCTTGGAAATGTAGGAGAAAATGGTGTACGGCACAGAAAATATCGCCACAGTAGCATATTCCTAGGTCAGGACCTCATAAATCAGTTTTGACGAACAATAAAAGGTTTATAGGGGATTTGTAAATCACAAAGAAGGAATAGGATCCTGGCCTCTGAGCAAGGCTTGGTGAATTATTTTAAGACAGCAATCAAGAGCAAATAACATAACGCTCACCTCCTATACTACCAACCCTTACCCTAAGTTTGAAGAAAGGGGGTTTCCTCTGCCACCAGGAAGAGGGGAAGGGAGAAAGAAAGAGGAAGGGGGTGGAACCCACGCAGAGGAAGGGACTTAGCTACCCCATCTGGGATGAGAGTGCTTTTTTGATAGCTCACAGCCATGGGATCAAAATCCCTGTGCTGTCCCTGCAAATCTCTCGCATCCTAAAGCGCTCTCTCCCAAACAAGGGGGCACAGCCGTTCCCCACCTTCGGTTTTAGAGGCAGAAAAGAGGATCCTGTCTTATCACACCTGACAGACGTAATGCTGAAAAAACCAAAATACTTCTCCAGAGTTGGTTTGTTTTTTTTTTAAAAAAAACCAAGTCATAGTTGACAATGCTTATGAGTAGCAGGTACCCCAAAGCTAGCACTGAAGATGTTTCGCTCTCTGCACCAGCAGCTAAGCCAAGCAAAACATCACTTTCTGCACCACCATTACACGAAGTACTGCTGAGACTTATTCCACCAAACAACAGGCTGGTTACCATTACCGTCCTCCATTTTCCAGTCTGAGTAACCTACCTCATGGCTCTTACACACTAGGAGCATCCAGAGGAGAAACTGCCAGGGGCTGCTGGCAATGCCCGGCCCGCATCCCCCCTGCTGACCGCAGCCCAGCTTCCCCAAAGGATGCTGGGCAAGTCACAAGCTTTTTCTGTGCCCGAATTCGTGTTTGTTTAACAGCAGTGGCAGCGCTTGTAACGGCGCTGGGGGGGGGAAATGGAGGTTGCAAGGCAGGGGAGCTGCTGTGCTCGGGGACCCTCGAGGCGTGGGAGCCGGCGTGGCCACGTACCGGGGAGCAGGGGGGAGGAGAGGGGACGGGCCTCGGAAAAAAAACCCAAAAAAACCCACAGATGCTTCTCTGACAAGGGCTAATTTTTGTCCTGAAGATGCGTCTGATCGGCCGCTTTAGGCCCCTTTAGTCCGCGGGTGGTGCAGCACCCCGAAGAGTTGACCCCGCACAAAAGCCACGCAAGCCGGCGGCGCCCACGCGGGTTTAACGCCACCAGGCTCGGAACGGGCTCGCTTTTTGTCAGCCGCGATTCCCAGCGGCAAGGCTGCGCTCCCCGGGCCGCCGCCCGTCACGGCAGCGCCCGGGGCCGCCGCTCGCCCCCCGCACAGGCGGGCACGTCCTGCGTGGGAGCGGGCACGGCGGGGCGAGCCGCGGGCCCTCCCGGGCGTCCCACCAGCCCAGGGTCCGGGGGGGGCCCCCGAGGCGCCCCTGCGGCCACACGAGCAAACCCACCCAGGCCGGTCTGAAGGCAGAAAAATGGAGGGGGGGGGGGGAAAGGGAAGGCAGGCGCGGCGGCGAGCGCCGGGAGGGGGAGGCGGGGGTGCGGGTGCCGGTGCCGCCCCCTCCCCCGCGGCCGCTCCCGCCAGCCCCGCGGGCTGGGGGACCCCGAGAGCCGCCCGGCCGCGCCGCGCCGGGTCGGGCCGTGCCGTGGGGACGCAGATCTCCTCCGGGGCGGTCACTCCCGCGGCGCTGCCATGCGGGCGGGCGGGCGGGGAGGGGGAGGCCGGGCCGGGCGGGCTCGGCTCCTAGCAGCGCCCTGCAGCGCGCCCCGCCGGCCGGCACCGCCCCCGGAGCTTCGGCCTCTGGGGCTGGGGCGCAGCGGCACCGGCGCGGGGTGGTTCGGGGCGGGCTGGGGCGCCCGGCGGTCCCTGTAGGCGCCGCCAACACCGCGGCAAGGGCGCTGGTTCGGGCGGTGAAAGGGAAACGTCTGGCGGCGAAGCCGGGGGTTTGTTCTCAGCCTGCAGGTGAACGGAGCGTAGGACGTGAGGGAAATAGCGACAAGTTCGGATCATGTGGTTTAGTTACTAAAATAACGGAGGAGGGGGGAGAGGGGGGGAAACAAAACCAAGACCTTCGTTTTCTTGCGTCTGTCTTGAGCCCTTGAGGGAACCAGAAAGTGGAAGGCAGCTTTTGGCTCGGCAGCCCTTTGGGTGGCAGGGACCGATCCTGCCACTGCAGCGCCGGAGGCTGAGCTGAGGAAGGAGCCCAACTGAACCTGCTCCTCGCCCCAAAATCCATTAGAAACTTCTTTTCCTCCTTTAACGGAAGGGGCACCGGTATCCCGAAGTCCTTGTTGAACACTGGCCTGACAAGTGACCAGACCCGGGGGGGAGGGGGTGTGTTAATTAGAGCTGGGTGCAACCGAGTACTTTTGAAACTATATTGAACTTGATCGAGAATGGAATTTAAAAAAAAACAACCACTGGCTCATCTTCCAAATTTTGCACCATCCCCATGACTTCTAGGAACTGGGGGAGATGGGAAACAATCCTTAGGTGCTTGTTCAGATTAGCTTAATGGCCTTTTAAAGATTGGGAATCTCTCCTTTATATTTTTAGATGCATTTTTAATCGGACCTTCTGGTCTAAATGACCATAAGATGTACCGAAGGTTACAAATGAAAGCACTTCTTAGCAGCAGTTCAGCTTCTGGGACCAGAGAAAATCAGGCCAGCTTGTCCTGCTCTCTCTGCTGTTCAGCACTATTTTCATACCAGAGTTTTCATCTGGTGGAGGATTTTAGCAGAGTTCAGATTTAGTCTAATGAGCTGTCAATTATTTTCAGCTTTGATTTTCAATGCCTTCATTTGGCCCTTGAGTTATTTTCTTCCCTGAGATCATCAACACTTGGGTTATTTTTGGCCAGCATTTTAGACCTCGCTATTTCCTCAGTACGGTGAAATTTATTATCTGTTTACTTATTTCTGCTCTGACCCAGTGGCCAAGCCACACAGGGTGTGTAATACTGGGGCTCTGCAGTGATGTAGGGTTAATAGAGATAAAAGCAGTCCAATCTGGTAAACATCAAGGCAAGTGAAAACAGATAATAACAAGAGCTGCTGGCTGGGAAATCCTGACTCGCATGCAGCTGGCAGAGAAATTCAAGCGGAAGAAAAAGGATTTTTTTCAAATGCCAGAGCTGGTCAGAGCTAGCTGAATCCACATTCACTTGGCAATCGGGACACCTTTGCCAAGCGGAGGCGCACCAGCAAAACAAACGAATCGCTCTGGGGACCCAAGGCAGAAGACACCTGGAACTGGGTAGATCCAGATCCAATTAGAGTCCCTTTCTGACGGGGCAAACGCAAGTGTGAAAGACTTGCCTCCTACAGAACGTATGCTGGGTTGCTTGGTTTGGTGGTGGTTTTTTTTTCCCCCTTGTTATGATATGCATTTAAAGGTAACTCAAATTTTCTTTAATTTAAAACTCTTCACGTTCCTTCCTCTCAAGCTTCTCTAGCAGAGACCTCTCCCACTGCCTCAGGTTTGGTCTTCGCCAGGCTCAAGTCTCAGTGCTTTTGGGCAGCGCTTTCTAGATTGCTGTTTCTGGCTCGGGCTGCCTGGGACGTACTGAGGTGGGACAGAAGAGAGAGGAGGGGAGTGAAAAACCTGAAAGATCTTGGTTTGGGGCAAATATACACCCCAGCTGTTCTGCTATCCTCCTATAGTCTATAGGGTTGTTTCAGCAGAAGCACAAGTCGGCCAGCTCCAAGTCACTCCATGTGATAAAAGAGATGCCAGAAAAACAGAGTCGGTGCAGGAAAAAGGCTTCTTTCCACTTGCACAGTTTTGACGTTGGCCATTTACAATTGAAATAAAATAATATTGTTATTTTGATCCATGGCTCAGAGGACTGAATTAGTGATTACATTAACAAGCAATAGCGATGCAGCCATATGCCTCACAGGATAAATTAATCCTGTTTGTTTTTACAACTGCATTTTAGTTTAAATTTTTCAAATTCCCTAACCTTGCCGAGCCAAAAGACGTCAGATTTTTCCACCTTAGCATTATCCGCATTCTCATAACATTACAATTTTTTTAGAAAATACCAGTCCTCCAGTAGAGTTATGGGTTTGGCCAGGTTGAAAAGCTGACAATTTATTCTGAGATTTATTTTTTTTCCAGTTCTTCCCTTCTTTCACTCAAATGGCCATCCTGGGCACGTCATCTCTGCCTGCTTGACATTGTCCAGCAAGTGTCCAAGCTCAGTCCAAGGGAGCCAGGTGCAGGAGGGACACCAGCAGAAGGTGAACATAAGGAAGAGATGGTGCCAAAAAGAGTGAGTGCCAGCAGTTCCTCGGAAAACAGTAAGGAAAATCCATACCGGGAAATATTTCAGTCCTGGCTGTGAGAGGGCTGACAAATTTTTCTCCTGAGCAAGTTTAAGATGAAGGGGAATATTAAGAGGTAGATGAGGTAGTTGCTTGGGAAGAAGTGCAGATGGCAACATAGAAGAGAGATACGGGCAGGGAACTGGCTTTCCCTTCTCCAGAAACACGAAGTCTGGCTTTATGGAATGGGCAAAGCTTGAAGGGGAAGACTTTAAATAAGGAGGAGGACGCATGTGAGTCACTTCACTTGGATACTGGCCACCCGTTCCCAGGAAAAAGGGTTTCTAAGTGCTGAACAGTTCAGCCCGTGGTGCTCATCCAGGACACGTGGGCAGGAAGATGGCGATGGGGATGCAGTCACGCTTACCGGCCCCCATCTGCCACTTGCCACCCACCCAGCCTTCAGCGCCACCTCTGCGCCCCGCGCCCTCCCGCAGCGGCGGTGAGGCTGACTTTCCAGGCAAAATTAGGCAATGTGTTGGCAGCTGCTATATTGCCCTGCAGTCAGATGATGTTGGCAGGGGCCTGCTTTGCTTGTGCCCGCAGCTGGCGGCGGAGAGGCTGCTGCCTGCAGAGCCAGCCCAGGGGTGGGGGGCTCCGGGGCTCCGCTCCTCCAGAGAGGAGAGGGGAACCTGTCACCCGAGGGCTGTGCTTCTGCGCTGCAAGGCTGCTGCAGCTCAGTCTGCCCCGTGACCAGGACACGCTGTCAGAGCTTTCGGAAAGTCTTAACTAAATTATGTCGGGCGATTCTCCTTTAGCTACAGTTTTCCTGACAATCCCAAAGATATCTTAGAAAACAAAAGCAGCATGTTTTTCCACTATGAAAAGCATTGCAAAACTTTGTCCCTACCATGCTAGGTTCATTTCGAATTCCATCAATTTATTTTTTTTTTAATTCCTGCCAACCAATTTTCTTTGCTACTTTATAACTCCCATCTTAAATGATTATCCAGACCCATGTTACCACTTTTTCTGAAGACACTTCACTATTAGGCTTGTCTTCAAACACCTGGCACAGCAGCCTCTATGTTAAAAGCACAGTGACATTTGGAGGCCTTGCAAACCAGCCTATTCTGCTCCAGAGCCACAGCCCTTTCCCAGCTTCTGAACTAGCTGGTTGGAAAAAGTCACTCTCTCCTTACCTTGTCTTTGTGCTGAAAAGAGGAGTCTCCTTTTTATCTTACAACATCAGAAGGACTGCTTTAGACAAAAAGCAGTTTCTTCCCCCTTCTAATTACATCCAGAACTCCACAATGAGTTCACCAGTTCTTCTGTTTCGTTTGTGACAGTGTGAAGTCGGTCACTCAACGCGCAATACGGCCAGCTAAAAATGGAATGGAGATTTGGGGGATGAGGCCTCATTCTTAGCAAGTACCTTTGTATTTTGAAACAACAAGGGGAGCAACCATGACGGTGTGTGCACGGTAAGCAGCGTGTGTTGTCAGACTGCAGCTCAGCAAAGTTTTTCAAGTGACGGCAGGAATGACGTAACAACTTCTGCTGGCTGCTTCTGATTACACATGCGATGGTTTGACCGTGGCTGGACGCCAGGTGCCACCAAGCCGCTCTATCACTCCCCTCTTCAGCAGGGACAGGTGGGGAGGAAAATGAGATGGAAAAGAAAGAAAACTCGTGGGTCAAGATAAAGGCAGTTTAATAAAAAAGCAAAAGCAAAGGCTGTGCATGGTAGCAAAAGGAAAACAAGATTTTATTCTCTACTTCCCATTAGCAGGTGATGTCCAGCCACTTCCTGGGAAGCAGGGTTTCAGCATGCATAGCTGTTGCTCTGGAAGACAAAACATCATAAAAGATGAATGCCCCCCCTTCTTCCTCCTTTTCCCTTAGCTTTTATCTCTGAGCCAACATCCTATGATATGGAATATTCCTTTGGTTGGCTTGAATCAGGTGTCTCAGCTGTGCCCCCTCCCAAGATCTTGCCCCCTCCTAGCCCAGTGGTGGTGGTTGGGGAACGTTGGAGATACAGCCTTGATGCCCAGCGGTGGCCAAAACATTGGTGCGTTATCAGCACCTTTCTACATACTCATGTAACACACAACACAGCGCTATGCAGCTCGACCCCATATGACACAGAAGAACTAGTTTTCATGAGTTTTCACTTTTCACCCAGTGGATGCACCAACAGACGGCCGATCTGTCTCATTCTGTACCTGTCAGTACAGGACTGTGATTTCACAAAACACACAGCATCATCCGAGATGGAAGGAGGGATGGCAGGAAGCCGTGCTGCAGGCAAACGCCATCACCTGCCCTTCGCCCTGGCTGCTCGCCTGAGCAGGGCTTTAATTTGGCAGAAGCAGGAATAGGGTGGTGTCTTGCTTGGTCAACCCGAGATAGGGCCTGTGCCAGTCAACCGTAGCGCCTGGTAGCGGCATCTTTGTGCTTGGATCTCAACTCAGCAGCACGCCAGGTACCACCACTGAGGTGTTGAGTACCTTCAGATTTTGAGAGCCAGAGGGCTGGGAGAAGGGTTAGTCTGTGACGGAAGTAGTCCATTTCATCTACTTAGCTCTTAACTATTTTATTAATTTTGCACTTTACCATTAGTATGATCTCTACCTCTTCTGCTCACCCTGGTTTCCACGAATACTAAATGCTAAGCACTAAGCACGGGGGCTGAATAGGAAATAAAAATTAAAAACCCGTCATAACCAGAATTAGCAGGGTAAGACCAAAAGAAGCTTTCAGCTGTCATGGCTTGTCCAGCCCAGCTCGCTGAAACAATTTCCCTGCCTCCCCCTGGGACATTTCAGTCTGTTATTTCTTTCTTCAAATCATGCCTGAAAACCCTTCAAATCATGCCTGAAAACCTTTCTTCCTTCTTCAGATCTCGATTGGCTTTCTCAGTGAAATGGCTGTGGCTCGGTGTGCAAATGGCGTGACACAAAACCTAAGTGCCCTACCTGGATCTGGGAAAATGGTGGTCGTTAAAGAAATGGCAAGCCAGTTATCTTCAGAGTGCTTAGCTATACCTGTGCTAGCACTTAACCTTTACTTCCCCAATCCCACAGTTATAATAGTTAGAGCTTGCTGATTTTGTTATTCCTTTAGAAGGTGTTTTCTTAAAATAGCCCAGCCACAAGGGCATAATGAGGTGCGCAGCTGGGCAGAGCTTTCTGAACAGCAGGAGGAAAAAAGAGCATATGTGGGACCAAAATGCTTGGAGCCTGCAAATGACTGATCTCCAGTCATTCAAATGGCTGAAGATTAAGAACTTGCCCAGCTGGGCCATTAAAAAAAAAAAAAAAGTTGAGGAAGACCAGGCAAAAACAGCAGAAAAAAGGGGTAAGGGAATAATACATAATTTACTTCTTACATGCTGCATCTTCTCTCTGTCTTCCTATTTTCCCATGGAGCAAAGAAACTACCAGTCATTCTGTAGAAGGAGAGTAGAGAAGACTTATTTCAAAATGGGGTTCCTTAATCAGGGACCTAGAGGGACCTACAGTTCTTTTCCCACCTCAACAACTGCAACAGGGCTGCTGTGTTTGTGCCTGGGAGCCTGCAGAACCCAGGCTTGCCAACACAGCACTAAGAGAGGTTCATTTTGCTTGAAATGGCTAGATTAATCTTTTCACTTTAACTGCAGCAGCTTCTGCTAGTTATGTGTACGTATTATAGATCAAACAAAATCAATCGCTCCATTTTAGAGACTCTTCCTAAGGGAAAACATAGCAACAACATGATATAACTCCACCTCCGAAATCCTCCTCCCAATACTTTTTCAAATACAATGACAATAAACCAAAGTGTTCCGGTCCCTAAAGCTTCTACAATTAGATATCCACTGCCAATTTAGCATCACACTATCCACTCTTCTTTAACATGACACGCCTTAAAGATCCCAGGTATTCCTGTGGTTCCCATCCACAGCCACGGTGGCAGTCGGCACGCTCGTTTAAAACCTGCTTTGTCTCCTGCTCCAAAGACTTATACCAGGGAGGAGTATTGCACATATGTGCAGCGTCAGGGAAGCAGGTTATTGTAATCTCCAAATCATTCTGTCTTCTCTGCGTTTACCTTGAATGTAAATTAATCGGAGAAAGCACTGGCGGTATTTTTGTGTGTTACACAGCAGTGAATTCCCTGCCAACACTGTATAGCCACCACAAAACATATAAACAGCCCCAAACACCTCCAACTTACTTTGTCACCATATGGAAAAAGGTAGCGGGAGAAAGAAGGTCTAATCACGCCTTAACCCAAAATAACGTTTTGCTTTGTCAGGTTAATTACACGTTCTGACATCAGGAACTGAAATTAGTAGGCAGTTTTCCCTTGGGTTGCCCAGAGACTGTAGAATGAATCATGCCTGCTCTTGTGCTGCACCCAGGACCACAGGGAAGGAGGGATGGAAAGCCTGGGATATTTATTTCCCTGCTCAGACCTCTGTGGCCAGAGAGTCCTGTCCACGCTCTGGCTTTGTCGGTGCCGTGATGTGGCTGGTTGGTATCACTGTCATCCCACTCGTGGCAGAAGTGGTCATCACCTTCCACTGGATGCACTTACACGGCCACAAAGGCATATTCACCGCTTTGCTTTGGCTCTGGTGCGAATTCCTGGCACTAGAGTTCCTCAAAATGTCGCTGAAACTTTCTGAAATGAATCTGACTTGAGAACAGTGCTCAGCACGGAGCATTCTCCATGGAGGAAAAAAAAAAAAATGTAGCCAGAACTTTTTAACATTTAAACACATAGAAAGCGTTCCCTGAGTTACTAAGATACCCTCCTCCCCCTTAGAGCTACTTATCACCAGACACCCTTAAGTTAGCCTAAAGCCTTAAATCTTACAAGAGAAAGAGCACCCAGACACTTCTTTTGCTTGCCTCTTTCATATCTTTTTCTATACCTAAAGGTCTTCTGGCATTTCGTTTCCATGGTGGTTGCTTTTCCAGCACCTCTCCCTCTCTCAGCCCCTTTTTTCCTCATCCTTTTAATGCTGTTTAAAAGCTCCCTACCTGGTGCAGCAGGGCTGTTCCCTCTGCCTGCCTCCCTCCTCCCCCAGGGCTGCTCCTGCCAGCCTTCGCCTGCTCCTCTTCCTCGCCCAGAGCTCCCTCTGCTGTCGGATGCAGCTGCACTTGGAAATCATAGAATCACAGAATCATTTCGATTGGAAAAGACCTTTAAGATCATCAAGTCCAACCGTTCCCCTAACCCTGCCATCCCACCACTAAACCCTGTCCCTGAGCACCTCGTCTGCCCGGCTTTTAAATCCCCCCAGGGATGGGGACTCGGCCACATCCCTGCACAGCCCCTTCCAGGGCTTGACAGCCCTTTCGGTGAGAAAATTTTTCCCGATGTCCAACCTAAACCTGCCCTGGCCATTTCCCCTCATCCCATTGCCCGTTCCCTGGGAGCAGAGACCGACACCCCCCCCGCTCCCCCCTCCTGTCAGGCAGTTGTAGGGAGCGATAAGGTCTCCCCTCAGCCTCCTCTTCTCCAGGCTGAACAACCCCAATTTAATAAATACATATATATATATATATCCTTTCTAACCATCCCATTGTATTTAATTCTCATTACTGAAATCCCTTCTTACCAAATCCGGCTGTGAAGCAGCCCCAAACTCCAAGCACCACGCTTTAGGGAGCTGATGCACACCACGCAAGGAACAAAGCTGCTCTGGGGTGGTGGGGAGCACCCTGGGGAACATGGCCTGGCTGAGCTGGCCTCCTCCTGCCAGCTCTCTCCTCTGCCAGGGCTCCTCTTGAAGGTGATCAGCATCCTTGCTCAGCACCCCGCAGGGATGCCCTTTCTGCTGGGAGCATCAGTGCTTCAGGAAACACTGCTGCTTTGGACAGAAAAATTGGCCTTTGTGCTCTGTCTCCAGCTGTTTAAGCGCAGGGCATTAGCATAATGCGGCGGATGTAGCTGCGCCCCCAAAGCGCTGGTTAATTACGGGAGATAAAATAGCAGAGGAAGGGCAAATTCTGCCAAAAATTACTGAGGAGTGAAGAATAAGGCCTCCAGCCTGTGAAGAACGTGTGCTGTGTAAGCAGGCTGGCCCCGCTCCCCGACGGCCTCGTCGGAAGGCACTGGCACACGGAAGGTGTGTGCCAGCTCCAGCAGCCCACGCTGAGCCGGGGAGGTGCAAGCCCCCAGCCCCGCGGTGCATGGGCACGAGGGGCCTGAGGGAGGGATGCTCGCTCTCCCGTTGCCCCCTCCCAAGGCCACGCGCTGCAGAGCTGCCTCCTCACCTCACCGCTGATGAGATGCTCAGCAGCCCTCGTTCTGCTGGGCCTCGGGATGCCTAGGATTGAGGAGGAAGAGCATAAGGAATCAATTTTTCAGCAGTGAGGGGGTCTGGCCTCAAAACATGCCAGTAACTTTTTTCTGCAGGGGCGGTACCCCGTGGGGCTGGTACCCAAGGACGGTGCACGGCTCTGCTCCCACCCTGAGGAGCGTGACACAGAAATACCCCTTGCCAACGCCGCCACGTTTGCACATTTGCACACTTGTTGCATTCGCCTGTGTATGTTGCCATAGGAACTGCAGCCCCAGCATCTCTGCTGCCTCTGCGCCCCGGTGGGCTCGGCCCACCTCTGCTCCTCTGCCGGCCCGCTCATGTCTCCCCCTCACTCACAAACTCCCTGCCTCATCCTCTTTTTTTGGGGGGGGGCAACAATCTGATTACTGCTGTAGCAGCTAATTATTGCATTAGTTATAATTTGCCTATTCATTTGCCTCTCCCCCGTCCTCCCACCTTGGAACATTTCCATCTCTCCACCCTTTCCCCTTCACACGAGCTGTCCTCCCCCCCCCCTTCCCTCCCATCTTCCCTGCTCTTCCCTGGCACCTCTCGTGTCACCCGCTCCCCCAGTCCTTTTCTTCCCATTTCCTTCCCCTTTTTCTCTGCCAGCTTCTCCCAGGACTGAACCAGGCTTGCTCCTCTCCTGCACTCTCCCTGGCTCTTACACGCTCAACAGCATTTCTCAATTGCTGCTCTTGTCTATCCAAACACCCCAGAAACTGCATCTCCTCTCACCTCCTGATAGCTCGTACCTCTAGCCTTACTGCATCCTTAACCTCTCTGAATCCTCGCCTTCCTCCATGCTCCTACATCAAGTCCTCAAAGGCAAGCACGTTATAATCTCTCACTGTCCCCAAATCCCACCCTGACCCACCTTTCCTCTTCCTTGTCCTCTGAATGGGAAATTCTAGCCAGTACCACAGCCAACTCCCCCCTCAGCCTAACAGCCCAGGTCTATGCCTTTATTCCAGTTCCTGCACCATCATCCTTCACAGCCTCTCACTCCTCCGTCCTCATCCCCCTGGCTATCTTGCTGCTTTTGATGCTATTGACTGCAAATTCCCTCTGAAGTCATATTCCCTCCTGTCTCTCGGAATCGCTTTTCCTCTCTGCCACCTTCTCCCTTTCCACACAGCCCCTTGGACCAGGTCCCCCAGCATTCTCCCTCCATCCCTACCGAAAGCATATTATTCATCCTTCCTTGCTACCATCCGTGCCCTGCTCTCTCACCAGGGAGTCTCTGACACCCCTGCGCTCTCCTTCCTCCCATTGAAAGGACACAGATGTCTCCTGGGGCACCTTCTGGAGACCATCTCATCTGCCTAAATTCAGCTAGCACCTACAGCTGTGCTGGCCCCGCTCCTGATGGGCATCTCTCCATCTTGCATCTCAGCCAACCTCTACCCTCTCCTAGATAAACTGAGCGCTGCTAACACCACCTTCACTGATCCCCTCACTTTTTCTTGCAAGTCCCTTGCGTTTTTCCACCAGGAGCATCACTTTTTCCTTGCTAGGTTTCTTCTGCTTCCAATTCTCCGGCCTTGTCTCACCACCTCAAAACAGCCAGTGATCATGAAGTCATTACATTTAGACTGCTGCTGCAGGACACGCGGAAGGTGTGCACCTGAGAGTGCACAGAAGGATGCTGTAGGGTTAGACAAGGAATTTTCCACTTGTTTTATATTTTCATACATACACCAGACCATCTGTGGAAAGCTGTCAAATGACTAGTTGGAAACATACTATAAAATCTCATTATTTTACTTAAAACATTAATTCAGCAGGCCCAGATCTGAGAACTCGGGAGAACACTAACAGTTTTCTTGTGCTTCCCAACTTTGCTCATCTTTTCACAACAAGAAGGTCTCGCAGCGTACTGTGCCTCGGAGCCTGCCCGCGCCCCCCGCGACTCTTGAGCCCACGTTTGGCCGCTAGCTTGGCATGCATCCTGCATCACCACAGACCCAGGTCCACACGTGCTCGTTAATACAGCCTGGAGTAATTTGCATGCGTGTTCTCGAGTCAGCAAAAGTGTGACAGCTCTTCATTATTTCATAGTGACACCTCTGGACCCCGACATCAGTACATTACCACGTCTTTTTTAAACCTGTTTGCGGTGTTCTTTTAGGTGCTTTTTGCACACTGCGTTATCCTGTTATCCATATATTTGCACTCCAGATTTCCAGCTCTGTGTCCTCACTGTCCATTTGAAAAGCATCCTGGATATGTTTGAGGTAACCACCTTTTTCCTGATTCCCAGTATTTGAGAAAGCTCCTGGTATCTGCCTAGTTTCCAAAAGCCATTTTGCAGTGATGCTGGCCTGGAGGAGACTGACAGCTCTATATCCATGAGGTTTTCCATATCAAATTTCTCTCCTTTAGTTCCAAATCTCTGGAAAAAACCCAAAACTGTATCTTTCTGTGCTGTTACTTTCAACTCCCATTTTTTTCTTAGTTTTTCCCTATATAGAACAGCTTATCTTATGCGTGCTTACTGCAGAATTTCTTCTTCACGCCTGCATATCTGTTATTGAACCCATCTTTACATTCTCCTTGCACGCCCTTCCTAGTGTGTTTCTGCCTTTGTGCTGTCAACAAGTTCTTCTCTCTTTCCTCTTCAAAAACAGCCACGCAGAACTTTCCTGTACATCGTCCTCAGCAAAACAAATTCAAATTAGTGCAAGAGAGTGAGAGACAGGTACCCACTGTTCCAAATCACATCACCCTGTGCTTGGTGCTGCTGTGACCTGGGCTCTGCTGGTACTCACGTACGTTGTCCCCGTGATCTTCAGCTGCTCCCAGTGCAACCCTCTCTGCTTGGGTGACTGATCAGTAAATCTGAATGTATATAAAATACCAGTGAAACATTACTAAACCTACAGTAAATCCACTGAAGGCAGCCTGACTTCTCCAATTTATGCCTGCTCACCCTGTGGAGTTTCGTAGGCTTCCTGCACTGGCTGTGGTCCATGGCAAAACTTCCCAGAGGTGCAGCCTTCATATACACCAAGTCTCGATGCATTAATTGTAGCAGGAGGAGCTGGCTCCAGCAGGCAACATTTCCCTCTCAGAGCTTGTTTGCAGAATGAGAAGTTAATCTCTCAGGGTTTAAGATAGTCCCCACAGCCTTGTCCCCAACCCCAGGGAGTCCATATTTTTCTCTTAGTTTATAACTAGGTTTCATTTCACGCATAGAAAGGATCTCTTGATACGAAAGTCTCCGACACAATAACAAGCTTGCATCTGAACTTGGGTGTTCCTGGTACAAGAGGGAAGAGCCAAAATGTCCCGGAGAAAGAACTCCAGGAAGGACTGGGATTGGATAGTCTGTGTCTTGGGTTTAAATTCTACTCCACATCAGGACTAGTCAGATGGGAACAGCTGTTCCTTTTTGGAAATCTGGATGACACGGTGGGTTTGGGAATAGAAAACAGGGAATGACTGTTGTGATTAGTACCCTGCCATACCTGAGCCCAAAAGCCTTTCAGCTTGAGGGGCAGGAGTTTGCTGAGAAAGGCCAATTCCAGGCAGAATTGGAACGTGCATCAGGGAGCAGATAAGTCCTTAGAAGCACAGGTTTTATCGCTGCAATTTTCCCATGAAATTTTCCATCATAAGTCCAATATTTTTATGTGCACTGGCCAGCCCTTTGCGGTAACATCAGACATCAGGCAAATGTTTCCTTCTATTGTCTTCACATCTCCCGAAGGACCTTTGGCTTGAGTGTCTCTGCCAACAAATAAGAAGCAGCAAAAGCAGTTGACAGATCCAGATCGGTGATGACGGTAGAAAAGAGCTGACTGTGATGCTGGTTACTGTTTATTCTTCTGAACAAAGGACAACCAGTTTGCCCAGGGCTGCATGAACAGGAAGGAAGATCTCTGCTACGCCTGGCTAAGCATGCAATGATCTGGGATGAAGTCCCAACCTGAGAAACTGGGGGTGAGGGGAAGCTGAAGATCCCTTAAATTCAGCCTCGTTGCACTCTTTATGTGTTATCCATTCACATGTGGAGTTCCTAAATCTGGGCAAGCAGAATGTGTCTCAGAAAAATTGGCTGGTTTGCTGGGTTTGGGGAGGGGGAAGGACAAGGCGAGCTCCACACTGCTGGTGCCAGGGACATCAGAGACACAAGCAAGAGAGAGTGCTCTCCTCCCCTTTTCACTTGCCTTCACACAGGAGGTGGGCTGTGCCCTCACCTCCTCCTTTTGGGCTTGGAGAGAACAGGAGGAGCAGAAGCAGAGGGGATGGTCTTTCCACTCAACTCAATTAGCAGAGCCATTAAATACAGCAAAATCCCCCAGTCATTGAGCTCACATCAGTGTGAGACCCCTACATTTTCCTTTCCCAGGCTGGATCATTTGGGAAATAACTACAAGTCACCATACCAATGGACAAGCTTGTCTTGTTCTCAGGAGCAACTCCATGGCTGGATCATAGTTTGCAGTTTGTCTCAAAGCTAATCCAAAATCTGCCACTGAAGTGCAGTGTGCGTCGCAGTGGAGTGGTACATGGACCTCTGGGATACCAGCTGCCAGATCTCGCCTGGTTTAGACACCACAGCTGGGTCTTTGCTTGACGTGGTGCAAACAGTTTTAGAACTACTTCAAGACGGTGCCAGTAGTGTATGGAAAAGCCAGAACGGATCAGACGTATGCATCAGATGGGGTGCCGCCGCTCGTCTCCTCCTTTGTCCTTAGGGACATGGTTTAGCGGTGGAATGGCAGGGTTAGGTTAATGGTTGGACTTGATGATCTTAAAGGTCTTTTCCAACCTAATGATTCTATGATTCACTGGATCTTCACTTTGCTCTTTCAAGATTTTTTCCCCAGTTCATTCACTTGAGTTTCATGGATATTTTCTTCCTGTTCTAATTCAAGTGTGTACAGGCTTGAAGAATGCTGGTGCAGGACTTTGAAAACCCTGAATGTAGCCAATGGAGAGAACTGAGCTCTCCTGCCTGGACAGGCAGGTTTGGGTGTTGACACCTGCAGACCAGTGCTTATGAATTAGTTTTCTGTCTTTAGGAATTTTAAGGTAAGGTGCAGCATTTTACTGTGCCTGTGATAAATCAGTGCCTGGCACAGCTTCACAAAGGGTCAACAGCCAGAAGGGCCTGGAGATCACACAGATGCGGTAAAGGTCCATGAGAGACCCCTCTTCTGCTGGAATAACAACTGGAGGTGAAGCAGGATACTGTCAGCAGCAAGATACAAGTCAACAGCAAGACGTTCACAATCTCTGTGGAAGGTCTTGAGTTGCTCTGAAAACACACCATGACACTGTTGTTTATGAACAGCACTTGCAGAAGCTCTAACTTTAAGAAACACAACAATATTTTTATTACTAACCTGGAAAACCCCATGCTTTGAAAGGATGGCTCCTTTTATGTCAAGAAAGCAGGGAGACTCTTACTTTGCTCAGTGGGTAGCTGTATGCAAAAGAACCACAGAAAACTGCATGGGTGCGTGATCCAGATAGATCACATGGGGAGCACTGAAGGGAAATGTAGGCCTCCCTTTCTTCCCATCATTGTGTTTGGAATATGTTTCCAATTGCACTAGTCACAAAGCAATCAAAGAAACTTGTCTACAGTGGCACACTAAAGATGTCCTATCAAACCACATTATAGGGAGCTGCACACTGTTGAATCCTGAGTTACATCAGAAAAACCAACACCCACATGTCTCCAGGACGCAAGGCAGTCCATTTCCATATGCCTTCACAGAAAAGAGAGAACAGATCTTCAAAGCAAATGAAATGTGTCTTCTGGAAGATGTCCACTAACACGTTCTTTCCGTCTTCTTACATCCCTGCCCAGCATCCCACCTTCCCCCACAGGAGGTGGGGATGGAGGGAGGCCACCCCCGGCAGCACCCAAGAGACAGAGAGCTCATCCAGCCAGGACCCTCAGCCCTTCCCAGGCTCCCCAGCAAGCTCCAGGCCCTGCACCCCCTCCTCCCCATCCACCACCAGTGCTGGTGGGCTCTTCCCAGCGTGCAGGGCTAAGCAAGTGCCTTGGTGCTTTGCTCATTTGGTTTTGAGTGCACCACGTTTCGCATCCCCAGCCTTGTTCTGCTTGCCTGACACCGTGTGCTGGTTTTAAACAGCCCTGCAAAGGAAGACAAAAGCAAATTTATTAAAGAACCCAGTCCTGGCCGCATGGTAACACAACAGCCAGGGCTGGCCACCGTCACGGGGAACAGCCTGGCTTAAGCGGGCTCAGGACCTGCCATGCATGGTGGGAACCCTGGGTATAAATAACTTACTGGTTCCCTTTGTTTCTCCAGATAACAGCCTTTCTGTTGAGCTCCAAAATGGATCAGAAATGACTGCAGCCTTTGACCGGTGTCCTCCAATAATTGTTATAAAATGACCGCTTTCTGCTAGCCCTAAGAAAGCATTCTTTTTTCATGAGGCCACTCTTTCATGAGGCACAACCAGAGTAAGTAAAAATTGCAAAGGAGAAATGCTTACTTTATCTCTTACTGCGAATATACTTTAAAGATGATTAGGCTTTGAAAGCAAACCCTTCTCAGGCTACAACGGTGCTCCGATCTGGGCCAGGGCCCCACGCAAATCATCCTGGCGTGTTGTCGCAGAGCCGTCCACGGAGTGCGTGTGGGATGGTATTTCTGCAGTCATTTGACCTTCAATTAATGGGTCAGATTCTCAGGCAGGCAAAACTCCCACTGAAACAAAGGAATTAGGTTCGCGATCCAGCCTAAATCCTACCAACATTCTCTGGGTTGAGTGAAATAAACTGTTCCAGGTCGCTGGCAAAAGGAGTTTTAAAGAAAAAAAAAAAAAGGGCTGCTTTAATGCAGCGGGGCAGTGGCACTGGTGGCACAGATGGCAGGTGCCACTGCGGCCCGTGGCTGGGTGGTGCGGCAGTGGGATGGCCCGGGCAGGCAGGAGAGGGGCTTTGGGGTGGCCATCGGTGACCAGTCAGCCAGGTGGGGTTTGGCGCTGAGCGGGCTGGGAGGCCACAGCCACCAGCGTGGGGATGGACCCCATGGAAGCGGTCACTGAAGGGGAGAAGCGCCCAGCTGCTGTGCGAGGTGAACATCATGGGGAGGGGGGGGAAAAGGCCAGTCCCCCCTACCTTAATATTTGCAAAGCTTGCCTTGTTCCCAGCCTGCCCTGCCTGCAGAGGTCCCTGGGCTGTTCTGCCCTCCTGGCTTGCTCTGGTGCATGTAAGGACACCAGAGCACACAGAGAGGCTGTGCTTTAAACTCCTGGCAGTTCAGCACATGGGAAACTTGAGCTTAGGCTTTAGCTTAGGGTTAGTCCTGGCTCTTGGCATGAGTGCCAGTCAGTGCAGTAGTGAGCCTGGGCAGGCAAGGCTTTGGCACTCTGGCACCGCAGCACTGCACCCCAGAACCATCACTGCAGCTCCAAGGATTCACAGTAACGCTCTGGAAAAAGGCAATGTTTTCCTGTTTCCATTACCAGTAAGAGAGGCAGCCTCCGGAGAAAATCTGCTTTGTTGTTAAAGCTGTGTCTGGTTTATACCCACACCATGAATGAACTTCAGAGTGACACCGGGTTTTTAAACTTCTGTTTTCTTTCTGATTGACTTCGGTGGTCAGGAAAGCATTACACACCTAGAGAGGCTAGCAGGGAGAGGAGGGAGAAGGAAAGGCACAGGAAAAAACCCAAACTTACAGTTAATGGATTTATCCTAAAACTTATCCTAACATTAGGGATGAAGGAAGTTGCAAAGACTTCTCAGCTCATGCAAGTCCTTCCCCATGGGAGATCCCATTTAGACGCCTGCCCTCCCTCACCTGAGGGGGCCGGATAACCAGTGAAAGTGGAGAACAGACACCGCATCCTGCCTTTACCTCCCAGTGCTAACGAATATCGCTTGTGCTGGGCAGCTGAATCCACGAGCAAACAGAATTCCTTCTCCTGTGAATGCATTTGTCTAGTTGATCATTTGCCTTCCAGCTCTTTCCTTCCGAGGAGAGGGAGGAGATGCTCTCTCGGTGTCACTGCACGCTACGCAGTGCTCAGACCCGACATCATCAGCCCTCGCCTCTTGCTTCGCTGCTGTGGCAGCTGTGGCTATGACGTGGGTGCTACCGGTAGCCACAACTCCAGTGAAATGCTTAAGATCTTGGAGGTCATTTGCAAATTCTTGATATGCCACCAAGGCCTGGATGGAAGCCAAAGAATGACAGAATCATTTAAGTTGGAAAAGCCCTTTAAGATCATCAAGTCCAACCGTTCCCCTAACCCTGCCATCCCACCACTAAACCCTGTCCCTAAGCACCACAGCTACACGGCTTTTAAATACCCCCAGGGATGGGGATTCAACCACTTCCCTGGGCAGCCCATTCCAGTGCTTGACAACCCTTTCAGGGAAGAAATTTTTCCCAATGTCCAACCTAAACCTGCCCTGGCGCAACTTGAGGCTATTTCCCCTTGTCCCATTGCCCGTTCCCTGGGAGCAGAGACCAACCCCCCCCCGGCTCCCCCCTCCTCTCAGGCAGTTGTAGGGAGCGATGAGGGCTCCCCTCAGCCTCCTCTGCTCCAGGCTGAACCCCCCCAGCTCCCCCAGCTGCTCCCCAGCAGCCTGGGGCTCCAGACCCCTCCCCAGCTCCGCTGCCCTTCTCTGGACACGCTCCAGCCCCTCCAGGTCCTTCTTGGAGGGGGGGGCCCAACCCTGACCCCAGCATTCGAGGGGCAGCCTCCCCAGTGCCCAGCACAGGGGCATGGTCACTGCCCTGCTCCTGCTGGCCACACCACTCCTGATACAACCCAGGGTGCTGTTGGATGCCTTGGCCACCTGGGCACACTTCTGCCTCATATATTCAGCATATATGTCCACCAACACCCCCAGGTCCTTTTCTGCCCGGCAGCTCTCCAGTCACTCTTCCCCACGCCTGTAGCGTTGCCTGGGGTTGTTGTGACCCCAGGGCAGGACCCGGCCCTTGGCCTTGTTAAACCTCACACAATTGGCCTGGGCCCATGGATCCAGCCTGGCCAGGTCCCTCTGCAGAGCCCTCCACCCCTCCAGCAGATCAACACTCCCACACAATTTGGTGTCATCTGCAAACTTACTGAGGTTGCACTCAATCCCCTCATCCAGATCATTGATAAAGATATTAAACAGAACTGGCCCCAGTACGGAGCCCTGGGGAACATCACTGGTGACCAGCTGTCAACTGCATTTAACTCCATTCACCACCACTCTTTGGGTCCAGCCATCCAGAAGGTTTTTTACCCAGCAAAGAGTACACCTGTCCAAGCCACAAGCAGCCAGTTTCTCCAGGAGAATGCTGTGGGAAATAGTGTCAAAGGCTTTACTAAAGTCTAGGTAGATGACATCCACAGCCTTTCCCTCATCCACTAAGCAGGTCACCCTGTCATTGAAGGAGACCAGGTTGGTCAAGCAGGACCTGCCTTTCACAAACCTGGGCCTGATTGCCTGGTTGTTCTGTATGTGCTGCAGGATCCACATGTGGGTTTGCACCGGTTAAACTGTAGAGATCTGAAGGCGTGCTGCAGCGTGAGCCCCTCCTGTGGACATTCTGGTCATTCAGACATTTTGTCTCAAGGCCTTTCTGGGCATCAAGAACATATGTACTCACCCTCAAGAGCAGAAAAGTTTTTCCTTTGTAGAGCTCTACTCAGATTTCCACATGTTACTGCTAGAAATTCATATATCTCCCTGTATTAATGGCTTCATCTCACACTACTTCCTTTTTAGCAGCAATGAAAGTCAATAAGAGATGCCCATATGATACCATTACATGTAATAATGGTATAGAATTACTCAATGGCCCAGTTCCCACAGAATTAGAGGGCAATTGCTTTGTCCCTTGAATGGCCAGGGCGGTGTAACTGTCCGTGCCTGCCTTGGCCACGTGGTGAGGTTTGCCTCCTGGATCTGCTCCTGTACATTGTCCAGCTGGGAAACTTTTTGCTGGCTCAACCACATCCCTTCCCCAGCTCTTTGGAAAGCCTCTGCTGTTGTCCAGCTTGACCTCAAAGTTTTTTTCTCAGATGGTGCCATCCTTTTTCTCCTTCCAGAAAGCTTCGCTGCTTCATGAACGACTTCCAGTTTCCCATCAGGCTCTAACTTGAGTTTCTACTGGTTTTTTGCTGACCGCTCGCTCAGACTCCAAGTCTTCCTGCAATTCAGTGATCTGAGAATCCAGGTCACCATTTCCGTCGGAGCCGCTTCCTCCTCCACCTTCGCTGAGCTGCTTGCAGCTCTTCTTCCTTCCTGGGCAGACCTCCCTGCTCCTCGGGCTGCGCCTGCAGATGCAGTACCTCCCTCCTGCTCTGTACACCCTGTCTCCAGCTCCTGTCCCAGTTTTCCTCCCTGAATTACAGACAACAGCCGTGACCTGAGGTTCAGTCATACAACTCCTGCCAGAAATTTTTCTTTGCTGCCTGCAGTTCATGAGACCATCTCGCCCGTGGTTCCCTGGCCCTCCAGGTCACTGGGGCCAGGGCCTGCCTGGGAAGTGGGAGCCATGGGGGGTCCTCGGGCAGCAGGGCAGGACCCAGTGAGCAGGACCCATCCCACCGCCCCAGCCAGGGAGCAGGGCAGGCCAGGAGACACCAGCCCCAGCCCTGGGCATCAGGCACTTTCTTGGAGATGGGGCTGGCCAGGACATCAGCCAGCAGGTGGGCTATCACTGCGACAACAAGTAGAGGCTTTGTAGACCAGTGGAACCACCTCCCATCCTGCATCCTCCACCGTGGCAAGACTTCTTCAGCAACCTCAACACCCTTCCTGGGTCCCTGAAGTAACAGCAGCTGCCAAGAAGCTCTGTTCATGGTTGGGAAAAGCCATCCAACACATCTCATTCGTTCACACACATTCCACATGACGAAGCAAGACTTTACATCCTGATGATGTCAAGGTCGATGGTGCACCCAGAGACTTCACTGCCCCACCACCCTCCCTAAGACCTGCACTCCTACCTGTGGCCCAGCAGCTCCATTTTGGGAAGCCCGCAGACCTGGCATGACCCCACTGCAGGTGGGGCTTCATCCAAGCTTGTCCCCCACCAGTCTTGGCTCACTGGCGTGGATGAAGCCCCACCAATGGCCCAGGGTGGGCAGAGCCTGCCGCTGCCACCGGCCCTGCCTGCTGCCACCCTGGCTCTGCCCTGCCAGCACCTCCCCAACTGCTCGCAAGGGCCACATCTTTCAGCCCCATAGACCTCCCCAACTCCACAGCCATGACAGCCCACCCTGGCGCATCCTTATTCCAGCTACAGGCAGCAGCCCGGGTACGTGGCATGGAGGAATCACTGGAGGGGCTGCCTGCTCCCAACCCCCCAGCTTTTGGGTGCTTTGCCAATCCTCAACACACTGTTCCTCAGGGTCAGGTGGCCCCCACCCCATGACAGCTTGAAGTAGTTCCAGCAGTCCTCCTTTCGGTGTTGCCCATGGGAGAGCCCTGCAAGCCACAGCTTCTGCCAGCACAGCTGCAGCATGCCATCACAAAATCTATGCTGCACCGGGGCAGCTGCTGGCTGTTATAGATGAGCCATCACATTTTTAACCTTCCCACATATCCGAGGGGAGGAAGAACCTCACCTCTCGCAATTCATCTATTGATGGCTGTGTAGCAAAAGCTGATTCCTGGAGGAGCCTGCTCCACATGCCTATCCACGCTGAGATTCCCATTAACAATTACCCAGTCTGCCAGTCAGGTTTGTGGTTTGGTTTTGTTGTTTTCTTTACCTGCAGGATGTTTCTGTGTCTGTCTGTCTGTCTTCTCTCTGGTTTTAATGTGATAGCACACACAGGCTGTGCTGTGAACAAGTGAAATTGCAGGTTCAGGCTTCGGTAGAAGCCGCTGACAGGCTTTATATTTTACGATTCAAAGGTATAATTCAGCAGGACGCTTTCAAAGTGCATACTTATGTACATACATTCTCCTTTTCCTTTGATTTCTTATTTTGCCTGCTTTTTCAGAGAACGTAGCTGCCCATCACACACCTGAACCATCATCATTTTAAAAGAACTGGAAACCTGGAAATATTTGCCTTTGTTTCCTTTTTTTCTACTTGCCTGGTTTTCAAGTTACATCCCAAGGAGCCCGTTTTAAATCCTTTTTTCTATTCTTCAAAGGCTCCTGGACACCTCTCTTCCACTCCTGGCGCGTTATCTGTATCCCCTTATTGATGCCTGGAGTCCCAGTCTCTCTCCCTGAATAGTCCAAAGTCACTGTAGAACAGGTCTGACCTCTGTTCTTTAAGGCATTTGACCTTTTTTTATAGATGTAGGCAACTGGACAGTGCTGCCAATCCTAGCAAGCCCTTTTCCCTACGCTTTATCTACAAAAGGTTTGCAGCAGCGCACCTGAAAAGGAACACTCTCCACTAGACCTTATTCCCTGACATTTACAGACAATTCCTAATAGCCTCTTTTTTCCTTTTACATAAAAGCGTGCTTCTGCTTGGTCATTTTCTGCAAACAAAAATAAATTAATCTTTTAGTATCCTGGAAAAATTCATTATAAGGACTTTTCTGTGCTTGCTGTCCTTACAGCTGGGCATCTCAACAGGTCTGAACAAATTGCCAGAGGCAATGTCCAACAGCAACAGGGCAAAGGGAAAAAACCAAACCCGCGTTTGACATTCATCAAGCAAAATGAACCTGTAAAATTGAGCAGCTCACTGAAATAACTTGGCCTGGCTGCTGTCACCAAACCCATTTCCCCCCTGCCTGCAGGAGGCCAGCCCCTTGAGCCAGGTTGTTCCTGACGATCTCTGCTTCCCCAGGGGGTGCCCAAAGCCCACGATCTCCTGCCACTTTCTCATTCCAAAGGCTCCTTCCCAGAGCCTGGGGCCAGCCTGTTGCCCTGGAGTTGCATGGTGGCCCTGAGCAGCCCTAAGCCAGCCCTGGCTGTACCCTGAGCAAATCCACTATGTGGGGTGAGGATGGCAACGTAGGTCTAAAAATCTCTGCAGCTTCCTTCATATGGGTTCCCAGTAGGAGACAGAGCAGCTGCTGTGGTCTGGGATTGCCCGGGACACTCGGGTCAATACAACAGCCCCTGGCTCAGCCCTGGCTGCCTCTGTGCTTGCCACCATCCAAGGCACTCGCCACGAATCTTCAGGGAGAAGAGGGAACTGCAGGGCTGTCCCGGACCACACTTACACCACGGGTACACCCAGTGGGCTGTGGGGCTCTTTACACCCCAGCTCTGGAGGCTGGCTGGTTTCCAGGAGCTGTAATCCTCGTGCCGTGACAGCTTCCATGTCCTGACTCCTGTTTCAGTATGTCCATCAGGAAGAGCTGCTCCAGAAAGAAGCTTCCCCATGCTCAGCCCTCCCTGCCCGGGCTCCCAGCAAGCCTCACACACGGTACCGGAGCTCACCATGCTGCGCCTCGCCGCCTGAGCTGGGCAAGCGCCCCAGGAAAAGAGGATGGAAAGAAAACAGAAGAGATTTCATTTCGTGGCCAAGGACATCTGCGTATCTCCACAGCGCCTGCAGAGCACTGGTCCATCTTTTTTCTTCTAAGGAAAAAAAAAACCCCACCAAACCCAAACACAACAGAGTAAGAACCTCCCTGCTGTTGCTTTTATAATCAGCAGGGTAAAAGGAACAATTCGCAATGGGATTGCAGCGCAGGGCTACTGTGAGAACTGCTGATCTAGGGCTACTTTTCAGCCAAATTATTTAAAAAGTCTCTATACCACACTCTGCCAGTGCTTTGCACAGTGGTTCTGGACAGCGTAACCATGCCCCAGTAGCCCACCGGTACCTGGGTTTTCCACTTTGACCAAACACAAACCTCCGTGGAAGAGCGCAGCGTTCCTCCCGGCTGAAGCCCTTTCCCTATTTTGTGCAGGGATGCAGCACAGAAGCCGTCACCCCGAGCTGGCTGATGAAGCCGCGGGGCTTTCTGCAGGCTGGCTGCTGTCACTTGGGCTGTGCCTGGCACCCCCCTCCCCAGCACCCCTCTGCAGGGTGTCCCCAGTCTGTCCCCCAGCTTGAGGGCAGCCGGGGAGTCCCGGTTGGTAGCAGCAGCTACCAGCAAGGGGTCTGTGCCAGCATAGTGCTCTTGGGAAACTGCCCTAAGCATTTGGGTAAGAGAGGTTTAGTTTTAAAAAAAACAGGTGTGTCTCCCCAGTGCTAAGGAATATTTATGTCACTCATCTCAAAAACTAACAAACAAAAAAATAGAAAAAAAGAAGAAAAAAAAAACAGAAGAAAAGGAAAAGAAAGGCAGTGGGAACACAGCCGAGCCCCCGCCCGGGGCCCGGGGGGGTGGACTCAAAGGGGGGGCCACCTCGCTGACCTTCCCGGGGAAGCAGCTGTGGTTTTAACCCTGACATCAACCACTCAAATCTGCAATTAGGCAGGGTGCTCTTTTGGAGCTGTCTCTATATCTGTAGTAAGGCTACTCAAAGCCTGTAATTACTCGGACCCGACCGTCCCACAGGAGCCAAGCGGAGGACGGCCAAGGCAAGCTCCTCAAAGCCGTATCCCTGCTCCACGGCACAGGCAGGTGGTCCCGGGAAGCGTAGGCACCCGGGATGCAGCCCCGGATGCTCCCAGGGATGGGAGGCATTGCTGGCACCGTGCCCTGGGTGCCGGTGGCAGCTCCCACGCCACTGCGAGAGAGCCCAACGGGCTCTGCCATCGCGCTGCCGAGTATTGCAACCGCGGCGCCTTCCTGCCGGTGGCTGCTCGGCAAGGTGCCTTCCTCTGCTCTGAATCTACCGACGGCCTTGAGAGGAGCGAGGAAAATGCCACTCGACAGTCAGGTATTTTTCTCCCGACTCCTTTCCAGCTTCTTGGATCCTCTCTCTGTTTTCAGACTCACATGTGCCGAAGTAATTTGCAGTCATGTCTAGGTCTTGCACCCCACTAACTCCATTAGTTCATGGATTTCTCCTCCCATGGAGTTCCTGCAGCTGCTGATGTCTTGCCAGTTAATTCCTCATATATTTCCTTTCAGATCTGAATCGAATTAGCGAGCATACGTAATGAGGCACAGTAGGAAGAAAAAAGGCAGATTAAAAGCTGACACAGACCAGATGCCTCTTTCAGCCGCTGCGAGACCAATAGAGAGTGTGGGTAAATGTCAGGTGAATGAGAGAAACCAGGACATAGACAAACAACTTGCCAGGATTTGGTCGTTAGCTACTTACATAGGGGTTCTGAAAATTCCCTGCCCTCGGGGCATCCACATTTCTCTGAGCTTCCCAAGTATTGTGCAGTTCAAGGAAGACATTGAGAAGGAGCTCATTTACATTAGAAAAAATGTTGAATAGTGTGGGAACCAAGGGTTGAAGGAAGACCAGCAGAAAAGACCACGCTAAGGGAGCACAACACATGAGCAACGACAACAGCCACTGACCAAAGAAGCCACACACGCACTCAGCCTCCCTTCGCCACCCCAGCAGGATTCTCTGCCCATCTTTGAGACGGCTCATTCTGTTACATGCACCATCATTAATTAGTGCCTCTCAGCACTGCAGCACATAGACAAAGCGTTCGGTGCCGAGGAGACATTAACTCTCCCCCGCAACAGCACCGCAAGCTTATAACTTTAGCCTCCATTCTCTGCTCTGGTTTCCTATAGAAAAATCAAGTGAAGGTCAAAGCAAGCTCTTAGAATCATAGAATAGAATCATAGAATCACTTTGGTTGGAAAGGACCTTTAAGATCATCAAGTCCAACCTTTAACCTAACCCTGCCATCCCACCACTAAACCCTGTCCCTAAGCACCTCATCTATCCTTCTTTTAAATACCTCCAGGGATGAGGACTCCACCACCTCCCTGGGCAGCCCATTCCAGAGCCTGACAACCCTCTTGGTGAAGAAGTTTTTCCTAATGTCCAGCCTAAACCTGCCCTGGCGCAGCTTCAAGCCATTCCCCCTCATCCTATCGTCTGTTACCAGGGAGAAGAGACCGACCCCCACCTCACTCCCCCCTCCTCTCAGGTAGTTACAGAGGGCGATCAGGCTCCCCTCAGCCTCCTCTTCTCCAGACTAAACACCCCCAGTTCTCTCAGCCGCTCCTCGTATGACTTGTGTTCCAGACCCCTCACCAGCTTGGTTGCTCTCCTCTGGACATGTTCCAGCAGTGCAACATCTTTCTTGTAGTGAGGGGCCCAAAACTGAACACAGTATTCGAGGTGCGGCCTCACCAGCACCGAGTACAGGGGCACGATCACTTCCCTGCTCCTGCTGGTCACACTATTCCTGATACAAGCCAGGATGCCATTGGCCTTCTTGGCCACCTGGGCACACTGCTGGCTCATATTCAGCCGGCTGTCAACCAGTACCCCCAGGTCTTTTTCCACCAGGCAGCTTTCCAGCCACTCTTCCCTTTTGTTCAAGGCAGTCGGTGGCAGGGATGCAGGAGCTGCAGGGAGCAATGCAAGGCTGTGGGAAGGAGCCTGTGAGCGGGAGGTGGGCTCTGCACACAGGGGAAGGTGGTGTCCAGCAGCAGGGATACCCTACTCCAGAGCAGGGTGGAGACCCAGAGCTCACCCTCAGACCAGCTGTGTTGGGGCGGGCTAAATAAGCGAGCCCAAGTGGCAGGTGTAGGGCATTGGCCGAGGATCAGTGCTGGGCTCCGATGGGTTCCCTGCAGCTGGGTACCAGGCTCTCTGTCCCGCACAGCTGGGTGCAGTCCCTGCAAAAGGGACCCTTTGTGCCTGGGGAGTGACTTTTTGGAGAAGGTGGCTGTGGTGAGTGGGAGGTGGGCTCCACACACAGGGGAAGGTGGTGTCCAGCAGCAGGGATGCCCTACTCCAGAGCAGGGTGGAGACCCAGAGCTCACCCTGAGACCACAGCCACCTTCTCCAAAAAGTCACTCCCCAGGCACAAAGGGTCGCTTATTTAGCCCGCCCCAACACAGCTGGTCCCATGGCTCGCTCTAGTGTGGAGTAGGCAAGACCATAGCCCTCAGCACTTTTGGTGCAAAGTCCCTCATTCTTTACAGGCCCTATTGCATCGTATGGAAAAGGGGAGCACAGCTCATACACATGGTAGAAACATAGCTCTTCAAATCCTTCTCATCCTCCTTCTTGCTTCTAAGGCTCAAAGCCCTGCATACATTTAAAATATACATAAATACGAAAATAAATAAATGTCATCTTCTCCCACATTCCATTTTCCCTGAGCTGTGCACTGCAGCAAGAGCTGGGGTGGGCACAGCTCCCTCGGTGCAGCCCTCACACTGCCTGGAGGGGGACCTGGGGCTGCCAAAGGAGAAGTGAGGGGTGGCAGCTGTCCCACTGCCCACCCTGCTGCCTGCAAAGCAAGCCCCTGTCCTTCAGGTGTTGCCCTGCCAGGCCACCAGCCCGGCTGGACCTCTCAGACACCCTCGACTGCGTTTCTAAAACATTGCAGAAGGCCTTGGAGAATAAATGTCGAGAGGAACATACCGCCCCACACACATTCTCTGCATCCTCCTCTTCCCCGCCTTGTTCAAAGACACTGTGAAATGGTTTGTAGGCTTCTGTGAATGGAGACGTTCATTGAAAATGTCTCCTTCCCCAAGCAGGGCTTCAGCAGATTTCAGAGCTTCCTCGCAGGAACTCCCCCAGTGAATGGCTCCGCTGGCACTGGCTCCACCGACCGAAGTGGAAGGGGATTTGCACTTTTTAAAGACCTCTCCCTTTCTTTTTCTCTTTAAGTCTTTGTTAAGGTGATGTGAAATTATCTTGGAAGCACTAGGGGTGTTGCCTTTTGTTGACAAAAAATAAGGCACGAAAGATTTGTTCACAGAGTTTTTGTTTCTGTGTTTATTTTTCAACTCTCCAAATTTCCAGTCTCCCTTGATGGTCTCCCAGGGTGAGCAGAGCCTTCAGTTAAAGGCTTGTTGAAGAAGTGAAAACACAAGATTTTTAACATAAGTGGTCTTCTCACTTCTGTTTGCCAGATATTTTATTAAGTGCTAGGAAAATAAGCAAATTAAACCTCCCACTGGCTTTATTATAAATAGATCAGGCACTTGAAGCCCTCCAGTTATTTGCAATTTGTTTCACGAAAAATAAGCTGGCTCTCAATTGTAATGCTCTTCCTGCATAGTAAAGGAGGAGAAAGGTACAACCCTTTAGTCCTGATTTGTAGTTGGCTTTTTAGATCCACCTTCTTCCTTCTGCGTGAGTCACTCCTGGCAGCCGATGGAGCTTTCTTCCTCTCGGTGCACGAAAGGGCAGAACTGCATGAGATGTCTCCAGCATCTTTGGGAGGAGAAGCCGCCCCTGGCCAACCCCTCCTCCGGCAGCCACCTGTGTCCCTGGTCCCTCTGTGCATCATTTCACCCCTGTGCTGTCCCCCAGCCGCAGCTGAGCCACCTTTCCTACAAGGCTTTGCAGGAGGCTTCTCTTCCCAGCTCAACGGCAGAGGGAAGATGATGCTTTCAATTCCCTTTGCCAGCAGGATCCCTCCTAGTCCCACAGGGAGGTAAAAGGAAGTGACTTGTTTATTAACAGAGGATCCAAATGCGAAAGAGCTGCAGAAAGCAAATCAGAGCGAGGCGTTCACTGGATGAGCCATGATAACCCTGCCTAAAAAAACTGGTTTTGCAGGAAAAAGAAGCCAAAAAGCCGGAAAAAGAGCCACGCAGGCGAGCCCTGAGAAACAGAGAAATACAGCAGCTCCTCATCCGACTTGATAGTTGCTTGGGTTTATGTTAACAGCCTGTGAATCCAGCACGCCTAGGGCGATGCGATAGAGGGCTGCTTTTACAGCAGAGTTTTTTGAGTACTCTGATTTGGCGAGCACTTGAGCTACTGCTTATGTACCCTGCTTGTATGAGAATGTCCTGGCTGGCCAAGGTACTTCCTTTGCTTTTTTACAGCAGCAAAAAATCTCTCCCTCTCCCCCTACTCCCCGGGGGAAGCGCCTTGAGCAGTGGAGGCAACGGCGAGGTTAGCGTGCCCTGGGGGGGTCCCAGCGGGCCCCACACCGCACCCCTCTGGCTTCGCCTGTGAACGCACCCGAGCCTGGAGGTGGGTGGCAGAAGACACTGGGCATTGAAGGAGACAGAAATAAAGTTAGGGAGAGGAAGTTCAAAAATAGCCGAGCTCTTCCTGTAAGTCTGGGTTATTTATTTAATTCCTTGTTGTTGTTTTTGGTTTAGGGACTTTATTTTTTTCCCCCTCAATGACAGGGGAATAAGGAAAGGGAGAAACTTTGAGAAACAGGCAAGGGAATAACAAAACCTTTAAAAGCAAATGGAGGGGAAAGTGAGAAGGATTTAAGAGGAACGATAGCCAGGATAAGAGCTTCCCCTGGATACCTATCAGATTTTAATTATGAAGAACAAACAGAGACTGAGAACAGCAGGAAAACCTCCTTCCTCTTCCACCCAGGCTTTCGGCACTGCCATTTGCAGCTGGGTCCCTGTAGCCCTCCCAGCGCCCTCCCCGGGGCTGGGGGTGCTCTGCTCCCTGCAGCCAGCCGGGGACACCCTAAGGGTGGGAGCCTGGGCTCCCTGCCCCCAGAAAACCACCCCAGAAAAGCCCTGCCGCCCTGGACCCCATTCAATGCCCTGCTCTGGTTTCCATGACCCGGCTGGCTGCTGCCCTCCCACCCACGGGACCCAGCCACAACCCCACAGCTCCGTGGGGCAGGGCAGAGCCAGGCACGGCGAGTCTTTGGCACGGGCACGACTGGGATTTCAACAGCAGATGCTGAGGGAAAAGGAGGCGAGCCCGAAAGCGAGCAAACCAAACCGGTGTGTTGCCGACACAGGGTGCACCTACCCTGCCAAGGGCTCCTGCAGTGTTATGTCTCCTACCAGCTTTACTGGGCCTCCACCAGCCCCTTCTGCAGCCCGGCTGCTTGGGAACTTCACTGCAAACCCTCCGGGAGGGACTTGGGGGGTGAACCCAGCCCCTGCCCAGGCTGGGAAACTGCAGGGAGCCTATCTCACATCACTGCGATAGGGCCACCATGGTGCAGCCACAGTGGAGGACGTGTGCTGGTGGTGATGTATAAAGCAGTAGAGAAGGAGCAGGGGTGGAACCACATTTCCTACTGTGGCACATGCCAGATTAATGACTATATCTGGTGTATGTGCAGCTGTCACCCGGATCAAATCAGGATCTGTTACACGTGGAAAGTGGAAAGACCCCCCCCTTAGCAACCCTGCTGCCTGCATACACCCCTGCATCACTGCCCACAGAGTTGTGAGAGAGATTTTCAGGGCAGTCTGCTGAGATGCAGAACCGTAACAGGTTCCTTTCTCAGTGGGTTTCACCTGAGGATCTCAGAGCGTTTTACATTGCCTCTTGTCAGCTTGACAAACTCCTTTAAATGCTCCCCCGCGCCAAAGGTGGGGATGGAGATGGCAGAGAGTCACGGGGTGGCCGCTCACAGGGCAGTGAGTGAGATGCTGGGTACCAGGCTCTGATTTCCACATGTAGCTCGAGCCCTGGCAGGGGCTGTCCCGGGGAGCCCTCCTGGCACAGGTGTCCCACACGTGGGACCAGACACGACCCCCTCCCAGGGCAATGTCCGGCATCAGGGCAGGTTTAGACTAGACATTAGGAAAAACTTCTTCACCGAAAGGGTTGTCAGGCTCTGGAATGGGCTGCCCAGGGAGGTGGTCGAGTCCTCATCCCTGGAGGTATCTAAAAGAAGGATAGATGAGGTGCTTAGGGCCATGGTTTAGTGGTGGGATGGCAGTGCTAGGTTAACGGTTGGACTCGATGATCTTAAAGGTCTTTTCCAACCAAAATGATTGTATGATTCTATGATTCTATGATCACGCTCACTGTATGCTCGATGAGTTAATTAGCAAGGGAAGGAGAGTGGCTTCTCCAACCCTGCCCTCAGCAGCATCTTTAGTGAATTCTGCTTTTTTCACCCCAGAAAGACTCATCATCCGGGGAGGGACCATCACCCATCCCCTGCTGCACCAGCCGGCGCTGTGCGAGGGCTGAGGCCTCCCGGCTCCTGCTGTCTCTGATGCACCCTTATAAAATGTTGCTTGGTGTGTCCCGGTTTCCCCCGGCCTCCAAAATATCTGCTGCCCGTCAGTGACACTGTGGAAGAGGCCCGCACCCTGAGGTCTCACCTCTCTTTTCCACAGCCATAAAAGGGAAAGCAAATTTGAATGCTTTGAAGTTTTGCAGAATAAACAAACTTCTTCATGTGGACTGCAATGAGGAAAAAATTCACAGAATGCTCCATAAGATCTAATAAATCTGGCATCCAATGCATTATCTGTGCACCCATGGCAAATAATACATTAAAGACACGAAAACAAAGTGCTCGGGGACACCACGCTGTTAAAAAACAGGGAAGCAGTCTCACTATTTTGGAAAGCAACCAAAGCATCCAAGGCACATGTAAAGATGGGGTCAAAACCTAGCGAGAGAGCTGCAGGACTAGGAGAAGCACAACATTAATGGATTAAATTTAAGGGCTCCTAAAACTGGAAACATTTTGTATATAATGAGAGATGGTTTAGTGCAGGATGCCCTCGGAGGCCTGAAGCGGCTGCAAAGGTGTACTTACGGAGTGTCACGAGCCTTCTGCACTGCAGAGCCAAAGGGCGTGAAATGGAAATGTGCTCGGGGTGGAGGTAGCTTTGGGCCATTTGTTTGTCTGAATTCCCTGCTGGCCTTGTTTCTAAATCACCGTGATCGCAGATCCCCAACAGCTGAGTGATCTCCAATGGAAAAATGTCAAGGCAGGCAGTGTGTAAGGAAAACACGCTCATACATTAGGCAGGTCTCCGAGGCATAACTTCTTCTAAATAAGTACTGGATGAAATTACGGCTCAAATAGATGGATTTCAATGCAGTTTCCAGTCACTTTTTTATACTTTCTTGGAAAGCCGGTTATATGAGATTTAGATAAGGTTAAGGCTCGACTGTGCTGTTGTCAAGGGAAAACATCCACACACACATTATTAATGATAGACTTGGGGGGACATTCCTCACTTTTGTTTGGATAGTGTCTCAGCCCATACCGAAATCCTGGCTACAGTTTTTCCATCTGGGCTGTGCTGTGTAGAGGCTTACACCCAGCCGCTGGGATCAAGGACCCGGAGACGGTGGTATCCAACTGTAAGTCGTTTGGGTAGGGCTCTTCTCACCTCTTGCTTGGGACTGAGCATCACATTGTAGTTGCTGTTCACCTTCCACCTCCTGCCAATGGACCCAGAAAGGAGCCAAAGGAGGAGGGAAGCAGCCTGTGCCACCCCAGGGGTCTGAGGCGGAGGGACCCAATTGTACCACTGAGCATCCTACCCCTGGAGCCTACTGATTAGTCTGTAACTATTCCTCACCCATGTTTAAAATGTCCTGGGTTAAAGACCAAGACAGACAGGAGCAGTTCCTGGCATGACTGGGCACACCTGCAGCAGTGGAGACATTAGGAAAAATTTCTTCCCTGAAAGGGTTGTCAGGCACTGGAAGGGGCTGCCCAAGGAAGGGGCCGAGTCCCCATCCCTGAGGGTATTTAAAAGCCGTGTAGCTGTGGTGCTTAGGGACATGGTTTAGTGGTGGGATGGCAGGATTAGGGTAACGGTTGGATTTGATGATCTAAAAGGTCTTTTCCAACCTAAATGAGTCTATGATTCAATGATTCTGTGATGCTGGGAGCACCACAGCTGGCCTCACTTGCCTTCCTCCTGTTTTAAGGCTTGTTGCCCTCCCTGGTGAGATGATGCACAGGGACCCCCCCCCGATGCCTTGTGCTCCAGCCTTGGGGTGCTGGGAGCACGAGGGGAAGACCAGCTTTGGGAAACTCACCACTTCGGTCATCTACTGGCCCCCTAAAGGATCCTGTTTATTTTCTTCAAAAAAAACCCAAAAACAAAACAGTAAGTATTTTGCAAGACCTGGGACACAGAAACAATCAGGTCTGAAATCTGCAAGTTTTGAGCAGCCACATTTTTCATGTTTAGGTGTAACTTCCCTCGGAGAGGGTGACTTAGCCGCCTATGCCCTTATGAATGAGGACTCTTGAAGCCTACCTAATGGCAATCAGTCAGAGCTGCGAAGCTGGAAAAAAAAGAAGTTTAAGTAAACACAGGCTTTGGTTGGTTGGTTGTTTTTTTTTTTAATGAAAGCCCCAAGTGTCCTGGTGGTAAACTTGGTGCTGGGGGGCGGCAGCGGGAGCCCCGTGCCACAGCCTGGTATGGGTGCTGCCGTCACCCTGTCCCACCGCCTCGGCCGGGGTGAGTGGTGCCCGCCTGGCCGTGGGCGGCCGTGGGCCCTCCAGGGTACCCGAGGCCGACAGCCCCCAACGCTGGCTGAAAAGCGGCAGAAAAGGAGGCCTGGGCCGATGGCGGCTGCTCCCCGCATTGCCATGGCAACACATCTGCTTCCTCCATTTCCCCGCTTCCTGCCAAGGCTCCAGCCCCGCTGGCGTCAACACAAGCCCGGGAGAGGTCCAAGTCCCAACAAAACACCTTTTCACCGGTCCCTCGCTCCCCGGCCCGCAGAGAGAAACCTTCGCTCCCCTATGGAGGGTTTGCCTGGCGGCTGCTGCCCTGACCACGGAACAGCCACGTAACCCCCGAGCACCCCGCTGCCCTGGCAGCATCGGGGCCAGCAGCACCCCTCCCCGCCATGGGTGTTGTCATGCCCCATGGGATGCAGCAGCCCCCTGCCCCATCACCTCACTCCTTTCCAGGCCTGCAAGCTTGTATTTGCTCCCCTCAGAGGCTTGATGAGTGCCGAGTTTTCCTTTCAGGTCCTCCTCACAGGTTGCCCACGGAAGATCTTTTTGCTTTGGGAGATTTATGGCAAACCTCTGCTGATGAGTAGGTGCAAGCTCAAGCGCCTGTTGATGCACCGGTTGCTCGCCCACCAAGTCCCAGCCTTGCTTCCCTGAGGAAAAACACCCACAGGTACTTGGGTGCTCACTGGAGAGTGTGGGTTAAGGGACTAAGAAAGGGTTCCCACAGCTCTGAGGGGTTGTGGATGGAACGGCTCCTGCAGCAGAGCTGGACCATTGATGCTCGAGGTGGCCAGATGCCAGGCGCGAGCCAGGGCGAGCCCCTGGGTGCAGCTGGTTTCTGACATCGGGCGCAATCAGCAGTTTGGAAGCAGTTCCTCTCCACTTTCACAACTTCTGCAGAAATAATTGCTGGCAAAGGCAAAACGTGTGCTCAGTGGTTCCTCCAGCAGCTTATCAGGGCGTCCACCCCGACCTTCCGGGAAGGGCCACTTGGGCAGGAGGTGCTGGCACCGCTTCCTTGGCCGATCCAGCCCTGAACCGGCAGGACCACTTGGTTGCTCCTCCATTGGGCAAGCGCCAGGCTTTGCAAAGGCATTTCCACCAGCTCAGAAAGTTGCTTTTCTCTTCTATTCAACCAGTTCATGCCGCTCATAAGCTGTCTGGTCTGAAAAAAATATCGCCCGTGTCCTTGGCTTCATAGAAGCTTTTCAGTTCATTGAAGCAATGGGGTTAAAATCTCCCCCAAGTTAGGCTGTGGTTTCAAGGAGCATTTTAGCTGCCAGCTGGGGGCACAGCTGTAATGGTATTTATTTACCATGTCTTACCCCACCCAGAGCTGATGGCAACAGTAAGAAGGGTCAGTGTTCCCAAAATGCCACAGGTTACACACTGAAGCCTTGTAGTGAGGATGTAGCAATGGATTTCTGGTATTGGCAGAAAATAATAAATTCTGTCCCCTTGAGCCTGGCAGTCTTCTCCTGCTCAGCACACCCAGCGCAGAGATGCTGCAGCCCAGCAGGCAAAGAAACGGCTTCATGGGTGGCGTCAACTTCAAAACATGGGAAAGGGGTGCAGCTCTGCTCCTCCCAGCCATCCTGCACCCCACCCCGGCGAGCCCGTCCCTGTCGCCCTCCACCCCTGCGCCCCAGAGCATCGCGTGCCTCGGGAGAGGGGCGAGCAGGGGGAAACGAGGTCGCAGATCTCACCGGCGCTCATCCCACCTGCATTTGCTCCTGGCACTTCAGCTTCCAAAAGGTACTCTTTGCCGGGGAGATCATTTCACCCTGTGGTTTTGTTTGCAACTTGTCCTGGGCTTGTGCAAATCTTGTTTAGTGTCTAGCTGTAGCCAGCAACTTGTTCCTAAATCATAGAATCATAGAATCATAGAATCATAGAATCACTTTGGTTGGAAAAGACCTTTAAGATCGTGTCCAACCTTTAACATCATCGAGTCCAACCTTTAACCTAACCCTGACATCCCACCACTAAACCATGACCCTAAGCACCTCATCTATCCTTCTTTTAAATACCTCCAGGGATGGGGACTTGACCACCTCCCTGGGCAGCCCATTCCAGAGCCTGACAATCCTCTCGGTGAAGAAGTTTTTCCTAATGTCTAACCTAAACCTGACCTTGTGACTGTACTGAAGTTCTGTGCTGCTTTAACCACTTTCTTCTCTTCGCTCACAGCAAGGAAACAGGATGTCACAGCTTTGCCAAAATGTTTTACTAAATCAATAGAACTGCAGGCAGTCTCCACAAGCCAGTCTGACAGTGCCACATGACCCCAACTGGCAAGAGACAAGGGTTACATTTAAATTCAGTTTTAATTCAGCAAAACATCAACACTTATTTACCACAGTCCATAAAATTCATGTGACAAAATACCTCTGACAGACAGATTAGTAGCCCTCTTACTCCAGCAATGTAAAAGCACAACAAATCAAGTCAGCACATGTTCTGCAGTATCACACCAGGCTGGCAGCAACGCCCGCACTGGCGAGTGACTCCCCGCTGAAATCTCTGCCTGCCCTGGGGCTCTCAGTGCATCTGGCAGTCCTAAATTTCCCTGCCACCTCTGCCTTGTTCCCAGGGGGGAACCTTCCAGTTGTCTGAAGTAGCTAAGGGTCCACCTTTAGTACAAGCTATACATTGCAGCAGTGTAAAGGGACATGGTCACACGTCCCATTTGGCCCGTTGACCTCGGTTTTGAAGGAAGCACCATCTTGCCGTTACCGTTCCGAACACCCGTGCCACTGCCACCACGCCACATCAAGGATGTTGCTGGATGTGCTACCCAGACCTCCTAGTCGAGGTGCAGCTTCATAAGCCTTGGCAGCAGAGGAGAGGATGGGCTGATGAAATCATGCTTGAAAGCAGAATGATCCCAGCGTGACTGCAATGTGGGTGTTTATCTCCATGCCCTGGGATCGTGCAACTTGCCAGTGATGCCCATGGTAGTACCTGGGAATTTGGCCCTGGCCAAGAGCCACCAAACACCCCTGGCCATGACGGTCACACTCCTTGAGGTTACGGCATTTGTTTTCTCAGTGGAAGCACAGCCTCTGGGCACACGTGGGTCCTCCCTGACCCCAGACAGGCGGAGGAAGCCCTGCTCTGAAAGCCAGCTCCGCTTCAGGCCTGTCCACCTGCAGATAGCCCACGTGTGGGGACCCAGCATGGCCCCACCAACCACCACCAGCAGCCTCACAGTTTACTTGCCAGAGCCAAAGCCATCAGCCACAACCCAGTCACAACACAGCCTATTTAGTATCGAGACAGCAATAAAAATGCAAGCTCTCTGCCAGTACATGCTCCTTCAAATGTGTGCCTGGAGCCAGAGGACTGGAGCAAGGTCCTCACGTTGGTCTGGGCTTCCTTATGTGGAAGCTCTGGAGCTGTTGCCATCCATCGCACCTCTGCCAAACCTCATGTTGTCCTGTGGCACGCCAGCCCTCTCTGATCCCAGTGGGGACAGAGCAGGTCAAGCCCGGATTTGTCCTCTGCACCCAGTGCTACAGACAAGAGCGCGATGAAGGGCAGGACACGTGATGGGAAATCGGGAGCTGAGCCTGGGGTGCGCGAGCGCCGATGGGTGGAGGTGGACCTGCAGAGACCTGCTGCGTCGAGCCACCCCGCTGGCGGGACACTGCCTGCCCGGCCCTGCCCAGCAGGGAGGAGGCCGAGGGGCTCATACTCGCCCTCCCAGCAGACCTGGTCCTGCCTCTGCGCTCCCATGGCGGCCCTGGCCTTCGCCTGTGGGCCATCGCTCCCATGCACCCGCTGCTCATGGGTATGGCGATGGGGAAGACCTGCACCCTTGGCTCGAGGGGTATTTCTGAGGCAATCACAGGTGGAAAAAAAAAGAGAAACGAAAACCTCTTCTTCATCACCTGAATCTTCAGGGCTTCACGTATGCTCCAAAGGAAAAAAGAGGACAGACACGCGATTTTCTTACCATTGCCCGTGCTATTGAATGCAATATGTGAAAACGTACAAGCAAACCGTCACGGTTCTTGGGAATTCACAGTAACTATTTAGTGCGAAGTGAAGGACAAACCGGCCCTAGCATTGCTGCTTGCTGGTGAGCAGATGGCACGGCTGCTGGTGGGGCTGCGACCCTGGGAGCCCCCCATGGCTGCAGGCTGGGGGTTTCTCAGGGCACAGCATCTGCCCCGGAGTTAACACTCCTGCTCCCCAGCACACGCCTTCAGGAAAACAAAAGGTTTGTTGGGGTTCTGCTAACTTGGGCTGTCAACTTCTCCTGCCACCCTGCACACTTAATAAACAGGGGGACATCTGCTCCGGCGCTGTAATCTCATCCCCCTAGGGATCCCTGGGTCGGTTTCACCTGCACCATCATTCCCAACCTGCCGGGTGCGGCCCCGAGATGCTATCTCCTGCAGGACCGGTGGGAAGGAGCGGGGCTGCGAGGAGCGGACCAGCTTTCCCAGCCCTCTGCATCTTCACCGGGAACAGCCCAGAGGTGAAGAACAGGCAGTGTCAGCAAGGCTTCCTCCTACTCTTCCATGAGACCTGCCAAGCTCCAGGGCCGGCGCATCCCCAGCGCCAGCTCCCTGTCGGGGCTCATCCCGAGGCAAAGCCGACTCGGGGTGCTGTGCTTGCCACTCCCCTCCTCTCCCTGGGACCAAAAGGACCAGAGCGGAGCGTTTCTTGCTCCCTCTTGGCTGGACAGTGTTGTCTTGATATAAAAAACCCCAAACACATTATTGCTTCCAACTTCAAGCTCCAGAGAAACGAGGAAAATGTCCCATGCCAAACGCAGGCAGCACGAGCCCATCGCCTGGGGTCAGGAGATTTATAGAGGGTTACGTCAGATGCAAGGGCTAACAGCATCCTTTCCCCAAGCAGCATGGGCACGTGACATGGGATGGCAGGAGCTGGGGCTGGCAGGACCCTCGGTACCCCCACGCACCCCGGCAGAGCCCAGGGAGTGGAGCAGGGAGGCTGCTCCCATGGGGATGGCTTCTCTGCTGGCTATGGAGCTGGCTGCCGGGGTGCGGGGATGGAAGGAGGTGCATAGGAAGCAAGACCATGCAGCTATAAATCCTGTCAAGTCTAACGATGTTTTTTCAAGCATATTTTCCCGATGTCGCTCCCAAGGGATCAAACCCAAAAGATGGTCATGTCTGATCTAAAGTAACCCAGAAACAAAATGTTTTCCAAACAAATAATCACATTGCAGCCTGACAATGTTCATTATTACAAAAGAGCATTTTATTTCCATTTTTTCTGGGTGTACTATATTGCAACGTAACACTACGCAGGTCTATTATCGTATTAAGATTCTTGCTACAGAATTAAGAAGTTTGTCCATTTGGTCAAATTTCAAAGTTTTTCCTTGGCTTTCTTACTGGACTCATCACCACTTAAGTACATGAATTAGTGGAAGTGCCAGAAATGTGATATGAGACTTGGAGCAGGCGCTTTCCAACCAGAATTTGCAAAAGCTGTTGGGCTGGCTAGATGCAGGAGGTGGGCACAAATACCCACCCTAATTTTGGCAGAGGAGGAGATGCACATCTCCAGATTTTGATCACAAAGTAGATTTGCTTTTCAGGCTTAATGTACTCTTAAGGTTGCCTTCTTATTTTTGATGCGCTCTTTGTCATCTCTGCTTCCGTTACCAAGGAAGATTTGTCTTATTTTTGAGCAATAATGTAAAAATGCCTCACTTATATTCTGGAATTGTCTTACTTGGTAGGCACCTGATTAAGGTAAGTAGTTATATAAAGTCATACAAACCATGCCTAAAGCATTAGCCACAAAATGCCCATCCAGTCTAAGTCAAATACTACAGGTCACAGAGGAGTCTAGTATGCGTTGCATGTGAATATACATATGAGCAGTACATGAATCACTGAGTAAATATGGCACTTTTACATATTTTCCTGGATGTCATACAGAATTAGGAAACAATCTGCTCTTAGCTGACGCATTTCTGAAATACTGTAACATGGTTTCGGAAAATACACCCCACAGACTAGACAGTAAGAAGTTTAGAAAAGTCAACAGTGCGGCTACCTGAGTTTGTTTCATTAAGTTTAAGCAATTAACAGTAATGTTGATATTTTATCATTCACTGTGAGCCTGAGGGTGGTCTAGCCACATAAGCCATGCCGCCCAACCCTGCTACAGATAAACCAGCACAGTTCTCCAAGCACGTGGCTTGGCAAGGTGACCTAGCAGCTCAGCACCTCCAAAGTGCCTCGTCCCACCTCCGTGTCCCAACCCTGGCTGCGGAGTCCTGTCCTCTTGTTACTCCCACCCTCGCCTCCACCCGATCCTTTGGAGAGCTGCCCCAGCAGAAAATGAGTCCCTTTTTTTAACTGGCTTAATTTTCTGCTGGCTTTAAAAAGTTCTTTTGTCCTGTGGAGGGATCAGACCAGCACCAGATCCGTAGAGGTACAAGAGAAGCAGCTGGAAGATGTTGGCAGGAATGGGGAGCGTGAGAGGAGGAGGAGGAGGAGGGAACTGCCCCTCTTTGGTGGCAGTGAGCTGTTAGATTGACTCGGCTGTCTCAGCAGACCAAACCCTTGGAGAAGATACAGTTATTAGCGCGAAAGTGCTTAGACCAGTATAGTTTATCCCTATCTAGAAGGTGAATAAAGATATACCAGCACAAGGCACTTTATACTCATGTAACTGTGTCCACATGAGGGGTTGCACTGGTATAAGTATAATCAGTAACAAATGAAAAACCACATCCCCTAAGTGACGTATGTACAAAAATGGCGTAGAACAAGTCTCCAACCTTCAGTTACGAGGTGCGGATAACTTCCGTTCAGGAAACGGACCACAAACTACACATGAAACAACATCAGACACAAAATAAATTAGGTATTTAAAATGCTACATCTAGGAATATAAAGATTTTTTTTTTTAAAAAAAAAAAAACTTTAAATGTAATCCCATATTTCAAATCTAAGTAAGAGAACTATACAGCTTCACCGATTACACGGACATTTTAAACAGTTTACATTCATCAGGGACAACAGCACTTTGGTTTACATAATTAGGTTAATATGAGCAATGAAACATTTCCCTCCCTCACATTACATCGAAGTGAAATACAGAATATACATAATGCCAAGCTGTCCCAATAAGTCAATTCCATACACGACTAAGAGTAGCTCTCGCAATAGCTGCATCAGTTATCGACCTTTAACGGAACGAAATCAAACCCCTTTAAAAAAAAAGCTCACTTTGATTCCTTCATGCCTGACCCATTTTTTGATTTATCACATGAATCTTCTCCAGAACATAGCCAAGCGCAAAAAATAAGCCTGACTTGGTACTGTGGCAAGCCCACATACCAGATTGCATAGCACACCTTGGATTCATGAGGAAAATCTCATTTTAGTTTGCCTCCCCACCTTTCTAAGTCAGACTCTTAAAACAACAGCACACTGTTGTACCCAGCTCAAGAACTCAGATTAACTGTAGCTCAAGACATGCAATGGCCATTAGGAAACAGCAACCGACCTGACGATCATCAGATAATTATTTTACATGACTTCGAACCATCGGCAACTCAACCTCTGCAATTTATAAACAGCATTGCCTCCTAGAGAAAGAAGTACTTATTCCTAGATATTCCTGCAAAGCATTTATCCAGTGCCTGCACCTGACTCAAACGTGTTGTTGGATAGGATGAAGAGATCTTCTCCCAGCAAAATATTTTACTACCATATGGTTATTTTTTATTAGCTTAAATTAGCTTGCATGCAGCACATGAGTTATCAGATACCTGCCAAACTTGCCTAAAAAAAACCCAAATGGCTGGATTAAATAAACAACTGAACATGGCTTCAGAGGATAGAGTTCCCAAATTGATGCATAATCATTACAGATTATTACATTATTTTGACAAAGCAGGCTTCCAACTGTATGACTTCTGATTTAATTAGTAGCTGGGAGATGAAAACATAGCCTTCATCCTTGTCCTCTGCTGGTTGAGACTTTTGAGAAGTTAACGTATAAATTAAAAAAAAAAAAAAAAAAATCTCATTTTTCCAAATCTGCAAATGTTCCTGTGCCAAGCTTGGTTATGTGATACCCACGCTCAATTAAGGAGTGCATCGGATGCTATTTCCTTGTCAGAAGCTTTACAAGCTAAACATGATTGCACTTTTTCTGGATCCCATTCCTGCAAGGTGCCAAGCATCCCGGTGGGGAAGAGGACTGAGGGGGGCAAAGGGCACTTTCTCCCTTGCAGGACGGGGTGTTTAGTGGAGGATGGGGATTTTTCAAGGTAGTGTTTCATCTCGCTGGGTTGACGTTTCCAACACAGTGAGTTCATTGCACCCCTTTCATTCAAGTCAGCAGGAAACGGGCAGCCGCATCCCTTTGCACTGTTTGGAAAATCCTCAACGTGAGTCACTTTGGTCCTGACTCCTCTGCGAACCACGACCTTACCCTTCCTGCACCAGCGAGGAAATCCCACGCAGTGCCTCCTGCTCAGTGCGGTGTGCGAACGGAGAGCTAGACTAAACTTGCCAGGCGGCCCTGAAGGAGTTCTGCACGCTCCCTCGGACCCGTAAAAAAACACATAAAGAACCTTTTCTACTTGCTTTGACCATCCGAGAAAACCATGTAATAAATAAAACAGGCTGGTCAAGCCAGATTTGATCTTGTTCGATGTTGAACACCTTCTACTGCCACTGAAGAAAAGAGGAAACAGGGCATTCAACACCTGCAGCATCACCCATTGGAGACCACGTCCTAAGGGATTAGCAATAACCAGGAAGACAATACAGTCATCTAATACAAATTATGCAACCCAAAGCATACAGCTGAAACACAGTTCCCCTGTTGGGATTAGGCATAGGGGAAAAAAAAAAAAAAAATCAGCAGATAAAACCATTTACTTTTACCAGTAAAAATTAAGTTACAGATACGCTTGTTCTTAGGGCAAAACAAACTTAAAAAATATCTTAAAACAGTGAAAAAATACGAGAAAATTTTATTTAAAAATATATGTACTTCTTACTCCAAATTTGTTTGTACAGAAAGGATTTGTTTGAAAAAGAAAAAAAAAATAATGACAAACTGAATGCATATTTGGAGTATGCACTTTTGACAGCGTATTTGGTAGAAGCGTTATTTCTGTAAAACTGAGCGAGGGGAAATTAGTTATTCAGCTTTCATTTGTTCCCTGACATCAGAAGGCAACGTTTCAAACAAGGTGTCCTCTACAGTGAAACCAGTCCGCTTCAGAGCTCTACATTCACCGAGCTCGGGTGGGAGGATTTCAAAGTGATTGCCTTTAATATCCAAGTAGGAGAGGAATACCAAATTACCAATTTTAGGTGAAAGGACTGACAAGTTATTTTTCCCAATTTTCAGAGTCTTAAGCTTTTTGCAAAAGTATAGTTCATCTGGCACGCTCTCCACTTTGTTGCAAGTAATGGAAAAGTACTGTAAACTCTGCAGAACTCCTATTTCAGGCGGGATAAAGCGAATGTCATTGTAAGACAAATCCAAATATCTGATTTTGTTGCATAGGAATAGATGGGATGGAAGAACCTCTATTTTGTTATGGCTGAAGGAAAGCCGCTCGAGACTAGTGAGCTTCTTTATATGCTCGGGGATGTACGTTATGCTGTTGTACCACAGCTTTAGGATTGTCAGTTTTCGCAGATGTTGAAAACTCACTATTTCTTCAATGGATTTGAGGTTGTTTTCCTTTAGATCCAACTCCTGAAGACTGAGAAGGCTGAAGACTGCATGAGGAATGCGCTCTAAATCACAGTGAACCAATTCCAGCTGTGTCAGGTTGACCATCTTCTTCAGGTTGTTGAGCATCACTAACTTAGTGCCATCGTTATGGATGCACAATTTTTGCAGGTGACTTGAAACATCGACTGCAGATTGTGGGATTTTTGACAAATTACTTTTTATGTAAAGAACTTTAAGGCTTTTAAGTTCCCGAAAAGACTCCAGTGTAATGTTTTTGGAAATATCGTGACTTAGGGAGCCAATCAGGTAGAGCTCTTCCAAATTTCTGAGGCCATACATCCAGTGTGGAAGTTCTCTGATGTCATCAAACTTGACACTCAAGATCTTGAGATTCTCCTTCAGAAACGCCAAGGCAGCACTGTGGATCTTCACAGAGCACTGGTGCAACGACAGCTCCTGGAGATTGTCCAACTGTGCAATGGTTGCTGGTATCATTACATTATTAATTATTTCAAGCTTTAAAGACTGCAGCTCAGTTATTTCAAAAACTGTGTCTGGTAGTCCAGAGAGCATGAAGAGCTGTAGCTCCAAATGGCTATGGGAGTTCGTCTGTAGCCTCTGTCGCAGTTTATCTGCCGTCCACTCGTTGTTTAGGTTCAGCTGTTTCAGCTTATTTTCACTGACTTCAGACAGGAAGACAGCAAATCGCTTGGAATAGAGGGGATCATACTGATCGATCATATGAAGCATAAAAGCAAAGTCATTCTTCACGTCGGGGATATCATCAATTCCTGTCTCTTGCCGAACATATTCAAAAGAATATTCTTTCAGTGAACGATAGAACAACCAGTATAGTGTGTAAAGGCATGTGAGGCCGTAGATGCTGACAAAGCACAGGTAGCAGTAGGAAAGTTTAGAGAATAGATGGGCCATGGTGTGGTTACAGCAAAAATTCTTATACCCTGTCATGTCTTCTATATCAACGTTACAGACTACTGTAAAATTAACTTCTGAGACAAGTGCTGTGTTGTAAGCAATAATAATAAGGAATTTAATTACCTTAAGTACAGTCTGGCGAACGTACATGACATAGAGTATATCACCCTCCTCAACATGCAGTCGAAATTTCTTCACCTTTTCAAACAGTGCTTTGGCCTGTTCACCTTCTTTCTTATCTAATGCCCCAGGTGTTCCCTTATCCACAACTAACTTCTCAGGGATTGATTTTAAAGACTGTGTCTTGACCAAAGTGCCTTCAGTGCTTGGCTGGATCGTATTAGACTTGTTTATGTTGTTCTTCCTGTTATCTTTCTCTTCAGAGTCTTCCCCTGACACTTCGGATAAGGCTCTTGTTGTCCAGGGAGAATCGAAACATTTCCCAAGTATTGAAATGAAGTGTTCAATTTTGGAGCTCGATCCAGGGAATTTGAACCAAAAGTTACTACACAGCATGAAGACCAGCGTGTGTATAAGGACAAGGTAAGGGAAGTACTTGGCATACCAGTGCAGGGCACGTTCGTAGCACACCTGATTTATAAAGCTGTATTGCTGAAGGTCCAAATCAGTCTTCAGTCCTTTCATTTCAACTGTAGCTGGAGGGATGGATGGTTTGGGTGGAGGAAGGGGGGTTGTATCTGGGTTTGCGTTAAACACGTTTGAACTATTAGACTGGTTCTGGCAAGGCTGTATGCGCTTTGGAAGGCATATTATCTTGTCTTGCATGACCTGAAACACACAAAAAGATATCTTTTCAACTGATGTACAAACAATGGTGGCAGTACCAATGGGTAGCTGCCAGGCATTCCTCCCCACAGCCTGGCACTTGGCCCCACAGGCTGTGCTATTATTATTATTATTATTATTATTATTATTATTATTATTATTATTCCCAAAAATACACTTGTTCCACATGCCAGGAACTAGGTCACCCCTTTTCATCTATGGTTAGCTTTCCATAATTTGAATAAGAAGGCATTGAGATAATCCAGAAAAAGGAAAAGCATGGGTAATGCTTCCAGAAAAGACATGGGTTCTCCGGCATTGCTCTCCCCAGAGGCAGAGTGCTCTTGCCAGGTGTATTCATCCTGGCTACACCATGTTCAGAGATAGCTTAGGCTTGCAAGCAGCATAACTGCATTCATGCGGCTGTACACTCACGCTGTGATGGCTCATCACACCGAAAACGGCTGACAAAGAGCTAATGTGGGCATATCTATGCTGGGACATTATTAATCTTCAGTCTTAATAAAGACAGATAGGGATAAGGGAGAACTGATGGCATTTGTGTGCATGTGCGCATGGACATAATTTTTATTCAGTTTCTCATACACATACCTATGTCCTCATACCACACACCTGTGGGAAAAAAAGTAGCTCAGTCCTTGAGTCTGTCTATAACGCAAAAATAAGCAACTTCCTTAATTTGGGCTGGCCATCCATGTTGGCAAACTGAGGTCAGATCACCTCTGGTTTAACTTGGGATAACAGTTTCGGTTCAGTGCAAGGCTCCCTATAGGTCTGAATTTAAAATGCTAATCCATGTGATAAGCCAAGGAGCTCTGTTATTTGCCCCGAATGACTAACTGGGGTTAGCCCAACCTAAGAATGTGTGTGCAGTGTAGATATATCCTTTGACATCATGGCACTAAGTATAGGGTATGCATCAAGAGCTACCAATACCAGATCCTCCTTGATGATCCACCCTGGTGCAGGGAGATGCCGAGATGAGACCACATGTGTTTTGAACAATATCAGTGCCATAATTGTTGACACGTCAAAAACTCCCGCAGTTAATCTTTGGCTGTTAATGCTATTCTGATACACACCATTACTTACACCCTGGATTCATGCCTCTGGCAGTAAGTTGGATTAAAAAAAAAATCACCTGCTATTTGCAGTGTTTCCACACATTATTTTCCAGTGTGCTTTATCCAACCAAGCAGGTAAACTTAAAAATAACAGATGTTCTACGTTGTGTGCTTAAGCAAACACTTAGCTACTGATGCAGAATTCAGCCCTATATAAAGAGATTTTTAAACATGGACATCATATCTTTTCAATGGAAAATACTTGAAAGCGGAGAATACAGGCAAAACTACAGTTGATTTCCCATGGAACTTAGGACATAGTATGTGAAAATCTTGTGCCATGTAAGAGAGCAAACACCCCTGAAATACGAGCTCTGTCAATGTGTCCCTTTAGCTCCATTTGTAAGTCATGCCAAGAAACATGACATCCATGTTTGAACTAGTACTATAACTTTCTATTTTTGTGGAGTCCACCCCAAACAGTACTTTCCATTTCTTTTCAGCTTTTGGCTCTTTAGCAAAATGTAACTAACAGTGATTGACAGTAGTGTCAATCACTTGCGGGCAAGCATCCTCAGAGATGCTTTGGAATGGAAGAGGCATAATATTAGTTGTGGTAATAAAATAAGCACATTCATTTCAAATCTCTTTGAAGGACAGAGCATTGCCTGGAAAAAAGGAGACTGAGGGGAGACCTTATCGCTCCCTACCAACTGCTTGACAGGAGGAGGGAGTCAGGGGGGGTCCAGGGGGCTGCCCAGGGAAGGGATCGAGTCCCCATCCCTGGAGGGATTTAAAAGCCAGGCAGATGAGGTGTTTAGGAACAGGGCTTAGTGGTGGGATGGTAGGATTAGGGTAACGGTTGGGCTTGATGATCTTAAAGGTCTTTTCCAAACTAAACGATTCTATGATAGAAACAGAAAGAATATTAACATTTGCCAAATCAAGAAAACCAGAAATTACAAAATTACGTTTTTTCAGACTTTGGAACAGCAAAATGGTAATGAATAAGAACTTAAGTCGATCATCTCTTTTGTTAGGTCCAACTGTGGTGAGAACAGGCATCCAGGCATGAGCCAAACCAACAGCTCTTATCTTAGCTGGCACTGCTCCATCAACTCTAGCGCAACTCTGCTGATTTACAGCTGCTACAAGTCTGGTCTGTGTTATTTGATGTTGCTACCTAAATAGCTTTAATCCCAGGCCCAGCAAATTTTTGCTTTGTTCATGGTGAACCCAAGAGATAAAACAAGACGTGACATCATCCTCCTGAGGACCTTCCTTGTTTGCGATGTTCTTTCAGCACCCCTGAGAGCACCCGCCTCGCCTCCATCCCGTTTGATTTACCTGTAACGTGCACCCAAACACGCCGATCATCAGCATGGCGACAGAGAGATAGTCTGTGAACACATCCCACCATGGCTTCAGCACCCTGAATGCCGGCTGCTGCTCCGAGAACTGGCGAAACTCGGTCACGGGAATCATCGTCCTGCAAAAGAGTAAGGCCAGCGCTCAGCTTCCTGCAGCCCATACCCCTCAGTCTGTGCAAGAAAGTACTTCTGTGAGGTTTGAAAAAAATCTGATCTGGAAATGAGAAGCCCAGGACATGGCATAAAAGTTCCCAGTGACCGGCCAAGGGGTCCCTGTGACACCCCGCCTCAGAAGAGGGATGCTCATGCTGCCCCCCTGCAGCTCCTGCGAGGAAGGGAGAGCAGGACCGGGATCCCGTCCATGCAGGCCAGCAAATCCCTCTCTGCACCGACTCCCACCGTATCTGATGGGTCAATGAGGCCTTCTGAACCCCTGGAAATCAGCCCGTTCCGTAGACAGAGACATTCAGCTTTATACACATTAGCCTTGATCTCAAAGGTCCGGCTAAAATGCTTGTCCAGCACTCAAAATTTCCCAGGCCCTTTTAGCCATCGTGTTTCATTCACTTCCATTTATGAAACCATAATGGTTTCAGGGATGCTTTGGAATATTTGTGTGCATACTCACTGCAGTTTAAACCTACTATGTTGTGAGTGCAAGTTGCTGAAGTGCTTTAGCTAACCAAAACTACGAGCAGGTCAAGGGCTTTATCTTCGCCTCAGATGTCGAGGCTTACGCCATCACCTCCTCTGAAAAATCGGCAAACACGTGAGCACGTACAGGCAAAGCAACTGGTTTGAAAGCCTACAGCATATTGTGTAACTGAATCCCCGAGGCGAAACCAGTACTGAAACTCCCCAGTTAAGTTACGATGGAACGATAAATTTGCATGGGAATGGAACAAAAATACTCTTGAGAGCCATTTACAAAATTTGTCCTTTAACTAATATTGTAAATGCTCACCACAATCACTTCATATCACTGTAAAATTGGAAGAGTCTATAATCATGATTCAGCTGAGCGCTGGGGCCATTAGTGTGGGTTTTATGCCATCCAGCTGTGTGCAGGCTTAGTGATAAGCGCGCACTTGCTGATATGCTGCCCAGGGACTTAAGGGATTCCGAGCAGGGATCCGGCAGGGAAAGATTCAGGCCCTAACGCCTGCAACTCATCACAAGTGTACAGCCATCCCAAGAATTTATAGCGGACTGCCACTACACCGGCGTGGAAAGATGCTCAGTTTGACACCTTCTCAGGGACTGCCGTGCCTCTGCTTGCCCAGCTGGTCCTCAGGAGGTACCACAATCCCCAAAGGCACAAGGTGACGTCTGTAAATGAACTTGGGTTAGCAGCTGGGCTGGGGCTTTGCCGCTTTTGGAGTGGGTAGCATAAAAACTTCTTCACCCTTGCTCCCTGCTCCCCTCTCCTGCAACCCTTCCATGTTGCTTTCAGCACTACTCGGCCAGGCAGGAGAATCTCTCTCTCAGCCTCTTGCCCTCCTAAAAGCCATCCCCAGGATGCATGCCACAACGCCAGAGGAATCGCACACACCCCTCGGACAGCTGACGATCCCCAGGAGGAAGGCAGACTGTCCTCTGCAGCGCTTGCAAATGAATAGCCCATCAATGAAAACGATGGCAACGCAAGCCTGACTTCACGCAGCCGGGCTGGAGGCTCGGACGCAGCGTCCGCGCCAGCAGGCCTGAATCGCTGCGGTGGTGGCGAAGGAATGCGGCGCTCGTTATTAAATTACACGCAGCCAGGAGTCGCGGTTCTGATTTCTGTGTGCCCATCTTGCAAACGCTCAGCAGGCACAGCAGGGAAGGTAACACCTCTACAGCAGAGAACAGCTCGGGTAGCTGCAAACCTTTGCTGCCTTTCACTTTTCGTTGAGAAATACCAGTGGAAAAAATGGATCTCATAAAGCTGCACGGGGCACCTCTAATGTAAGGGCATGCCCAGCGCTCCTTCAGCTGAACCTGGGGAGAGGAAACCCTCCCCAGCGGCGCCTGAGCTGGAAAACATCATGCACCCATCTCTCTTCCACACCTGCATGCCTTTCGCTGCCATTGGTAAGGAGTTACCCTCCTCTTTTTGATTCCCACATAAAACGTGGGTGACTGGCAATAGCTGCTGGTAAGCTTTAAAAAATTATTTTTCTCTCAAGCATTGAAAAACGTAGAAAATTCCTAAAGGAATATATCAATACAAACATTAGCTAATCAGTTGCCATGCAACAGTCCTGTGCAAAGCTTTGTAACACGTACACCGCCGCCGGCTCAGGTTTTGAGGCCAGTTAGCTGACTGGAATGCCACCGGTACACCCAAGAATACGTATCAACAGATTGCTTTAAAATCACGAGGGTTTGCCATTTTCTTCCCCCCTCTCCCCACCCCCCCCTTAATAATGGCTTACGGGTTCTTCTTCATCTTCTGATGCCACAGCCTCTAGGGGTCCTATTTGTAAGGTTTTTCATAGAATCATAGAATCCCAGGTTGGAAGGGACCTCAAGGATCACCTGGTCCAACCTTTCTGGGCAAGAGCACAGTCTAGGCAAGATGGCCCAGCACCCTGTCCAGCTGCGCCTTGAAAGTGTCCGACGTGGCGGAGGTTTTTGCAGAAGTACAGACAATTTGAGTGTCAGAAAAGACACAATCATGTTTCTGGCAGTGGATCCTCCTGAGAAAACACGAGTGCTCGCATGCACCAGAACACGTGGAGACCCAGCCCTCCCTGGTTCGATGTCTAAGCAACCCTGTGGATCTGAGCCATGGTGTTACAAAAGTCGGCAGCGCTGAAACAGGGGCAGCGCCTGACAGCAGATGGGACGGGAAACTATCTTGCAAATTAGTGTGCAGGGACAGCTTCGGAGACCAAAAATTAATTTGGCTGTTGCACTGGATAGGTTTCGCTCTGTATTTTTAGGGGCCTTTGTTCTATTATATTTTTGCTTTATTTCTTCTAAGCGATGTGTGGGGAATTCAGACGCAGGCAGATAGTTCCTGGCACCACAAATACGTGCTGCTCTGCTCCCTCGTTCCCTTTAGAGGCTGCTGTTGGCGTAGTGTGACTCCTCATTAGTAGAGCGCACATACTGTTACCCTGGTTAATGGGCCAAGCAGGGGGAGACCTGCATACAGAAAGCCTCTCTCAGCCACGCAAGAAAAGCCATCTGTGAGGGAGGAAGGTTTGCAGTCCAACACCAGACATCAAAATCTGTCTGCCACTTTTGTTTTTCTTCATCGTTAGAAAAAGAAAACAAACGTTTCTGAGTGATGGCAATGGTACTGCACATAGTAATGGTAAATAAACCGTCTGATGACAGATGGGATTTTTTTTACGTCAGGAAAAAAAAACATTCACAAGAAGGTTTAAACGGAGAAGTGGGATACCCGTTTTCCAACATCCTCTGGAGAAACCCTATTGCTTCTCCCCTTGCTGCACTCGCAGTGAAGTGAAAACACTGGGAAGAAGTGCAGAGAAGCCTAGGGATACCAGCACTGCTGGTATCTGCATGCAGAACAGAGTGACAAAACTACTTTTTATTTGTCTCCCTCTTCCCTCTGGCTTCTTCTCCGTTCTGGCCTGTCCAGTGACTGAAAGGACATCTATTAGCAGTGGCTCTGAGGCCTCAGAAAAGATACAGCAGGTCCACGTGGCTCAGAGCAATCCTAAAAACCCCCTCCTGGCCGTGGCCGGAGTCCAGCTCTTCCCCAGTGCTACACCCAAAGCCGCACCACGGCTGGACTCATTTATAACCACGCACGAACCGGGTCTGTACAAAATAAAGCGATTCAGTCAATTGTGAGTTTAAGCAAGTCAAACCAGGGATGCTGAGAAGTCACACTGCGGCCCAAATCACAGCGATCTCCGGGACAGCACACCATCTGCTGCAGGTTCCGATCTCTCCTTATCACCAGGAGATAGACGAAAAGGAGTTCAACATTTCAGCTGGTGAAAACTAAGAGAGCATTACTAATTTCAGTTCACTCACGTTCAAAATGCTGTTTAACAGCATGATACATCGTAGCTGAAAGGTGGAGTCTGACTTATGTTAAATACTATTCTAACCTGCTCTAGGAAATATTAAATTCTAAATATTGGATCATTTTTTCAATTAAAATCAGAACTTGTTCTCTTTTTTCTCTCTTGCATTTCTAATAATCCTCAGTCTCTAGAGAAAAGAACACCATACATGAAATAAATCATCTGGTATTCAGCTACCAGAAGGAAATAAAAAGGAACTTGGATGAAAAAAGGTTGTACTGGCTGTTAAGCAGCGCTGCAGAAAGGGGCAGAGGATTTGCCAGATTAAAAAAACCAACAAAAACAAGCAAACAATAAAAACAATGAAACTGAGGGGAGAGAAATTAGTAGGGGTTTTTATTAAGACTTTAAAATTTCTAGGAAATAAAGAAAACTTGATGAGTGAAAGTGAATATGTGATAATAAAATGAAATACTGGAATCCATGTACAAGGAAGGTGTGATACTCCAGCAGAAAAACTAACTACAGGAATCAGCTAATGCATGGGCGACCAGGAGCAAGGCACGGCGACTTAACGGCACCTAAAAGAGCTAAGGAGACTAAGCAGGTCCAAGTCAGAGAGAAAAGTATTGGAAACAAATTGGACTGAATCAAATATGATCGTGAAATGGCCACACCGTAGGGCAAACCAGCTCCTCAGCACTTGGCCTTCATCAGAGGGAAGAAAGGGAAGCGGTGGGGACAGTTTGGGAGTGATGATGGCTCTTGCCAGTGCGGCTAAAGAGAAAAACGAGGATGTTTTACAAATGGGGCAATCCATGTGACGTGCGCCGCAGAATATAAAGGAAATTAATGAATTAACTTCCTGCCCACTGGTGGCTTGGAGGACGCTCGGGCAGGCAGCCCGGGGGGCGTTTCTGGGCAGGCACCACCTTTGCAGCACCGGTGCCCCCAGGCAGTGGCCGAACCCCTGCCACCAGCGCTGTATCAGCAGGGCCTCTGCGCGAACGGGCACGGCGACGCCGACGAGCACAGGTTCCAGCTGTAGCTCTTAGCTGCCCTACCTCCACCAGCGACAGCAACCCAATGGCCCAGCCCTCCCCAGCCACAGCACGGCATGCCTGGGCTGGTTGGGGCTCTCCGGCGGTGCTAGCATGGCCAGGAAAGCCCTGGGGACAAAGCCCCGGCCTCGGCTGAACTCTTCGCGAGTGGACACCGTGAGCTGCTCCCCGCGGCGGCTTCGTGCCCACCGAGCCTCTGTCACCTGCCTTGCAGTGGCGCACGGGGGACCCCAGTCAGAGCCAGGGCCCACCATGCCCGACGGGCAAACGCTCGGGGGCATCGCGGTTTACACACTCGACCTGCCCGAGATGTGCGTGACACACCCCCTCATCAAGCTGTATTCATCCTGCACCTTGAGAGACGCTTTACAAAGGAAAAAGCATGTTAATACTCAGAGAAGTGCCCCTCTGGTACAACCCCAGACAAAACCGCTTTGGGCTTCTAGCAGCTTCCACGCTCCAGCTATTGCTAGGTGACGGTTGCTATTTTTAAGCAGATTCTCCAAGAGAATTCGTTCAATTCTCTTCATTCATTTCACGGCGTGTAACTGCGTGGATTGGCACCAGCCCTCGGCAGCAGCAGCCGCTCCCGCCCTGCCCCACCTCAGCTTCCAAGGCACCGTGGGTAGAGAGACCACAATTAAAAAAAAAAAAGCACGCTGAGTGAAATGGAAGAGAGTAACAGAGAGGCCCTGCCTTTACCTCACCCATGGCAGATCCCCTCGTGCACATTCCTCACTGAGACAGACCCCCAGCAGCTCCCACCATCAACCCCTGCCGCGGCAAGATGGCCACCAGGCTGCCTGCACCCTGCGCTGTCGGGAAAGCTGACGTCTGGTCCGCACCCTTCGGCGGGCCACCCTCGGCATCAGCCGCTGACACCAGCCAGCCCGTGGCCGAGCTGTGGCCCCCTTGCCCAGCGAAGCCCGAAGGCCTGTCCCTGCGCCGCGCTGACCCTCCTGTGACAGAGAAGCAGCGTCACTGCTGCTCCGCGTGCTGTAGGCGGGAGACCAGGACTTGCCAGAGTGGCGTTTGCCAAGCCCCAGGCGTTATTCACTGCAAGTCGAGCCCTCCGCTATTTCACTCTTCCAGCAGCAGCTCCTCGATCATGCTGCCATGCGTTGAAGCAATGACTGTCATCCATTGCTTGTTTTTGGGGAATGACCACAGGCACACGCCAGAGTCGGGGTCCTTGGGTGCTGGACAGGCAATTAACATCCAGAATTTATTGGTTCAGTAGGGTCAGGGTATGGAATAACACACCAGAGGGAAAAAGGAGGAATGGAGCAGGAGGAGAGAGGCAACGCTGCAGTAGTAGCGACGTTGACAACTGGGAATCGTAAAAAGTTGGTGAGATTTCTGAAGCTGACTAGAAAAGATGTCTAAATGATTAGGCAGCTGACACGTAACCGCATTTCCCTGGCATCGCACCAGCCCTCCTCAGGAGTAGGACCAGCACCACCACCTCCTGAGAGGGGCACGGAGTCCAAGCAAGTCCCAGATGCTATGGACACGGCCCTGACCTTCCCACAGGGAAGGAGCCTTCCCCTCAGCACGAGGGGCCGTGGGCTGGTGGCCACAGGGCCATGACTGCAGCCCAGCCAAGTACGCTGGGAAGGGTCAAGGCTGAGATGTCCCCAAGAGACGATTCAGACTGGGACCGCTTGGTCTTTCACACCAGAGATCTACTGAAAGGAGAAAGTGCTGGGCTAGGCAAAACCCGCCCTCCCGGCTGTTTTAAACATACTGCATGCATTAGGATAAATTACGAAATGCCTTTTGGGAATAGTGCTGCGAGTAGGTCTCTGGGCTGGTTCCCATACGTGATTTATTGCATATTCATCTTCATTACAGGAACAGAGCGCGGCACATATTTAACGCACGACGAGTTTGCGACCTGGTCGCACGGAGCGCTGCGGGCCACACGTGCGGGGGCTGCGCTCCCGTGGGCTTTGCTTTACACAGGGCATGGCACTGCGCACCCTAAACACCACAGCCCGCTGGCCTCGCATGTAAACATTTGTTATCCTGCATAAATACCATAAAGTCACTTTTCAGGTGGTTGCGTGATGTCTGGCCCCAGCCGCCCCGGGGCCAGGAGCTGAAGTTAAGCTCGGCACAGGGCCTGAGGCTGCACTGAAAAGCAAAATTTTGCGTTCTTCTTTTGCCTGATCGGGAACTGCACACTGAGACAGTTAAATAAGCAGGGATAAGGGAGTTTTGCAGCCAGGTTCATGGTGATGTATTCTTAAATGCTCAGTTTTAACAAAATCACTGGTCTATGCAGGGCCCCAGCGCTTCGGGCCACAGTCTCCTCTAGCTGGGGCTGACAGGCACAGCCTGGCATGAAAATGGCTCGGTACGACCATCATCAGTCATATTTTCTGTTGATTGTAACTTTGCCAAATTTATATTTTCGGGTGGGATTGGGTCCCCAAAATGACTGTAAGGAAAAACCTGTCTAATTTAAAACAAAATTTAAATGAGGGTCTAGCCAGCAATCGTGCAAACCATTTCTAGAAACAAGCTTAGGGGAACAACACTGGACTGTGCACACTATAAAACTTGCGGTCTTTTCACTTTAAACTTTCCAGACCACCACTCCCCCCCCTAAAATTTGGCCTGTGTATCGGGGACAGAGTTTTTACTGCCATGTGAACAGCTGCCCGCAGCTGGCCAATTTATAAACCTCTGGCAACTGTGGTTTTGCACAAGGCCCTTGGTCTCAGTAGCCGAACTCTTCGTCTTCAGCGCGTGCCCAGGAGCCCCTCACAGCTCCTGGCACTGCCCGTGCTGGCACCACAGGTCGCAGATAACGAACCTGCTTCACTTCATCACCTAACCAGGAGAGGACTAAAACAGGACAAGGCACCAAGTCTGGAAAACTGAGATTAGACTAAGGGGGAAATAAGATGATAAGGGCTGGAATTAGCAACTCCTAACTCCCAGGAGGTTGATGTTCCGTCCTTATCTGCGTATTCTCACACACATTGTACGCGCAGTGAAATCATGTCTGAACTACCCTGACATTCGGGTTCGGCAATTATCTTGCTATATGTTCGCACTGACCACAATGTCCAGCGTAGGGACATGGTTTAGTGGTGGGATGGCAGGGTTAGGGTAATGGTTGGACTTGATGATCTTAAAAGGGCTTTTCCCACCTAAATGATTCTGTGATTCTATGATTTTGGTAAGCGTAGGTGCTTGGTGAGTTCCCCTGTAACATCCAGTAATACCTCTGCTACTAACGTCCCCCTGCATTTGAGGCATTTCAGGAGACCGGTTCCCCTGCTGGGCTTTACAGCCGCTGGTGCTTCCTATAATATCAACTTTAATAAAAAACCCCAACCAACCAAAAAAGGGTCAGAATTTTTTTGGTTGGAAAAACTACTTTGAATGAGGGCTATTTGGGAGTATAGCAAAAAAAGTATCACATGTTGCCACTTCTTCAAACACGATGGGTTACTTTTTGTTCTGTTGACTACCAGGGAGATTTGCATGGGAAGAAATACCATCCTGCTGAAGTAAGAAATACAAACAAATGATACTGTTGCTTAAACATAAATCCCACGTTAAGGAACTGGAAAGCCATTAAAAACAAACCACTTGCATCCAAACAGCTATTTTTAAAAGTCCACGTGTTTACTGTATTTTTCAAACAAACTCATCTTCTTGGGGCTGAGGCTGGCGAAGAAACGTGGCCTTGGAGGAGCAACAGAGGGTGAGTCAGGAGTCCCCACTGGGACCCGGCCACCGGCTTCCCAACTTGGGGCACGCCACGCCACCCCTTCTCCAGCTGCAAAACAGAAAGGTATCTACTTTCTTTACTACCTTCGGTGGGAAATACGAATGAGTAGTACTATAAAACCATAACGCACTGCTTTTTCCGGTTCCCTGCAATGGTTCGAGCCTAAATCGATAGCGTGTCAAAACTTCCCTTGCAGAGCCATGGCAGTTAATTTGATTTCATACCACACAATACCAAAGTTACGTGTCATGGTTGGTACTAGACTGCAGTCTGGGGAGCAGACAAAATACAATCAGCCCACCGAAGACGTTCCAGCATCCACAATCTGGTGGTCCTATGAAACGCGTGCAACCCGTGCCGTTTTCACAGCAGCTACGCCCGGGGCGAAAGCAGGCTGGCCACGACCGGGCTGTCCCCTGCTTGACAAGCCCTTCAGGGTAGAAACCGGGTTTCTTTTCCAGGTGCACTAATTGGAGAAGGCTAGGCTGTGCCATCGAACTCCAGCACAGTCACAACCCAAATCCTAGAAAACTGCCCTCCGCTACGGCAGCTGCCACAACGCGGCACCCCGGCTCTGCAGGTCCGCAAAGGCGGGCAAGGCTCCAGTGAGTCACCGGGGATTTAGTTGCTCGAGAAAACTGGAAAGGGTATAACCTCCAGGAACTTGCTGAACACCCAGACCTTCTCCATTCTTTTCCCTCTGAGTTCCTGAGGCCCACGCTGCAAGCATCCGGCATATGTTTGGGTTTCGGTTGTCCCACAGAGGTGGCAGTGGATCCCCCTGCTCTGCCGTCTGTACCATCCGCTGCCGCAGTGGAAGCTCAGAGGCCTGAATCCAGAACTCGGAGGAGACATACAGGACATAAAGAGGAGACACACAGGATGTAAAGAGGAAGTAACATCAGTAAACTGCGTTTCAAAACATATGCTGTAGTTTCCACCTACACGTACTGTAAGTGCTGCTTTGGCGGCGGATCCCAGACAATAACCTTGTTGTTTGTTTCAATTGAGTCACAGCACTTTTTCATGTATTACACACCAAAAAAGACTTTCTATTGTCAGCAGCCCTTTGTCTTCGACTTGGTTGGACCGAAGACAAAAAAATATTCGGGGCCAGATTCTGCCGGATAAGGTCCCAGTGAAATCAGTAGCAGTTCTCTCTGTACCAAGCACATGGGCCTGCGTGGAGATTCGGCTTCGCTGAGCTATTTGTCCAAATCTAAAGAAAAGTACACTCTATGCATTTCCATGTCAAAGACTACTTCAAAGGCAACACTTACCATTTTTTCAGCTCTGGGAGTAACATTCTTAGTTTATCAGGGCTATCACTCAAGCTGCCGGCCCTCTTTCCAGAGCTGCAAAATGTTCTTAATGCCAGTGAAAACCTTTAACAGCAAACCAAAGCGCCGAGCAAGAAACTATCCGGTAAGAGGTATTTCAGTCCTCCCAAAATATGTCTAAATGACTGAGAAAAGTAAACTCACATCAAGTTTTAATCAAAGTTACACTGGGTTTTCCACAAACACTTATTTAACGTGCTCAGATAATGAGGACAGGAACAATCATAGAATCATAGAATAGGTTAGGTTGGAAAAGCCCTTTAAGATCATCAAGTCCAACCGTTCCCCTAACCCTGCCATCCCACCACGAAACCATGTCCCTAAGCACCACAGCTACACGGCTTTTAAATCCCTCCAGGGATGGGGACTCGACCACATCCCTGGGCAGCTCATTCCAGTGTCTGATAATTGTTTCAGTGAAGAAATTTTTCCCAATTTCCAACCTAAACCTGCCCTGGCACAACTTGAGGCCGTTTCCCCTCGTCCCATCGCCCGTTCCCTGGGAGCAGAGCCTGACCCCCCCGGCTCCCTGCTCCTGTCAGGCAGTTGTAGGGAGCGATGAGGGCTCCCCTCAGCCCCCTCTGCTCCAGGCTGAACACCCCCAGCTCCCCCAGCCGCTCCCCAGCAGCCTGGGGCTCCAGACCCCTCCCCAGCTCCGCTGCCCTTCTCTGGGCAATGCCGCAGAATGTCCCAGGACAGACAATATTACACAAACCAGTGCCGTTCGTTGTCAAAGGAATAGGCAGGGGCCTCAGGCTAATACAAGTGCTCATAATAAAAAATGTTCAGCTGATATAATTAAAAAGTAATTCCTAATTGGGACAGGAAAGCACAAAGGGTCCATTCTGAGTCTTAAGCAGCTCAACCATCTGAAAAGTTAGTTAAAAACTTTTCGGGCAGCGATAGAGCCAAAAACATTCAAGAAATGCCTGTTTTCACGATTTGTGAGACTTTTTCATATAAAGGATCTTTTCTGCTCCTGCTTTCATGCTACACAAGAGAGCTTTCTAAACTTTGCGATAGTCTTGTAAAACGTGGATCCCAGAATGCCTGGAAAAACATCCAGCTATTCTCAGCCTGAAACACAGCTGAAGGACTTTCTTTCCCCCAAACTGCCCTTTATGACAAAGACCTCCGACGATAAAAATAAAGCTCATAGTCCCATCCATACCCCCAAAAGAATAAGTGGAGAAATTCAAGCACATAAAATGGATGTGACCTACACGTACTCGAAGGTAAACAAGAACAGCTACGGAATCAGAGTCACTGTTCACATAGGGTGACTTTTAAAGATCATGAACTTCAGAGATGCGGAAAACCAGAACTCCCTGCCTAAATTCTCTACTGGACTTTTTCAGCACAGTGTCCAGCCATGGCCCATTGAAGAGGGATTAGCAATAAACTCCTTCCACCAAAAAGTCCGTTGCTGCATCATGAAACAGAAAGAAAGGCTGTTTCCATCGAGCCTAAACTTTGCAAGACCAAAGGGGTTGCTGGGGGGGGGGGGGGGGGGTTCTGACCACACGTAGCAGGTGTGCAGGTCTTCGAAATTGTGTTGTAACGGGTAAATGCTCGCCCAGAGCACCAAACCTGCTTTCTGACAGCAACCCGGGCTCCCCAGCTCTCGCGTTCTGCTGTAAATCACACGTATATCGGGATCTTACACCGCTGCACGCCCCCAGCAGGGCTTGACCCGTGCTCTGCTTCACCATGCGCTCCAGAGCAAGCAAGTAACCCAGGCTCCCACCTCGCTTCAGTGGTGAGTAAATAAAACTGGAGATGCTCTCAGTGCTTCAGCAGCCTTATTGCTGGCTTGTTGAATTTTGGATTCCCATCAACACAAAATCATCACTACGTGCCATTGCCAGACCATAGTTTAGCCCAGGATTTGAAGCTGGTTTTAAAGGCTGGATGCTGCTCACCTGAAAATCAATGGAAAAGTTAAAGTTTACTTTGAGAGAGAGAGAAACGGATTTTTAACGCTACTCTGCAGGACCAAATGTTTTCACATAGGCTGGTTCAAACTCAGCGGAACTTTGTACGCTCGCCGTGGCAGCAGCGTTGGCAACTTTCCATGGAGAACGGTGCCATTCCCCGTTTCAGGAGAAGCCTTCGTTTTACTTTAAAACCAAGAAAAAAACCCCGCACTGTATCTTAATGCAGGAGTCTCCCAAACAAACGGAAAATGTGCAAAGCGCACACACGGTGCTGTGCTACCTTTTAAAAATCTGACCCAATCAAACACTGGATTGCAAATCAATCCTTCACGGGAGAGGGAAACAGAGGGGACCCAACCTCCGCGCTGGAAAAAAATGCTGAAAAAATTCATCCTGGTCCAAGCCTATGACTCTCTGGATGAGACCATTGTAAAGTTTATGCTGTGTCTGATTAGCTGCTTGTGTCAGGCGCTAAAACGTGAAATGAATACAGCGCAGGAAAGCAGATCCAGGGTCTGGCAGGTTTAAAGGCAGCTCTCAGACACGTTGCTTGCCCGGGGATGGGAAGAGAGCGATGCCTGCCCTGTACTATGAATGAAAGCAACGGAGCAAATGGCAAACTCGCGCGTGCCCTGGAAGGTGAATCAAACCCAGTACCTTCCTCAGGGAAAGGAGAGCTTAGGAACACAGACCCCAAAGCAAGTCATTGCCCGGCGGCTTGAACGGGTTTTGTCGCACAAAATCCCCGGGCAAACAGCTAAAGGATGAAGAAGGGAGTAAAGTTTCCATTATGTTGAGCATGTGAAATCCAACACTTGTTAACATTCTTATGACAAATCAGTTTGGAAGGAGAATGGCTTCTTTGCTTTACTAAGTAAGGTTTTAAGGGAAGTATTTCGGGGTTCTCTTTCCCCCTCCCCCCCCGAGGTAAATTGTTTCATTTTCAGGGCTTTCTTTTATATACAGCCCCTCCCCTGCTCTTCACAACTCTGTGGCCGTGAGGACAATAACCTTTCACTAAGTTTTCTCTAAGAGGAAAAAATCCTGTAAAATTGAACTCTAGCTCCTGTTATTGTGAATTGTTTGGACGGTAATAGACTTTTTTTTAAATTTTTTTTACTTCCCGCAGCATTTAGAAAGGCTTGGGCTGGGAAGCCGACGTGAATAGGGGCCACTTCAAGCCCTTGCAACTGAGGTCAATGGACAATCAGGGGAACTGCTCCTCCCAAGTCATTATTTTGGGTCTTACCGTGCCGCTAAGGCCACCTGAATATTCTTTAACCCTCTCTACTGCCCAGTCCGGCCGCTGCCCCCCTGCCAGTCGGAGCCCCTTTCGGTGGGCCCCAAAAACCAGATAGAGGGGTGGGATGCGGCTGCCTCAGGAAATCAGCTGGAACGGGTGCAGGAACTGATTGCAAGATAGCACCAAGCGCTGAGGCAAGGAACTTGTGTGAAGAATCCCACAGTCTCTGATTTTGCTCCTTGCTGACAACTAGCACACCGGCCTTTTCCAGCACGGGGCATACAAAGTATCTAGATTTTCAGGCTTCCCATCAGAAAGCTTCTTTCCAAAACTGCTTACAACAGTAAACAATAACAAAAAACCCACAGAAAGTTATGTTACGGTAAAACCTCCAGCGGGGCCCGTTAGCATTCAGGCTGGAGGAAAACAGCATCACAGCTGCCACACATTTAGCAAACTCAGAACGCAACTGGAAAAGGAAATGATTCAGAAACCACAGGTGCTCAGCACCAGGCTGCTGCGCCTCCCTGGCAGCCCCTGGGCACCGGCACTTGCGAGACAGCAGGAATCCAAGGCCAGGCTGAAATAAGGGATCGACTCGGAACGGTGCTCAGCCCGGCCCTCGGTGCTGATCTGCACCAGTGGGACAAACAGCCATTTCCAGCAGAAGAGCAAGCCTGGGGGAGCGAGTGCTACCCTCCATGCCAAAAAGAAAAGCAAAAGCAGGTCTAATATACCAGGGGGGAGGGGAAATACGCTTGGTTGAATTGGGAAGGGAGATATTTAATTATTATTATTTATTTCCAACGTTGCCATCTTTTTCTCCACTATCTTTGCAAAGCACCTTTCTGCCTGTCCGATTTTTACAGCATCATTCAAGCCCACAGCGCCCTATGGGAGCAAACACGTACACGTGTGTCCTCAAACACTGCTGCTCACGATACTGAGCCTTGCCTCGCAGAAAGTACTTATTCCAGAAGTCAAAAAAAAAAAAAATAAAAATTAAAAGGCAAGCCGTAACTCACACACTTAATCTATGCAATGAAATTCCCCACTTTCAAGCATTTTCATCCTAATGAAATCCTGGTAGGATACACTCGGCAGGCTTTCATAAGCCTCTCATTTTGCTTGGTCAACTCTTTCCAGTGAACTGGACAAACTGCATTTCGTCAATAATGACCCAAACCGCCCGTCACACTGCGACAAGGCAGGGCCGGTTTTAAACCGATTTAAAATCAGGATTGGCGGTTTTGGGGGCTGGGTGGTTTTTGGGTCTGGGTTTTTTTTTTTTTTTTTCCTCCGAGATCTCTTCGAAGACAGAGCCGCGATCGCCGGAGCCTGGCAGTGCCGCCGGGGGCTGCGCTCCCCGCATCCCCTCCGCCCGCCGGCGTCCCGCTCGCCGCCTCCCCGCAGTGCCGGCTGGGGTTTGGGCTTTTTTGTTGGTTTTTTGGGAGGGGGAAAAATACCGCCGAGGGCTTCCCTCGAGCCGCCCCGTCTCCACGGCGACTGCTTCCCTCCCCCGCCCGCCGACCCCGCTCCCGGGAAGCCCCGCTTTGGCTCCGGGCCGCCGCCCCGCCGGGCACCCCCGGGGCCGCCCCGCGCCGCGGCCCAGCACCGGGGGGGGGCCCGCCCGGCAGGGGACGGGGGGGGGGGGGGGGCTGCGGCGGCCGCTTCCTGGCACCCCCCGGCGGGGGAGGAGGAGGAGGCGGCAGCGATCCCAGACGAAGTTCGGCTCCCCCGGCGCTGCCCGGGGAGGGGGGCGGCACGGCCGATGCCGGCGGGTCTCTGCTCCCCGGGAGGGGGGGGGGGGGGGGGGGGGGCCGCGTCGCCGGTCCCCGCGGCAGCTCCGTTCCCGCGCGGCGCCCCGGGACCCCCTCCCCGCGGACGATGCCGGGCAGCGGGGGGGGGGTCCAGGGAGGGGAGCGGCGGGCCGGGCGCGGCGGCGCCTACCTGGTGCGCGTCCGGGCGGGGGGCGCGGGGTCACGGGCGGCGGCCGGGCGGCAGCGCGATCATGCCGCGGCGCGGGGCTGAGCGCGGCGGGCAGGGCCGGGCCGGGCCGGGCGGGGCGGGGAGGCCAGGCCGCCTGCAGCCGCGCTCCGCCCCCCGCCGCTCCGCCCCCCGCCGCCGCCGCGGCATCCCCGGCTGGAGCGGCGGAACGAACGCGGCGTACACAGGCGGGGCCCGGGGGTCCGGGTGTTTCCCCTCCGCCGAGGGCGGTTGGTGCCGTGGGACGGAGCCAGGCTCTTCGCAGTGGTGCCCAGCGACAGGACAAGGGGCAATGGGCACAAACTGAAACATAAGAGGTTTCAGTTGAATATGAGGAAAAACTTCTTCACTTTGAGGGTGACGGAGGCCTGGCCCAGGCTGCCCAGGGGGCTGCGGAGTCTCCTTCTCTGGAGATATTCAAAGCCCGCCTGGATGAAGTCCTGTGTAACACGCTCTAGGAGAGCCTGGTTGAGCAGGGGGGTTGGACTAGATGATCTCATGAGGTCCCTTCCAACCCTTGCGATTCTGTGATCTCCAGAAAAACCCGAAGTTCCGTAAAATCCTTAATATAAATAAGCTATAGGATGACATGCACTGCCTCCTGCTTTCAGGATTTGCAGCTATGTATTTGCTAGTAGAATTCTTCAGTTGCCCGAGGTCCCTTCCAACCCCTGCCATTCTGGGATTCTGTGAATGATCACGGGTGGAGGGGAGCGGGTCTGCGCTGGGGGCGGCAGCAGAAAGCGCTGGGGAAAGACCTTGGTGCCCCGGGCCCCGGAGAGACCGTAAAGAACCCGGGCTCGTAAAGCGCCTGGGGTGGCGTTAACAATAGAAAAGCGTCTCGAGGGGTGACAATTGGAAACACAAACTTCTGGCCCAGCAATTCAAAAAGCGCAGACTGAAAACTGCTGCTGAGAGAAACCGCATATTGGAAGGGACTTTCGTCCAACATTTCCAAGAAAGATTTACATCTCTGGCAGAACGAAGAGACAAATTCTGCATCAGAGGGAGGCACTTGCCCTCTAATGACTTGTCCCTAACCTTAGGGGTAGCGTGTGTATCCCCTCAGGGACAGTACAAATATGTAAACAAAGAAATAGAAATATATAAGCCCACTGTGTGTGGGGGAGTTAATGGAAACAAATACATCATGAGGCATCACAGCTGTTTTGCTGCAAAAACACTGACTGGATTGGGATGCGGACCGCGGGTCTGCCGTGTATAGTGGTGGGTAAGTCTGACTTCACGTCCTTTCTGACCCATCTGCTTCAGGGATGGCCGAGGGCAGCCGCAGGTTCCTCATTTGGGAATCGCTGATGTAATTTATAGCTGTGGGAGTTCAGCTCATCCTTTCACTGAAGTGTTTGCTTAAGTGCTTCGCCCTGCAGAGCTGCTTCCCTCAGCTGAAGCCTTGATGCTTTTCTGAGGCACCTCAAGAGATGAGGGTCTGAGTCTGGCAGGAGCTGGAAGAGGTTGTTGGCACAGCTCCCTCGCGGTCCTGCAGAGCTGCCAGCCCAAAAGATTTTAGCAATATTGCACCATTACGTAATTTTAAGCGTTAGCCCCATGCTTTGGGGGATACGGCTGAGGAGTAAAACAGGACAAATGAGCGAGTTTTCCATATGGGCGAAAGCTCTAGGTTTCTTTTTTGAGCTGAAGAAATGGTTGTGGCGACCGCTGCGTTCATTTTCTTTTTATTGGTTTCTTTCCATTACTCTTAACTCCTGGCAGCAGCTTAGAGAATCCCTCCCTGTCCTGGATGGTTTCTCCTTTCAGACATTTGCAGGCAGTTGTTCTGTTCACCCTTTCATCATTGCTTAGCTCATTTAATCTTTTCTCATAAGTCACAGTCCCTCCCGTTACCTAATTGCGGTGCTGCTTTTCCCTGAACTCCCGCTCAGTCGCTGCTTTGTTTTACGGTGACACGGTGGCCGGCGATCCTGCCATTGTTAACGTTTCCTGTTGTGGACTTTCGGGTTATTTTTGTGTGGAGTTGCTGCAGTACTTGGAGGACGGAGCTAAGCTTCCCCTGCGAAGAATAATGACAGGCAAGGTCACTGATACTGCAATAGAAAACGTGGTCCATGGGTAATTATAGTTGATGGGTTTGGGGACAGAGGCTTAGTGCAGTTCTGGTACGTGAACTTCTCGTGGAAACAGGCCAAAAAATTCATGTTTGGTACTAAACACATAGTTGGAGCTCCAGATACCTTTGCTTCCCTGAAAAGATTTTGCTACCTGCAGAAAACTGATTTATTTATGAATTCCTGCATTATTTTGTTTAAGACTGTCTAAGCAGGTGAAGTCTGAAGTAATTTGGGGGTATTTATTTTACTAGAAGTATTGTTTCTGCCAAAACGACAGGCAACAGAAACAGGATTCAACCGACTGTATGGCTGCAAGTTTTTGACATCCTTTGATTTCAGGTTGCCTCTCCGTTTTCCATTGACTCCAGGGGAATGTGGGACAGATCCCATAAGCAATGCCGTTACTGCAGACTTAGTGCATTTGCCTTCGCTGTCGCCCGTCCTGTTCTGTCATTCATAGTTTACAAACTCCAGAAGCGTTACTGCCGCTACCGAGTGCTACCTTGAAATGTTTGGCTACAACAGAACCGAGAGCAGTGCTGGTTTGCACCCGAGTTAGAACTGTCATAGAGCAGCCTCCGAACCCGGTTGGACAGAAGGACAGATTGCACCGTCAGTGCTTAACGTTATCCCCCATCCACCTACTTGTGGGCCCATTCCCGAGTGTGATCCGGGTTCAGGGTGCCCAATTCCAAAGTCCTCGCTCAGCACCAACATAGCATCTGCCAGGGTGCAGCCCCCACCTTCTGCAGATTCCTGCCCGGGGTTCTGTTTTGTCTTTTTCTCCCTGAAAAAACTCAAAGCCATCCCATACCCAAGAGTCTGGGGTGCTGAGAGCAGCCCTGAAGCTGGGGCTGAGGGGATGGTGCTGTGCAGAGCTTGATAGACCGCGTCCCTTCTCGGCTTCAGGGGAGATTGGGGCAAGAAAACAGGGGTTTGAGTGCAAGAGCTTTGTCTCTATTTGGAAACACACCCACAGTGAAAATGCTTTTCATCAGTCATCTCTCCAACAGCTGTTGAAAACAGCATAATCTGCTAACACAGAAGAGCTAAATTGCTTTCAGACGAAGCACTGAAAAATTGCTGCTGTGATTTGATTCAGCTTACATCCAAAACACATGATTTGACAGCTCTAGTGCTTCTTAGCAGCTTGAAGTTTCTGTCAAAGTTTCTCTTTTCCCCCAGTTTGCTTTTCTTTAATTTTACATTTTAACCCCTCTCCCCCCAGATCAGTGTTTTTGAAATGTGCATTTTAAGTGCACCAGATTTTTAAATTATAACGGCGCACTGGAAATACAGACTTTTAAAATAAATTGCATGGATGCTATGGGCTGAGTCAAGGAGAAGCAAAGCTTCAGAGCAAGGTGAAGAATACGCTATTGTTTCTTAAGCCTGCAGTGCTTTCTACGTGCTAAACCCTCCTTTAATCAGAAGGAAAACACTAGAAGGATGTTTAATCTCATGAGCTGTTTTGTTGTTCCTAAGTAAAGGGGAGCCACATTCACCACTGGTATGATTACAGCGAAAACAGTGCAATTACATCGGGGAAGACTTTGGCCCAACTAGTCCTCTGTAGAGAAGCGATTGACAGCTGTCCCCACGTACCTTGTACTGTTGAGAGAACAGAGAGCTAAAGGCAGGCCAAAAGAAAGAGGACTGACTCCCATTTTCTGACCTTTGGCTGAACCGGAGCGCCTGAATTTGGCTGATGCTTTACCTCTGTTACACTTCTGATCATCGCTGAGTTTTCTTCAGTCATCTGTCTGAAAACACCTTCCTAACCGGGGAGCTACGCTGCTCCGCTTGGTACGGCAACCGCAGCTCCGAGGCGTGTGCTTCACGGGGTACGGCATCTTACCGAGTTGCAGATGTGATGCAGTGGGTGAGGGTAGCTCATGTGAGGCAAGATGACCCCAGCAGCCGGAGCTCAGAACAAGCACTTTGTAATTCCTAAATGCTACTTTCAAAATAACGGAGGCTTTTATTACTGCCAATGGACCTTCATGGGTGTGACTGAAGAAACAAGCGTTAGCGAGGACAAAGGCATCTGGGGGAGGATATTAGGACAAGAGGGGATCACCAGGCTTTGCTGTCCTGGGGTGGTAGCTGAGGTTGCCCCTGGTCCTGCCTCCCAGCCTTCCCCCTGCTCTCTGCCCCCTCCGATGCTCTCTGCTGAAACACCGTAGCTGGTCTGACCTGTGAACGGGCTTTTTTCTACATGGGCACCATCTCTTGCCCTCATTCAAGCACTCACAGAGAGATGGCTTAAGTCAAGTGTATGTTTTTTTTTCTCATACTTGGTTTTCTTAACAGCCTTCTGCGCCTCGCACAAGCCAAACTGTGATACTCTCAGAGCCGGTCTGCTCATAACCAAATTTATGCACAGAATCTAAAAACCATAGAATCATTTGGTTGGAAAAGACCTTTAAGATCATCGAATCCAACTGTACCTGTCCACTACTAAACCCTGTCCCTAAGCACCTTGTCTACCCGTCTTTTAAATACCTCCAGGGATGGGGACTCGACCACGTCCCTGGGTAGCCCATTCCAGTGTCTGATAACTCTTTCAGTGAAGAAGTTTTTCCTAACGTCCAACCTAAACCTGCCCTGGCGCAACTTGAGGCCATTTCCCCTCGTCCTATTGCTTGTTCCTTGGGAGCAGAAACCGTCCCCCCCCGCCGGCTCCCCCCTCCTGTCAGGCAGTTGTAGGGAGCGATGAGGGCTCCCCTCAGCCTCCTCTGCTCCAGGATGAACCCCCCCAGCTCCCCCAGCCGCTCCCCAGCAGCCTGGGGCTCCAGACCCCTCCCCAGCTCCGCTGCCCTTCTCTGGACACGCTCCAGCCCCCCCAGGTCCTTCTGGGAGGGAGGGGCCCAACCCTGACCCCAGCATTCGAGGGGCAGCCTCCCCAGTGCCCAGCACAGGGGCATGGTCACTGCCCTGCTCCTGCTGGCCACACCATTCCTGATACAAGCCAGGGTGCTGTTGGCCCTCTTGGCCACCTGGGCACACTGACAGCTCATATTCAGCTGCCTGTCCACCAACACCCCCAGGTCCTTTCCTGCCCTGCAGCTTTCCAGCCCCTCTTCCCCACACCTGTAGCGTTGCGTGGGGTTGTTGTGACTCAAGTGCAGGACCCGGCCCTTGGCCTTGTTGAACCTCATACAACTGGCCTCTGCCCATCAATCCAGCCTGGCCAGGTCCCTCCTCCCCTCAAGCAGATGAACACTTCCACCCAGCTTAGTGTCACCTGCAAACAACACAAGGCAGCTCTACTTTTAGGGAAGTCTCTACTTGCCAAGAGCAGTGACCTGTCCTGACCGTTGTCCTGGCTCCAGTGCTGCGCTGGACTGAGTGGCTGGTTACATGGCACGCTGCCCCGGCATGACATCCCACTGAGAGGCTGGTGGTGGTGGTCCACATTGCATCATGCTTTGGGCTTCGATGTCTCAAGGAGGATTCAAGTCTTTCATTATCATTAGACATTACCTTGGAAGGTTTTTCCTTAGTTTCACCCCCCACCCCCGAAATTCTACCATTGAATTACCCACCTTTTTGCCCTCTGTCTTTAAACAGTTATTTGCAGATCTTTCACCGCTAGCAAACCTGCGTCAATAAATCATAATTTAAAATGACAAACAGCGCTTTCTTAATGAAAATATCCTTTTACACATCTAAATGATAAAGTAAATGTTTGAGAAACAGGAGATCCCTACATTTTTAATGGTATTTTAAAACAGTCATCTCAAAATAAACAAAAAGAAATGTTTGTTAATCATCTGGAATTTTTAATTTCCTATTTTGCATGGGAACATGAGTAATCAGACATATGGTATGCTTGTTAGCTGGGAAAGGGTCAGGATTAGAATAGGTTCTCAAATTTAGAAAGCACTAAAATATAGCAGCAGCCTTGGCTGCCTAAACTTAAAATAAACAACATTTTGTATTAATTGCTGGAAGAGATTAACACTGAAAAACCCCACACGTCTAAATGATTCCCTGAAATACGGCGCCTGGCAGGAGAGAGGAAGCCTCCGGGGACTGGGGATGAGCTAGTCAGTAATTTGCCTGCAAAGGGGATTATCTGATACAGACATAGCTGATAAGGAGCAAAATGAGAAATGTTTGGTGGCTTCTGTATGAGCTCAGTAGCTTTATGAGTTGTGGGATTCCTAACGCAGAAGAGTCCAGTCAGATCAAAGCAATTTTATGTTTGGATTTATAGTGCTAAGCATCACCGAGCTATTGGGCAGTAAAGGTATGTTCTGGTGTAGGTTTTCATGCCCGGAGTGGAAGCGCAGTTCGTAGGCCGTTCATCAGCGGAGGTACGATAGAATGGAAATCCCCACATCATCATTCTAGTCTGGTACCAGCGTGATTCCTTAAGTCATTAGTGTAATGGCAGAAGACAGCTCCCAACTTTTTCCTGCGTCATTAGTCTAGACCCACGCAGAGGATGAATGGATACGCCTTTTGCTGCTTATACAGAACACGGGTCCGGGCCAACGCTACTTCCGACAGCGGAAGCCGGCATACATCCTGCACTGTGCTTCGTGCTTACTCATCAGCCGACAGTCGCTTACGTGGAATGCTTCTGACCCCGCCGCAATTATGCCTGCCATGTTCAGGCTTGCCCCCATGTAAACACACACACACACACAGTTAAAAGGTTTGTTTTCCTCTCTTGTTTTTCAATCATATATTTGAGCCTTGCACTTCACTAGGAATCAATTTGAATCCAAATATTGGGAAAAAAAAAAAAAAAACCAAACCCAAACCACCAAAAACCTTAGGGGTAGTTTGCAATTTCAGCTCTGGGTACTTCACACTTTCAGTAGGAGAACAACTGAAGAGACTGTCCACTGCTCCAGGACTCCTTTGGTACAAAGGCCATGGTGGGCACAGCCTCTGAAGTGGGTAACCTCACAGGAGAGTGAGCAGTGTTCGGGAGGACTGTTCGGAAAAGTCTTCTGTGGTGAGAAGGCACAAACCACAGCAATCTGTGCCCTGCACCAATTGTCAGTCCAACCATTCAGGCATCACGCACACAGCATGCACCTGACTTTAGTTTTTACTTTCCCCTTTCCTAGGTTGTCAACAGCTGGCTCTCCCCTAGGACTATACCCGACTCAGCTAGGTCAGTGACTCCACATTTAGAATCATAGAATCATATAGGTTGGAAAAGACATTTAAGATCACCAAGTCCAACTGTTCCCCTAACCCTGCCATCCCACCACTAAACCCTGTCCCTAAGCACCACAGCTACACGGCTTTTAAATACCTCCAGGGATGGGGACTCAATCACTTCCCTGGCCAGCCCCTTCCAGTGCCTGACAACACTTTCTGTGAAGAAATTTTTCCTAATGTCCAACCTAAACCTGCCCTGGCGCAACTTGAGGCCATTTCAACTTTGTCATTACTTCTAGAAGTGCTTTTGCATCCTCCAAGCTCTGTCTGGGAGCCATTCGCGCAGTTGAAAGATCATAATCTGAGGCCTTTGTTCTTCCCTTCTCACAGCTGTAGGTGTTCCTGGTGGATGTGGTTTGCAGAGTTGTCTGAGGAGTCTAGGCTGCACTGCCAGGAGTTTCTATCTACATGAACAACTATGGCACCAAAGTATTTAGAATTAAGGCTGCGTGGATTTGCATATACATACACATATGCTTACAGACTAAACCAAGCCTGTAAGCAGCTGAGATGAGAGATAAAACTGTTTACTATAGCACAAACGTAAAGGGATGAAACATCTATGCAAGCTGTTTTGGTCTAGCTGGTGGTTGGAGTGCATATGTACAATGACTCTTTGTTCAGCAAGAGGCTAAAGATTATATATTTACACTCGAGACCTTTAAGACTCAGGCTATGCAGTAGACAACTTCCCCTGTAGACTGGTTAGTAACAATTTAAGAGACTGAACTGTGCATTTTTCTAGGCCTGGCTTCATCTGCTGTATTGCATTGTTAGAGCACTGTATATGACAAACCTTCCAGGAATCCCAAACACCAATGGAAGTTCCACTGAATCACTTGAAGCGGCTGAAGAACACCATCAGTGAGGCCACACAACTGCATGGAATGCGATGAATTTCCAGGAATAGGATTGGTTCCCGGAGATTATTGTGTAAAATACAAGTATAAAGAGGGAACAAAGGTAATGCTGACAGTCTCTGCACCACTAGGCTTATTTTAGTTTGTGAAAAGAAGAATGAAGAGAACAGACATGTTAGCAGACCTTTGCTAGGCTAACAGGAAGCTGATATTTCAAGAGCAAACCTTAAAACAAAGCAGTGCAAAATTATCTCAGCATAAAACGTAATCTCTCTCCATGATTTTATCTTAGGAAACCAAATCCACTTTTAGCTTGAATGCAGTGCTAATGGAGATGTTAAGAGCTCTATGTCCATGCTTCCTTCTAGCAATAATAAAGGAATGACTAGGTAAAGGCAACGGTTATACAGAAACAGGGGAACTCTGCAGTGTGGAGGGGAAAGGAGAGCAGTGCATTTTGGGGTTCCAAAGCAATAGGAAACCTGTCTGTCCAGGTTCATTCAGAAATCGGTTCTGCTGACTAGAACCTACTCTGAAGCAGTGGTTAAGCAGAGCACTTTCAAAGCAAGGTACCACACAGCACGTGCAAAAGTTTGGTCTCTGGATAGAACAAAAGCAATCCTCCCAGTAGAGCCATCTGCTCTCTTCCTTTAGGGAGCCTCTGCTCCAGAGTGCTGGAGGAAATCTTACTTTTAAATAAGGTGACTCTGTGGTTTCAACTCTGGAAGTGTTTGCTTCTCAGCTTTATCAAGTGCAGCTCAGGTCCTGACACTGGCTATTGGTGAGTAAAGACTGCAACTTCTAATAAGACATCAGGCATCAAAAACCCAGGTGACATTGCGGTTACTGTTCAGTGTTTGCATACGTCCAATTTCAGGCAGTCTTTCCACTATATACAAAGATGCTTGGGTGGAACACAAAACCCAGGTAAAGTGTTTCACGAACCAGGTTTTCAAATGTTCTCATATTTCTGTTATTCATTTACTTTTTGGTCCAGCAGAGAGGCAGGCAGGAATATGAAAACCCCACTTATATGAGCCCAAGGATATGCAACTAGACACAGTCAGCTTATCAAGGTTTAAAGAACAATGACATGATCCTATAGTTACTTTTCATATCTACTTACTGCACAGAACAGCCTGTACCCGTACACCTAAACCCCCTCATTGCCACCAACAGGGCTGCACCCAAACTGCCAGCTGGAAACAGCTGCTGGCCTGTGCCACTTGGAGCAGTGCTGGGAAGGGTGCTGACCAGCCCGGAGCTGTGCCATCAACTATACCACAATTTGCAGCATGAATAGAGAGCGTGCTGGTGCTTGGGCCTCTGCCCCAGGCCTGTTGAGCTTACCCATGCCGCCACTGTCTGCACAGCTGCAGAAATATTTGCACACACAGGGAAGGAGGGAGGGAGGAAAGGGTGGCAGAGCCGTCTCCCTCAGCGCTACCATCGGTTAGTTGCCAGCTCACACTATTCACGGAATTTCAGCTTAGCCCTGACAATGGCACTGTATGCCAGATAGATAGCCCTCCTCCAGGCTCACAGTGGGAAAACACACAGCGGTGTCAGCCTCCCCAAGGTGATACACCAGCTCTGCACAGAAAACAGGAACAGAACTTCTTCCCCCCCGCGCCTATATTTTGCCGTTACCTCCGCAGCATCTCAGTAGCGTGGCCTTTCGTCTCCGCATCGCAGTATGACTCCCCCACACACAGAACCACTGTGCAGAGATCCTGAGCTAGTCCAGATGAGCGGGGAGAGCTGCCTGGCACAGCCCGCGGGCCTAGCTTATAGCCCAGAAGCAGTCAAGCTGCGTTAGCTAAAAAGGAGACAGCAATGCAGAGCAGAACAGAGGGCAGTCTGCGTTCCCTCTCCTGGCAAGCCTCTTGACAGCAAGTGAGAAGACAACTCCTACAGGGAAAAAACAAAATGTTTGTAAAGTATGGTTTCTGTTTCTTTTTCTTCCAGTGTAACAAATAAAAACGTATTGCTGGCTCAAGTTCTACAGATGCGATGTGAATGCTATGTTTTTATGAAAAAACAGAAAGATGGGAAGTTACGAGCAGCTTTTCAACAGAAGCAACAGCAACAATGAAACAAGTTAAAGCCTTGGTAATTACACTCTGAATCACCTAGGGCAATCTTATTCTGTGCTTTTGGATGGGTCCATCTGTCCTTCTCTTTCATCTTCAATGTTCCTCTTAGACCTAGCTGAAGGAGATTTAGGATATATAGACGCACAACTTGAAGCTCTGATCCATGCTTTCCCTAAAAGGGTTGCTTTCTTCACCTCTTTCGAAGTTTGTTAAATGTAGAGTGGATGACTTAGCACAGAGGATACTGCATTCGTAGTAACAAACATGGTTTCTGCAGATTTCTTAGCATGAAGATTATTTACATCATATTCCCACAGGAAATTAGGTAAGGAGTAAGCATGAAAGTAATGATGCAATCCGTGCCATCCCCCTAATAAATCCAGAATGTGCTGGTTGATTTCAAACAAATTCAACAAAAGAATAGAAGTCTCAGATAAACTGAGTTGCTTCAAGTTGCATGAAAACAGGCAACCAGCTACCTAGGGGAAGAAGAGCCTGCAAGTGCTCCAGCAAAGAGAAAGCCTGCAATATTAACACCAGAAAATCTGTAGGAGGGAGGTCACTTTTAAATACCCCAACTATGAGGAAATCCATCAGGGACACTGATCCGTAGGCCAGGCTTCTTTCCTTCAGCGGCTTATGAAATGATGCAGTGTTAGGCTCTTCCTCCTTGGTTTCATGTTTCTTCCATGCAGTTATGGAACAGTTCGTCAGAGACTTCAGATAGACTGTATGCTTTCCAAGCTAGAAACAGTAAAAAGCATCTCCAAGTAGGAATGTAAAGGTAACGTTTCTGCATCTGGAAAATCCTAGGGATCCCTGAGAGTTGTTACGATGCTGATGGAGTGCGGGTTGTACCGACAGGATAGGAGTCCCTGGCTACACACACAGTAGCTGGAAGACCTACAACTCCGATGCACAGCAACGGCTCCAGAAAAGTTTTCTTTATTGCTCTACCTTGTTGGCTTTGCTGCTGTTCCCCAAGGCACTCACCAAAAGCAACCTCAGGCCCAGAAAGGCAAAGGTCTTCAGATTATTTTTTTTTTTTCCTTCTTGCTCCTGGTAGCTTCAAAAAGCCCACACTGTGAGAAACTACTAACATCTGTTTTACATCTTCTGTCCTCCTAACCTTGGACAGTGGCAGGATCAGTAACATCCCATCATGAACATTTCAAACGTTTAGAGAAATGAACTGCTACAAGCAAGAGACTGTCCTTTAATTATGTGGCAGTTAGTGCTCTATTAGAAGATGATGATGTTGACCTCTAGTGACTAGTCTGGGGATACCTGGTGGCATGATCATAGAATCATTTAGGTTGGAAAAGACCTTTAAGATCATCAAGTCCAACCGTTCCCCTAACCCTGCCATCCCACCACTAAACCCTGTCCCTAAGCACCACAGCTACACGGCTTTTAAATACCCCCAGGGATGGGGATTCAACCACTTCCCTGGCCAGCCCATTCCAGTGCTTGACAACCCTTTTGGGGAAGAAATTTTTCCCAATGTCCAACCTAAACCTGCCCTGGCGCAACTTGAGGCTATTTCCCCTTGTCCCATTGCCCGTTCCCTGGGAGCAGAGACCAACCCCCCGTCTCCCCCCTCCTCTCAGGCAGTTGTGGGGAGCAATAAGGTCTCCCCTCAGCCTCCTCTGCTCCAGGCTGAACCCCCCCAGCTCCCCCAGCCGCTCCCTATCAGCCTTGGGCTCCAGACCCTTCGCCAGCTTCATTGCCCTTCTCTGAACACGCTCCAGCCCCTCCAGGTCCTTCTTGGAGTGATGATCACAGTGAAACGTTTCTGTGAACTGCTAGCCAAAGATTTCACTGAAGCTGGCACATGAGAACAGTCACCCTCTTCATGGAGGTAATTACACTTCCCTTTCATGGAACAGAAACCCCCAGCTGAAACAAAGACCCCAGAAATGCTGCTGTACAGCCTAAATTATGCATGCAGATAGATTTAAATAGAGAACAATTGTACATGGATGCCTTGAGCTGTACAGCGGCTGCAACTTCAAGATAGAAAATGCACCCAGACTGAGTGAAAGGACTGGACAAAGCAGCCGATGGAGGCAGACGTCGTGGCATAATCCCAGGAGAAAACCAGAGGGTGAGGAGTCAGTTAGGAAAGGACCTGAGCTGGAAGCAAGAAATGAAACTGATTTCCCACAACACAGAAATTAAGCAAGATGAGACAATTGTGATTCATTGTAAATAAGCAAAACAGCAGCAGAACACCCCAACCCACTGGCTATTTCTGAAGCTGACATAACCCACTCGACACAACATTTTGCCAGATTATTAGTAATGGAATATATTGTTCGATGTTTAAATACTGGTCATCAGTGAGTTACACATTTGATTTTTAAATCTTATCCATTCTACATAATGAAACTATTTATACAATTATGTTTGAAAATCACGTAGAGTATGTTATGTTGCGCATTCATAGAAGAAAAAGAGAAGACAATACCAGATAGTTTAGGAAGATATTCAGATCTTATCCATAGATTCAGAATAACAACTGTTTTGTTTTCCCATTTATACAAAAGAAATGAAGAAAAAACCTCTTCCCAGCAGAGTCAGTCACTCAAGGCATATGAATAAAATAACAGATATTCAGGATTATTCAATAACAGGATATTCAAGGTTAAAGAACAAAAATGACTTGAGGATTGGGAAGAAGAGGATGTTCCAAGCTACTGACACAGCCCAAGTGATGTAGTGACCTTACTGTCCCGTGCAGAGAGAGATACCAACAGAAGGGAAATTCGGTGAGCAGAGCATGCTCCCAGGTAACTATTCTGACATGGATTTGAAGCGGGGAGAACATTAACATAACATCTAGTCCTTCTGCAGCTAAGTAATGGTAGCTGTTTCTCAACAGAAAAAGACTTTTCCCATTTTTTGAGAACTTTATTCATTTAATACAACTTTTCTAATAGAACTTAACATCCATCTTAATATCACTGCTTAATTCTCAGCTTGGACTGATTAGCATCAGAAGTGGGCAAAGTTGTGGCAGCAAAAAAAGTAAACTGTTAATGCACATCTTGCCACTCAAATCTGTAACTTCAAATAAGGAATTCACTTGGGGTTTTGCCATTTGGGCAGTGCATTTGCTTTGCACACAGGTGGCTAACTGGCAGCATGAAGAGAAACCGGTGCTGCTGTCCCCCGTAACAGTTCTGTTCCTGGTTTTCAGGGCTTTGCTCCATATTGCAGTGATTGGAAATTGAGGGTGTGTTTACAGTCAAAACTCTGAGAGCTTAAACTGTGGTTTGTATTTAATTAATTAAAATATTTTTAAAACTGTCTTTTCAAAGAAATTTTCCATACCTGAATCATGTTACGGTACCCGTTTAGACATGCAATAGCACCAGCAGGGGGAGATGAAGAGTAAAATATGCCTAAAGTTGCATAAAGCATGGGTAGGAGAGAAATCTTACATTAGAAATGCCTTACACAGGGCTCTGGAAGCATTTAAAACCAGAAATAAACTGGCATTTAAACAGGAGATTTAAAAAATAAATGAAAAACAAAATACTAAGGAGCAAGAGCACAAGGTAAATATTCTCTACAAACGCTTGGTTTAGTTTTCCAGGTATAGCTGATTATTTCTGAACACCTACCTGGTAGGTTAATTTTTGAATCTTTAATAATCATAAGGACATACCTTATACATTTGTGTAACTTCGTAAATGACTGCAATCCTTTTGTTAGCGTTCCTCAGTATATATTCTCTCTCTCAACTGTAGATCTTCTCAGGACACGTATCATTTTGGGAGAGAAAGGCAAAGACATTACTTGGCATACCAAATATGTCGGCTCCCCAGCTGCACAGGATGCATTTTCTATGCTTCACTGACAATCTGATTCAACATCGGTGCGTACAGCTTACACTAAAAAAAGCTCTCTGATTTTTTAGCATATTACTTTGGCTGAGAAAGAATTAAGGTAAACTGACCTATGGACTTACATAACTGTCAAAGAAGCCACTGGCTTAACCCTATGAAGATGGCAAAAATGCAGCTGTTAGCTAAATGAATGCTAAGGGTGCAAACAGAAATGCTAATATGGGGAGGGACTCAGACCTACAGTCAAAGCTTTCCCCTCCAAATAGTGTTTATTCCAGTACTCTTTGCCAGCTTGCTTCTTTTAACATATAGCAAGGGACAGCCTCTAGAGAATTACTGACTCTTCCTCCCAATCTGTGTGTTTCTTACTCCATGTTCTACGCTTGGATATGGCCACATTTCTATCTATGAATGATCACAACTTGCATAAACAGGCACAGCCACTGAAATAATCAGCCCTATTGTGCCCCTCCCAGCTCTTTCTCTCATGCCAGCACAAGCATGAATTCTCCTACATACCAGGCTGTAATTTTATCAACAGATGGACTTTAAGGGGGAGGCAGCAACCACAATGATTTAGCATCTCTGAGAAAACTTTCACTGTCATCTAGAAGCTGTAGGGGACTCCTTTGCCCTGTGCAATTATTACTATGATTAATACTCACTTAAGGATAGGCCATTAATGAGAGAAGGCAGAGTCGAAATCAACGGGCACACAGGCCTTCCTTAAAGAGAAAAACTTTTGAAAAATGCAAGAGGGATATTGCAACTTAAAGGAGCTCAAAGCCTTATTAACCATACTAGATTTCTACAGCATGGCTTTGTTATTTTCCTTTAAAAAACCCAGCAGCTTTTTTCAGGGAAGAAAAATCCCCAAACCTCAACTTGTCCTCTGCTCCAGTTCTGGTTTTATGAAATCTGCTAGGTCCTGGAGCAATACTGCAAGGGAAGCAAATGACTGAGATCTGAACTGATTAAGCCTGAAGTCTTAAAAGACAGCTTGTCATGCACTATTTGCTACTTCACTGCTGACTCAAGAACATTCAGCTCGTGTGCATACTCCACTTTCCCATCTGCCCACTGCTTCAGCTTCTCACCGACAGTTGCGCATTTCCAGCACAAATGTCGTTGATATATGAAGAACTAAGTGCAGGGCAGCGTAAAACATGCAGAGCTTTTCATTAAAGTATCAGAAGTACTACTGTATTGACTATTAATCTTTATTTGTGAGCTTAACTTATTAAAAGCCTCCATTTTAACTCAATAAATAATGTAACTATATGGTAGCCTACTGCAACTTGAAACTTTATGTAGAATTTCAGACTCCTTTGCTATGGAATATGAGGCTTTGTTTATACTCCTGATGGATCCATGTAAAGCTATGGCAATGAAAACCAATCCCTCTTTATAAGCAGCCAGCGTTATTAAATCCAGAAAAACAGGTGGCTATAGCTAAAAGCAAGACTTGGTAAATTTAAAACTTTGCACCTGAAGTTTATCAAAGTTTTCGCTGAACAAATGCAGGAAAGAATATGTTATCAGTTAAGACCATTCAGTGGATTTATTTCTCAAGTTAGCAAAACCACATACACTTGGCATAAAACCAGATTTAAAATCAAATAAGATTCGTATGTCCTTGCCTTTGACATTGTTGCTTGTTTCTAGCCATTTTTTAAACCAGAAAACTGTTATCCATTTCCTTCTCATGCATATGTTATAATTTATAGCCACAGAACAGAAAGAAAACAAATCATTGTTTTACAAGCTCCTTTTATCATGACATCTTTAAGAAAAAAAAAAAAAAAGGTTATTTGGAATGGTATGAATACCCTGAACTCCCACTGGCTTTGAGTGGGAGTCAAGCACATTCGCTAAGCAGTTACTCAAAATCTCAGCACCTAACAGAATTGGTCCCTGCACAGCCCTCAAGTTACTTCACGAGTTTTCCATAACGAGACAGACTGCTTTGAAGAAAAACCAACAGTAACTGTCATCAGCCAGGCTAAGGAACTGATTCAGGAGTGAAAATGGCTTGCTCTACAACAGTTGGATTAGCTCCTGCCCTAGCTTCTCTCCTCTCTCCAGTCTTCCATCTCCGCTACAGGAATGGCTCTGTTGCTTTAACATAGCCACTTAGCTTTTGCCTGCCTCACAAAAAGCGATGCCAGCTTTGGGTTACCTCAATAACCCAGACTAAAATACAACAGCTCAGCAGCTGCTGCTGGAGAACCTGAATCATCCTTAAGTAGCGGAAAACTCTCAGAGGAGCACAGAAACGGCTATCACCGCTCCATAATCAGAGCACTGATCTAGATACAAAATAGGCAACCCGAGGAAAGCTGACAGTGTTAGGGATTAATGAGCCCACTAATGAGCCCACATAGTCACCAATTACCATGGGTTACACATTTTGAAAGTCTGATTTGTTTCCCTCCTACTCCAAAATTTTCAGGCAACCATTGCAGCACAGGTAACTGAGCGTACCTGCTATCCAGTAAGATCAGTTCAAGACATGCTATTTAGGAACTCTTGAAGAGGTTTTTTTAATCTTTCTATTCTTACACTTTCCACTTCACGAATACTTTATTTTAGATGAACATATTTAGCACATTACTGTGTCCTAGACCTGTTTAATACCAGATCTGTATTCAATACCTATGTATGCGCATCTACACAGCTATATATATATTGTAGCCCATGTAAAGAAGTTGTGACTATTTGATTGTAATAAGGTACTATAAAAAAAAAAGAGGTGGCAGCCAAGGATAATTACTTTGCAAGCAAATGCAGAGTTGCACTCTAAGCAACCATCATAAGGGAAGGTACTGATCTTTGTCCTGTTCTCCTACCGACTTTTGTACTTGTCAGACTGTACCAAGATAATTCAGCTTGTTAAACCTGCAGAAAACTAGTACAGTAAGTAGTGTTTTGCCAGGCTTTTGCATTGAATCAACTCAGCACAAGGTCCAGAAAAAAGCCAAAATAATGGTGTAGTCAGACCACAGGACCAAACCACGGGGGCCAGAGGATTGGGACCACCCCTGTACTATAATGAGCAACTTCACCCAAAAAACCCAAACTGTTTCATGCATAATTTTATGCAGTTTTGCTACTGAGCAAGGCAGATTTAAAATGATCAGTCAATTCATTATTTACTTGCAGGTTAGCTATGTTTTCAGTGATGAGTAGTGAGCTATGTTCCTCCTTTTTCCCTTACCATCCATATACTAAACCTCAACCCTGAGTTAAGAGATTTTGAAGTTGCTTTGCCAGGGAGTTTGCAGCGACTGGCATTTCTACGTACCTCCATTAGTTTCCATCCTTGCACACTTTTCAAACACTAATTATGTTAGTTGCTTTGCAATGTATTTTGACAAGAGTATTGGTTCTGCAATATGTAGATATGCAAGTATGAGGGAGGGAAAAGAAGTTTTATTCAGAGTTTTATAAGTAAGCTTTATAAATCATAGCACAAGATCTATAAATAACATTTTATAAGAGGAAAAAAGCAATAGCAAGTAATAAATTCACCTGTTTAACAGCATGCCCACAAGCACCATACTGTCATAACTGCTACTAGCAAGCAATACTTCCCAATAGCCTTGCTGGGCTAAGTAACAATAATGATCTCTCAGACATCTCCCCTGTTACTTGGAGCAATAATTCCTTTCCCCCCCTCTCTCTGCAGGTAGACCAATTTTCATCCTTCCTTCTCCACCTCGCCAAGTGTTAAATGCCTGTGCCTTGCATATCCATCCACCTGAAAGCCTTTTAGCCAGCTCTCACCAAGCAGAGAGCACACTTGTACAAAATAATAAAACTGGATTTTAAGTTATTAGAGGTTGGACAAGAGAGAACAGATATTCACATAAATGAAGGAATGAGGAAGCAACAAGACAAAGGTGTAACTGTTAATTTACTAAACATACTAGACTGAGTTAATGCCTAAATGCTTCCAGACGCCAGTCCAGCCCCAGAGTGGGTTGCTACAGTCCCCTCCATCACCTACATGTCCTGGCAATGGAGGACTGGGGTAAACTCTTCACGTAATGCCAGGATGGTGACTTCTTCAGACACAGGAATTCCCAAGACATTGCTGTATCCTACAAGCATACAGGACTGTAGTATCACTTCTTGCTTCTTCCTATAACTCCCAATTCCTCCTGTTGCCACAGCCTATGTTAGCTGTAAACTCCATCACAACAGCAAGTAAACTGGACAGTCTATGCGTTCTCGTGGGAAATGCACTGCCATGCTTGCACATTTGAGGGACTCGCCTACCAACAAGGCCAAATAAGGCACAAGAGCTTGATCAATTCCTGATCATCATAGCATCTCCCCTACAAGGAAAGGCTGAGGGAGCTGGGCTTGTTCTGCCTGAAGAAGAGAAGACTGAGAGGGGACCTCATCAATACATACAAATATCTTAAGGGTGGAAGTCACAGGGACAGAGCCAGACTCTTTGCAGTGGTGTCCAGCGACAGAACAAGGGGCAATGGGCACAAACTGAAACATAAGAGGTTTCAGTTGAATATGAGGAAAAACTTCTTCACTTTGAGGGTGATGGAGGCCTGGCCCAGGCTGCCCAGGGGGCTGCAGAGTCTCCTTCTCTGGAGATATTCAAAGCCCGCCTGGATGAAGTCCTGTGTAACACGCTCTAGGAGAACCTGCTTGAGCAGGGGGGCTGGACTAGATGATCTCATGAGGTCCCTTCCAACCCTTGCGATTCTGTGATCTCCAGAAAAACCCGAAGTTCCGTAAAATCCTTAATATAAATAAGCTATAGGATGACATGCACTGCCTCCTGCTTTCAGGATTTGCAGCTATGTATTTGCTAGTAGAATTCTTCAGTTGCCCCTATACTGTTCTCTATAATCCTGGCATTTACTGGGGTGGAAAGGGAAGGGAGAATCACTTATTAGACGTGATTACAGAATGAACTTCAGGTCACATTCTTGAAGGTGGGAAGTCTACATACCAAGGAAATTTGTTAGCATGATTTAAATCTACTGGTTAAAAAAAGAAAAATCATTAAAACTACAATAAGTTGCCATGAAAACAAAATACATGGATCTGTAGGAGCATGGAACAGCAGCTTTAAGAATCATTATCTGTCTTATTTTACTAACACTACCACCTTGAAACAGGTAAACTGCAAGTCATTTTTTTTAATAGTTATTTCATTTAATCTCCAAGAAGAAATGACCACAGTTGCTAGGAAGGTTCTTATTTTAAAAGATAAGAAGCTAGCACTTGAATATGTAACATTACTTGCATGTTTGGTTTTATCCTTATCTTCAAAACATAGAGCCAAACCCAGATTCCCACAAAAAGCCACCTGGTATCATCTCACACTTCAAGAGAAAGATCTTTGAGCTAACGCAATGTGCAATACTTTAAATACATTCATGGTTTGCTATAAGCAGCATTATTTTTGGCAGTTTTGCCGCATGGCAGCTGTATGTGCCAAGCTGGGAAGAGAATCATTGCCTTCTTGCTTCTCCCAGTACAATTCCAGGCTGCATTCGATATTTACCCAGCTCATAAAAATTAAAGTGGGAGACTCGGAAAAGGTTCTGTAACAAAGATTGAGACAGAAGCTTAGTTTTAATCAACACAGGAGCTTCTCTCCTAGCCCAGAACATGAGAACTGCTTTGATATGGAGCACAGTGTTCATTATCCCACTACTGTTCATTATCTTCACACTTCCCTGTGGAAGATACACCTGCTAGCACACAGGTACAGATAGCTGGAAGCAGACTTCTGAGCTTAGCATTAAGTGCAACATCTCTTATGGAAAATAAAGAACAGGTCAGAATTGTAATGCAAAAAAAAATTTAATTTTTCAAAAAAATGTTCATGATACGGAAGGTCACAGTACAAAATTCTTAAACACAATACAACACTGAAAGAAGTTGAAAAGCCTTTTTTTGATTAGAAGTGATTGTTTAATACAAAGACTAGATGCCAACAATACTTATTGTACAAAGTTTATGACAGCAGATTCATGTATTGATTCCCTGAAAATCCCCTCATTTTGAAGTATTGAATATTAAGGTCATGGCTGAAGTGAATTCAAGAAATTCAGAGTTAGATTTGTCTCCACCCTCAATTCTAAGCACTAGGATTGGGTTTCATGGTACAAAATGGATAATAAAGGCACACTGTGGTTTGAAAGCAAGGCTAGAGATTCTAGCCTTTAAACTTTCTGGCTTTTGTCTGAGTGCTTTATAAACACTCAAACATGCAGTGAAAAAAAAATCCAGCCCTCTTGAGGGAGTGCAGAGTGAAAAAAAATGTTAAAGCCTGCAAAGAAATGTAACCCATTTAACCTATAAAACAGTATTTATATTCCTATGCACTTCCTAGTGTTTCCTCAAATCCTTTGAGGTTACACATTTTAGAGATGAAGTACCTTTCTCCAAGTTATTTCTGTTATTTCACTCTGACAGAACTAGCATAAAATGCACATTTAAGATCATTATTCACCTCCATCAGTTTTGTTGATTATGGAAAAGGACAGCTGCACTCCTAAAAAGTTGAAGAAAATAACTGGCTCTGCCAATAACTTATTTAATTTTTTTCAATACAGCTTTCCAATTTAGAGAAAAGCTTTAAAGAAGATGCTTGCTTTATCTTTTAAAACTTACTAGGCTGCAAGTCTTGCGTGTCTAATTCTGCCATGAAGTGTTCTTTGATGTTAAGTTACGAAGTCCTGACAGACCCACTGCAATTATTAATTAAACTTTTGCCACAGGGGTGCAAATCAATGTACTCTGGTTTAGTCACATCTACCACAACCAGCTCTGTTTGTGAAGCATGTAAATTCCTATGGAACTATTATATACCTCAAAATTAGTTGAAAGTAGAGTTTGGAAGAGCTATATACGGACACTATGAAAGACTGCTCCAGCAGCACTGGTCTGCACGTAAGCACAACTAGCCAGTTTACACTAAACATTTCTAGAACTACATAAAAAGTAATAGTTTTACCACATTTTGGTTCCCTGAGAAGAAAAGTGCTCTAACTACAAAGTTCTTTGGAATGCCATCAGTATGGTGAATAAACATGCACCTCTTGCACTGCTACTGCAGACACATCTACTTACATGTTGATCAGACTTGGTTTTGGCATTTTCATTCAAAATAAACCCTACTTTCCACCACAAAAGTGGCACTGGAATGGGAGCAAGAGATGACTAAAAGTAGTCTAGTACTAAAACTGATTTATTGGTGATGATTTGTATTTACAAACTGGAATGCATAGTTAGCACACTTGATGAACACAAAGTCGTTAAGAGCACAGTTTACCTCATCTATTTAACCCATGATTGAGATTGGTTTTGAAAACTTTAATACAAAAAGTCTTCAAATATGTTTTTAGAAAGCATGCTCTTTTTTCCCCCAGGGGCATAACTTACGCTTTTCGTGAACATGATAAACATCATGAGAGTTAAGACTTCAAATACAATAAAACAGCACACAGCAGAAGAATGAAGTCAGGAACCATTTTATTTCCATCCAGTTCTGAAAGTACTAAGGATGGCATAAGAGCTCATTCCGCCACTATAATTTATGAAATTATTACATCCCTAGAAGAGGCAAAGTTTGTAATGCTTCCTGGTTTTCCCTCCCAAGTGCTTATAAGCTGTGTGATTATTTGGTTTGTTTTCACTGTGTCTTTTTGTCCCTGTCTAATACAGACCTCCTTCAGCCTCTCTCCAGCCACAAAAATACAGCAACTGGGTGTGGAGAAGCAGCACTGAGGCAGTTGGTAATGAGATGTTAGAAAAACGTTAAACAGCAACATACACTACACTAATACCTGGGATGCTCACAACACACAGAAGACAACTTTGCAACTATGTCGTGTTCCGCTTGCCATCATTATCTGTGAAGATCAGTACCATAAGGTTTGTTGTCTAGTACACGCACGCAACAGGTACTCCAGATTCTTCCTATTCCTCCCAATTTCTAGGCAACAATTCATTTTGTATTTACTATTTTTAAGACAAAATACTGAAACTGGTTTCAGGTATTACCGTCCAACTGGTTTTAATAGCAAGATTCATATGGTATCTTCCACAACTATAGAATTAATGCTCAGTACTTGTCAAAAGCTTAAATTAAGTATAATTCGTCTTAATTTAACGTATTCTAAGTTAGTGAAGAGTTCATGTTTAGAAACTAATTCCAGACAGTTCTTAGACCTTATATGGCAGGAGATGAAACTGTTTAAAATTATCACTATCAACAGAAAAAATTCCCATAGGAAAAAAAGTATATACACTCTCATTATAGCCAGGCAATCAACTCTTCCATTTCAATACTATCATAAACATTTAACCGAATTATTTCAACTAGTAGAACCCAACCAACAAGTCATATTACAGATTCTTCCAAACATGATTACCTGTTAAAGGCTGTATTTTTTGTTCAAATCTAAATAATTTTTTCTTTTTCAATACAATCAACTCAGTTCAATGCATTTAAGTTTAAGACTGATTTGTAAACTGTTATCTCTCCTTCGCTTCTCTCCACCTATACAGATATTTAGAGAGATATTAAACAAAAGGCTTATAGAATGCAATGATGTAGAGTTTAATTTTAAACTTAGCACTTATCTGAGCATGTCTGCAAACGCTCTCTTACACGAAGTGGAAGTGTTTTTAACAACCTTTCTTCTACAATTAGGCTATTCCGCTTTAAGAGCTGACATTCTTCCAGTTCAGCAGGAAGTGATTCAAGATAGTTTCCAATGAGCTCTAACTGAACAAGATTCAGTAGCTGACCCACACAAGGGGACAAATTCATCAGACTGTTATTTCCCAGAAGAAGGAATTGCAGCTTTTTGCACTGAAATAATCCATCAGGCAGCATTTCAATCTAGAAAAAGGAAAGAACAAAAATAACGTACGTTAGAAGTTGTTAGCCTACATGCAGCTGCATGTTTTGACAGTTCCCAGTTTTATTTTAGGGTAAAAAACCCTCTTAGTTTATGGAAGGATAAGGAAAGGGAAGACTGTAATGCTTCTATCATTATGTGATAAAGTGCTTGAGAACACTACAATGGTTTTATGTATCCTTCTGTTACGAAGATGCTTAACTACTGGCAGAAGTCAAGACATAAGCATGGCAGGGGGAGCATATACATGCATGCATGTGCAGAAGTGCATACAAACGTGCGCGTGTGCAGGTGGCAGGGGAGATAAATAGGCTACTATCTCCTAAAAATTGCTTAATGAAGAACAAACGCAGATTGTAGAGAGACATTAGAAGCTCCTGTATCATGAAACCCGTACAAGCAGTTATCTGCACAGTACAGTAGTAACTTTGTCCCGGTCCACACTACTTATGAGTAACATCCAAAACCAACCTCACCAGTGAAAACAATTATAAAACTCAAAAGAAGTCTTAAGTCACAAGCCTGGACCCCGCAGTAACGAGCCAGACAGTTTAGCACTGCTGATGAAGTTACCAGCTATAATTATTTCCCTCTTCTACATCAGACAGCTGAGCTGCTCTTCAACTTGCTGTTGATTCCCTACAGCTTTCAGTTTGACATTTTAAGGTAAAAAATTAACACTGTTCACTTCCATTAAAATACTACATAGGGTAGACAGCTGCAGGGAAAGGGAAGATACATTTCTGCAGCCACGGTAACCTATGCTATCTCTGGATCAGAGCCCTTAAACTGCTGCAGACCAGGATAGTACTTACTCACTATTACACAAGCTTTGATGACACTGAAGTTTTATAATTAAACCAGCACCACCCCTTTTTTTTTTTTCAGCTTTACTGGGTTTATTTTAATCATGAATGCCACAAAACATTTTAACCGAAGCTGTTTCAGAAGAAATGGTAGATTAAGTCAACATTTGATTTTTTTTTTTTTAAGTAGTAATTCAAAGTTCTACTTACGTGGTTTTTTGTCAAAGCCAAGTACTGCAGATTGGTCAGGTAACCAATTTCTTCAGGGATGGAGGTTAGCTTATTATAGCTAAGGTCCAAATAGTATAATTTTTTACAAAGAAATAGCTGCAATGGAACATTTTTAATATTATTATAATTTAGATACAATTGCTCCAGGTTTGATAATGCACCAATCTGCACCGGCACATATGAAATACTGTTGTGCCACAATTTTAAGCAAGAAAGGTTCTTAAGATGTTGAAAACTAATTATTTCTTCCACTGTTCTGAGGTTATTTTCTTTTAAGTCAATTTCACGCAAATTGTTTAGGGTGAAAATGGAATGGGGAATGCGCTCTAAATCACAGCAGATTAATTCCAAGGTTCTCAGGTTTACCAGTTTCTTCAGGTTATTTAGCACTATCAGTTTATTTCCCTCATTGTTGATAGACAAGTGCTGTAAAGAAGGCAGAAGATCTGTAACCACTTGAGGTATACGGGAAAGGTTGTTTTTTAAGTGAATCGATCTCAGGTTTTTTAGCCCCTGAAAGCTTTCATTGTATATGGAGTTGTGATGATCTAGCATGAAATATCCTGTCAAGCACAATTCTTGTAGGTTTTTCAGATGAAAGACCCAAAACGGAATTCTTCCCATCTCACTAGATTTCAGGCGCAATGTTTTCAGATTTTCTTCTAAAAAGCTGACTGCTGGATAATCCATGGTTACTGATGAATGATAAACATTCAGTTCTTTGAGATTGACTAGCTGGGTCACAGCTGAAGGAAGTTTGGCTTCAGGAATGAGTTCCAAGCTTAGGACTTCTATTTCTGTCAGTTCAAAGACACTGTCTGGAAGACCATTTAACATGAAAAGGTGAAGCTCAATCTTGTCTTGGGAATTTCTTACTAGTTTATTTTTCAGTTTTTCCACTGACCATTCATTGTTCAGATTTATCTGTTTTAATTTATTTTCACTCAAATCAGACAGGAATATTGAGAATCGCTGGGAATAAAGAGGATCATACTGATCTGCCAAGTGAAGAATAAATGCAAAGTCATTCTTTACATCAGGTATATCACTGTAATTACTTTTCTCTCTCAGCTTCTCAAAAGAATATTGCTTAAGTGAACTTCTTAACATCCACCACAAACTGTAAGTACAAGTTAAGCCATAGAAGATCACTAAAACAACGTAAAATGAAGCCAAAACTTTAAAAATTTCTGCTAGCGAATAAACACACTGGTACCTTTTGTAGCCTGTAAAGGCTTGAACGTTAACTACACAATCAATTTCAAGTGTAATAAATGATAAATAATAGGGGACATAAATTATTATTATTACAAATACAATTACTTTCACTATAATCTGTTTCATATACACTGTATATATGACATCCTTCTCTTCAACGTGTACTCTGAATTTCTTCACTTTTTCAAATATAGCTTTAGCTTGTTCCCCTTCTTTTTTGTCAAGAACACTTGAGGAATTTTCTCTTCCCGTTGTTTCCAAGCCAGGTTGCGAATATGGCAGGGACTGTCTGCTGGCCCCTATGTCTACTGAACTCCCAGGTGATGAAATCACTGCTTTTGATTTGGCTATTGGCAACTTCCTCACAGACTGCTCAGCAACTGTTTCTGAGAGGGCACGCGTTGTCCATGGAGAATCAAAACACTTCTGAAGAATGGCTACGAAGTGCTCAAGCCTGGAACTTGTACTAGGATAGTAAAGCCAGAAATTACTGCAAGCTGCAAAAATAAAGGTATGCAGAAGCACTAGGTATGGAAAAAATTTGGCAAACCAGTGAAGCTGTCTCTCATAACATACTGCATCAATATAGGAATACTGCTGCCGATGAAGATCATTCTGGATTTTAAGCGGGATGATTATCTGTGCTGTAGAGCTAGCCGACATGTTAAGGTTGGCTTTAACTAAATCCCAAGGCACGGCACAATGATTGTCAAATTCTAGCTTGCAAGGAAGACAACACAATACTCTGGTTTGAGTAAGCTGGAGAGCCCCAGCAAGCACAGCAACTAGCAGCATTATCATGGTGAGGTAATACCAGAAGACATCCCACCATGGTTTTAGTATGTGGTAGGATGACTGGGCATCTGCTAAGTATTTGAGTTCAGTTAGCGTGATCATGACTTTCACCTGTGAGAGAACAGCAGCTGGTAAAGGAAAAAAGAAAAGACATCCTTAGAGAATTGTTAAAAACAATTTATCTCACCATTAAACACTTGAAGCTTATTAATGTTTTCACAGTTTTAAATTTGTAACATTTGCCCTAGCATCCAGAGTATAGGAAAAGGATCCAAGAACTCCTGGCACCTAACCCTATCCTATTTATTTGTTTTAAGGAAAGTTACTTGGAATGCAAAAATCTAAATGAAGACTGAAACTAGCATCAGAAATTAGGAGAAAGTATATTTTGATCAAACATTTGGGTACTGTTCAAGTAGAGGCAACAAGCAGGTATAAGTTAAAGTGTCTCATATATTACTAGCAGTCCTTCATCACTGTCCTAAACTTACATAGCAAAAGTGACTTCTCATTTATGAAGAATTCCAAAATCAGAGCAATATATTAACGGTCAAGAGAATTAAACATACTGACAGAATAAAAAAAATGAAGCTAATACAACTTGTCATGGTCCAATATTGTCATATGTATAAAAAAGGTGCGCTTCACCCCCAGCAGCATAGGTTTGATTCATACTTACTTTACTAATTAAAGAGAATAAAATACAGAGCACTGCTCAGTCAGGAGGTCTACACCTTTTAAAATTCCTTGGACATGCCATCTTTACATTTGTCTTCATTCTGGATGGAGAAAACATTGAATATACTTTATTTTTAATGGCTTCACCTAGATAAAGAGCAAGCATTTCAGCTTTCATTAGAGACGCTGCCTTATTGTAGACCTCAGGATCCATTAAGCTCTGCATTGCTACAGCTACATGAAATAGAACAGAACACACTCAGACGTGATCATGTAGAACATGAAATCAAAGTTTGGCAAACCAGAAAACAGCCTACAGCTAGCCCTATTTCAGCTGGGAAGTAATTTTTTTTTTTTGCCAAATAACTATGTGAAAATAAAATATGCAATGTGCAAGACTTCAAGAAGTAGAATTCAGTCATAATTTTGGTATACCAAGGTTTGGCAGAAAGGCAAGTTTCTCAAAACCAGTGGCCTGTATTTTAGCTCCTGAAACAAATTAATAAACTACCCAGTGTCAATGGTATCACCACAGACACTACCAGCTTTGGAGAAAACAGTTTGTTAAGCAGTACAGATACAAAGCAATGGGGTTGTTCTGTATTTTTCTTAATCATAGAATCATTTAGGTTGGAAAGGACATTTAAAATCATCAAGTCCAACTGTTAACCTAACGCTGCCATCCCACCACTAAACCATGTCACCACAGCTACCTGGCTTTTAAATATCTCCAGGGACGGGGACTCAACCAGGTCCCTGGGCACCCTATTCCAAGGCTTGACAACCCTTTTGGGGAAGAAATTTTTCCTAATGTCCAAACTAAACCTCCCCTGGGCACAACTTAAGGCCATCTCGCCTCACTTGTTACTTGGGAGAAGAGACCGACCGAATGATAAGGTCTTCCCTCAGCCTCCCAACACTGAACCCAGCATTCGAGTGGTGGCCTCACCAGTGCTGAGTACAGGGGGACGATCACTGCCCTGTTCCTGCTGGCCACACTATTCCTGATACAAGCCAGAATGCTGTTGGCCTTCTTGGCCACCTGGGCACACTCATATTCATATTATATTATAACGGTACTGAACATTTCAATTCCAAACAGAGCTGACAAGCTGTTATAAAACAACAAACAGCTGAACTAAGGCAGAATCTTATTCTTACTCCAGAGTCACATTTGAAGGGAGAAGAATCACCAAAAATAAGTTAACCCTTCTTGCATTGGCAAGGCTACGTTTAATAGAATGTAAAAACTTACCAGGCCCACTCAAGGGAAAGCAGCTGAAGGAGGACAGGATGGTTGCAATATGCTCCTGAAGAGAAAATAAATTGTCATCAGATCATGAAATATTTGGACTCCAATAATTGAGTATTAGAATTAACTCATTACTCTTTCCACAGCAGTGTTTTAAACATCCAACATTTACTGAACAAAAGATCTAACTAGATCTACAAGATCTAGTTAGAACAATTTAAGATGCCATCCCCATCAAATTATTTACTTGGTTACCTCTCTCCTGGTAACCGACCTATTTGGGGGAATAACCAAGGCTGTTGTTGATTATAAGGGACAGAATTCAGGGTACAATAGAACAGTGAACACTGTTTGCTGAAGTATTTTCTCAAAGTTACAGAAAGAAAAACGGAAAATGGAACTTAAGCCAGTTCTATTAAAAACATATTGATATACTTGAGAATATGCATAACCTAATACACCTTCTTCAAGCAATGCTATAATGCTCAAACAAGAAGTGGTTTGTTTTTATACAGATGGAGAACACAAAGTGAGACTGACCCATGTAATTTTGTAAGGTTTGTTTCTAGAAAATGCTTTCTTTGTCACCTCCCTGCCTTGAATTGGAAAGCTGTTAGTCTCTATCACATATCCCAGAAAAAAGGCTACATGCTTGCTGTGGTTTTAGAACACTTTCTAGCAGAAAGCAAGTGTCACAATATTAAGTATTTAAATATTTGAACTCTGGTCTCGTTAATGATGACTTTTTGAAACCTTCCAATGAAGCATGCACATTCATTATAATTCTATGTATATGAAATAAAGCTTCCTATCAGAGAAGTGCACATTATATACAAGCGTAATATAAACATGTGAATTATTAATGATAATTTTGCTAAAGACAGTTTTCTTTTAAATCCTATCTGTAAGCCAAGAGTGACTAATCAAATGGAATAATGCTGAACTGTAATGGGTTTGATAAATCTCATCTCCAGCACCTTTCAACCTATATCAAAGCCATAAAAGCTTTTCAAAGTGGCCTAATTCAATTGACAATCTTTCTTAGAAGATGAGAGACAGACATTTAGCCCCAGGCTAAGTGATGACTTCAGGAGAGTCACCCCAGACCAGTACTGGGATGCAAGCCAGAAAAATAAAGTAATAAAGATCACTAACATCTATGCAATTTTTAGTTACTTCAAGACTTATAAATCTGATCTATAGAAACATATCCAGAATATGAATAAAAAGCTATAATTTTGAAAAATATTATCTATAACCATCAGATATCCCTCCACCCTCCCCTGCTGCCAAAATTTAACATTGCATGGCTCTGTCATTTGGTCCCTGCTTACATAGTTTTAGGCACATTTAGTTAGGGATGGCTCTGCAGCAAAATAAGTGACTTGGCTTGACCTCCCCAAAGGATAATGGGCTACAAAAAGCCAATACTTGACAGGAGGCTTTGCTTTATTTCTAAGGCTATGCTGTTTCTGTTGATTGTTTAAGTGTTCAACTGGTGTTTCTGACACATTATGTTAACCAGAATAGATTTATATAACTAAAGCATGCCTTGACAGGTATTCCAGTGGCCCCTCTAGCTCACTTCCCCTGACCCCCCCCACCTCGGAGAAACACAGCCAGCAAGTTTTCAGCCAATCTCTTTAGAGCCATGCTGTTATTCCAACAGCATGTTGTGCTGCTCAACTGAGATAAGGAGATGCCGACATACTAAGTAAATGTATCTGTTTCATCAATTTTATATCGAATGCGATTCTTGAACTATAGTACCAACTTAGCTTCCAGTTAGTTTAAATGTATCACTTTTTCTTCCAAAGTTTTGGATGCAAAATTAAGTTCAATAATGAACTAAACATGCAATCAATTTTGCTTGATAGGCAGTTTTGAGAGGCTCCTATGGGATCCATAGTACCTGCTAATGGTCTCAACATGCACAGTCTGCAAATAAATCCCCATGAATATTCCCAAAGGAAAAAAAAGTAACAAGCTTTAACCACACACACTCATCACCCAAAAAACATCTTCCCTGGCTAAACCTTCCCCTTCTATCCATGCTACCATTTCCTCTTTCAAGCATTCCCTAAACAACAAAAAGCTGATGAATTCTGGGGCAGGTCAGACTTAATAAAGAATGATACTGTCACACATACTCTTAGCAGATGCGTTCAGATGACTGCTTCTCCCTTTTTTAAGCCTCCTATGGACAAGTAATAGTCTACTCAGTTAAGCACTACATTTGATACATGGTCTTTCGGAATCTGTACTTTGACCGCTTGTGTGTGCATGCTGATTCAGTTGTAGGATATTTTTGACAGGGATTGTATTTTTGGATCTGTATTCCACTGAATGCAGAACAACATGCAAACAAGATTAGAGAAAGCTGCTTTCCAGTTCCTTCTGAAGAAGGTCACAGGTGATAATTAAACATGTATATGTGATTATCCTTTTGTATTTAAAATAAACCTGAAGACATTCCCACACTCTATAATAACCAGCATATTCCTCAAGCACAGGGCATTCAAGACTACACTAATGTTGTTACAAGTTTTCCATCTCAACCTTTCAAACAATCAAAGTCCTAAAGTCCTTCCAAAGCAAGCCAGTAATTACAACTACAGAATCTCAACCATCTGTGTCTGGATTAACTAGAGGCCTTGCCTTCCTTGCTAAACACTCCTGCTCTCAAGACAGCATTGTTGAACATAAGATGTGGAACAGTAATAGCAAAGTCTTACGCTGTTTAAGAAGCAGTCCTTGCTCTCTGGAGTTAATTGAGCCTAATTCTCAGTAATGTATAGGAGGGAGAAACCAAGTCAACTATTTTGAGGGTTAAACTCTAATGAAGTTGTATTAAGAGATATGTATTTAAAAGGTATGTTACATGCACTTTTTATTTCATACTAATCTAGCCTGGAGAGCAAGTTAAAATACAAATTCATATTCAGACACACATACTTTGACTGGTAAAAGCACTTTCTCCAGCCCTCTCCTCAATTTAAATGCAAAGTGATAAGGATTATATTCTAGCTAAAACAGAAGGTCACGACCTATGCTCCTAGAAAGGTCTGTACTAGCAAGAAAAATATGAAGTTTAAACCCAAGTTTAAGACCAAATAGAAAGTAGGCGAGATAAGCAGTTTACGCAATAAAGACTGCAAAACAAAATGAAGAAAAGCTGCTAAGTAGATACACACCTAGGTTGCTGAACAAGCATGTTTCAGAGTTAAACAGGCAGGCGATCTAATGGTAAAAAAACCCAAAGTAAAACAAAAGGTAGACCAGCTTTGTTTTGCACATAATTGCGTCAACACGAGTGACCTCTTTGAAAGCAAGCTGTCTGCATTCTGGGCAAGCATCACTTCATTCATAGTCGTGGTGCTTTCTAAGATCCCTACCAAACCAAGCAGAATCCAGGCTGAATCAAACCTGAACATTTCTAGTAAACAACAGTTTGTACAGCTTTAGTGTTGCAGCACTATTTTAAAACTCAGAGATGCATTTTTTTTAAAAAAATATAAATTAAGGTTAGATTAGGTGATGATAGAAGTATGGCAGAGGAAGGACTGACTACACAGACAAGTACTATAGCGCTGTGGTCTCCTCTTTCCTCAAGGACACATTAAGATAAACCTGCAGCCAAACTGTAATAGCTTTGCCAGACTACAGATTTATTTTCAGCTTTTGTTCTCATCCCTTTAATTCTTTTAAACAATATAAACAATTAAATCTAAGATATATATTAGCATCTAAAATATGGACTACAATAAATATTGAAACAAGCACCTGTTTAGAAGAGCGTACTTTGTATTGGTTGTACAAAGAATCCAAAAAGTAAATTCATTTAGAGACATATTTTGTTTTGCCCTAGTATTTAATAATTTAACTTATTTGATTTTTATTCTCACTGGAAAATTTTAGAAAGCAGATTTTTTTTATTTGCTCCATTAATTTACACATCTTCAAACAGTTGTACATTTCACATATTCCACTTTACAAAGTAAATTATAAATAGAAAAAAGACTGCCAAAACTCCACATTGGTATTACCCACTAAAAAAAAAAAAACAAAACAGCTTTGCTATCACAAGTCTGCTTGGCAATTGCTAAAGAGACATAGCAAAAGCCATTAACAGATAAAAAATAACTGGAATGAGTTCCATAAGGCTTTTTTAAAAGAAGAGAGTATAACAAACAGTCGTAGTTCTGATTGGAAGACCATGGCACTTTGAGGTGTTGGTGATCCACTCTGGCTACTGAACATGCCCAGGCCTGTGCTGTGCAGATCTCTTGGCCGCAGGATAAATTTAGCCAGCTCGTAACAGAGGAGTCTGCAGGCAGCTCCCACTTGGTACCAGTGATTACACCACCTGCATATCCTTGTCTTTATCAAGAAGTGCAGCAAGAAGTTCTCCTGTGAACATCTTTCCTGGTTGACAGTAGAAATGATGCACAGAGGTTTTTTTCTTCTAAGAAAATTCTATAATAGCTCAAATGATCAAAATAAGGCAACTCTGTCTACAGGCAGGGTCTGCACGGTGTGCTGCACAAGGACTGAAGGCTCATTTGGTGCTGCACTATTCATGTTCCCAGCTTCCAAAGGGATGTAAAATTATCTATCCTATTCTCTTTCTTCATAGTGTCAAATCCAATAAAAAGCATTTTAAATGATACTGTACAGAGTTTGACTACCTTTCTAACTGAGAACATTATGGACCAGCACCTCTTGGTGCAAACACAAACCATATAGATTGTCTTCTAGAAAGTCACTTCTGAAATTTCCATGAAGTAAAAACAGGGGTCCAAAAAAACGGAAACAAAGAACAAGTCCCAAATATCTGTCATGTGGCACCTTACAGTCTCATCAGATCTCATTCATTTTCAAAGATGTTAGTATTTAAAGTGAAGCACTATCTTCTGTCAGCCTCCTTTCCCCTCTTTTTGGCCCCATAACACTTTCAAGTAAACAAAAACTTCAGTATTGAATAAAAAGTAGGAGAGGGCCATGCATTCCTACTACTTTTAAAGTACCTATGTGCTTCTAAGAGCCCAGAGAGTTGCATTTTTAAGCTTGGCATTAGACAGCCCATAGTGAAGTACACAATGTAATGCAACCGAAAGCCAGTTCATGTTAAGTCTCAAAAAGGGGACACAGGTACCACAAGCAGAATCAGCACCCAAGCAGTACAAGAGACTTTTTTTTACAAATAAATTTGAAGCCAAGCACATTCAAAGCATGTATCAGTTATCGCCTTGTAGACAAACCTACCTTTTTTATGAAATGTTAATGGATTTGTGAAACAGGATTGCAAGAGCACTGAGATAGTAGACTACATTAGCCACAGCAATGCACTCAAATCATCAACATCACCCCAGAGTGGCTCATGCTATCACAGACCCAACAAACATACAGTCATGATCTCCATATGCATTTGGAGGAACAAACAAGTCCAGTTCAAAATCCATTCGTTTATTTCCTTTCAAAAAATACGGTGCTCAAGTTATAGAAGTAAAAATTAGACACAGCCTACCAGACCAAGTAGGTGCATTTCTTTGATAAAGTAAATGCTTTTTTAAAGAAGCCGAGTGTAAGAGATTGAATCTAGGTTACAGAAAATAACTTGCAGCGTGACTCCATGCTATATCAGCTAAGACACAGCTGGTAATTTCACAAACATTAAATGCAATTCACAGAAAAGGAGACAGGTCATAGGCCATGCTGAACAAACAGAAGGTAGACCAGGTAGAGTAAGATTTAACACTTACAGGGACTGCAGCAGTAGGGACGTGTAAGAAAAGTGTACAAACAACAGGTTTTTTGCTCTTTTGAGTCATTTGTTGGAAGCAACAAAAAGGAGAGGGGAAAACCCTACCTGTACTAATCCTTTATAGGAGGAATGTGCCACTAAGGATGCAGTTCTAAGAGCAGCAAAGGCTGTCCTCCACTAATACCCAAGAACATACTTGTAGCAGAGAGGGGCGCCATCCCCGTACAAACCTAATCTGGCCACCTAAAAAGCATTATCATTGCATTGAGAAAAAGCCAATAAAACCAGAATCAGAACTGCAAGACTAACAATGCTTGGAGGAATGGTGACTCTCTTAAGAAAGTAAACTAAAGGAAGTGGGCTTTCTAGCACAAGAAAAAGAGGAATGAGAATATACTGGGGGTGGAGAGGAGGGACTACAACAGCACGGGAAATGCATCTGCCTTCTCAGGACGGAAGTACATAGTCCATCTGTGCTCAGCTAACGCTTATTCAACCCAGCGTGGGAGGAAGCAACGCTCTCCAGAGATGACTGCAGGCATGCCACGCTGTCAAACATTCCAGCCCAAACATGCCATGGGAGATATCACGGAAGTGGCACAAATTACACTCTCAAATGCTACTTAAAAGGCCTCCTTTGCTGTTCCCCCCCCTCCCAATTAGGTTTTAAAATCAATACCTCAACACCGAAGACAATACTACCATCCTTACTTTCAAGTTCCAGAGAAACCTCAGATCAAGTTTGGGCATTAAGTACGAAAAGTCTCCTTGGTTCTTCACTCCTTCATTCCTAAGCAAGGAAGATTACACCAAAAGCAATCTCAAAATGGGACTGGTATCTGTGTTACGCTGTACCTTTTATAGCTCTCTCAGAAACCATCTTACACAACAGTACATCAAGACAACACTTCATCCCAGTACTAACATAGCTAAGTCAGACACCTTCCAGCTGCATGAAATTAGATTTTCAAGCTCACTTATATTGCCTTTTTATTCTCATAACCACATTCTTGGGTCTTTCTCACGCTAAGAAATATGAATACATAACCATAAGACAATGGTATTAGCAGTATCCCTCCAGCATTCTAAAGGAAGCCTCAATGGTATCTATTTAATTCTGCATACCAAGATAAGTACTACAATGGAAAATTAATTTTTATCCCTTAGTTTCCAGAAGCCAGACAGATACTCATGACGTCCATTCATTCTGCTGCTACGCTCAGGACATCAGAAAGGAAAGCTGAGGAAGATAAGACTGGATAATATTCACAACTTAACTACTACAAGGTTTCTCTGCTAGCAGATTCTTTAATTATAGTATAGTTTATATTCTTCAGTCTTCAAGAACAGTAAAAGTACGAGAGCGCCAGCAGTGTAAAACAGTTATGATTATTTAACAAAAGACCATCTTTCCTTGGGAAAAGGCAGGGAATTGCTTACATGTGCTCTTCCATTTTCAGTGTACTTTTCAAATAAAGTCATAAATGGCCAGAGGCCCCTGAAATAGCCAAGACAACTCCCAGAACCTCACTAGAAACAAGTCTGAAATAAGAAAATATTCCCAGGAGGAGAAGCCTGAGAGTATGTCCACACACCTCAGCTAGCTCTGACTTAATTTCTCATGTAGCACCAGGAGCACTGCTGTCACAAGAGAACAGAGTGGACTACAAATCCTACTTAAGTCAAGGAGGCATTTGGGTCAATTTTGTAGTCCACAGGATATCATGCTGCTATAAAACTAGGCTATCAACATAATTTAATCATATGGTAAAGTCATACCATACATACTGATGTATTAACTAGAGCATGCTCATATTCTGATTTGATACTTCTAGATAAAGGTCCTATAAGGAATTTGACAGCACTGCATTTAGACAAAGATGGAAAGGGCCAACATACTTCACACCATAGGAAGTCCTGCTAGTTTTGCAGAGCAGAATACCGAAATCAACGTTTTCAGATATTCAGAACCTCCATTATTTTCCTAGCTCAAACACTGCTTTCCAATACAATAACCATACCCAACCCAGATAATAACCTCGGACTAGCTGAATAGCTCTATGCAAGTCATTTTATTTCTCTCTACCTCAAATTCCTCAACTGTAAAATCATAGCAATGTTTCTCCCATTCTTCATAAAGTATTTACACAAGGAACACTATACTGTAATAACACTTAACTTCTTACTAGGTAATCAGAGAGGTTATTCTGGATTGTGCTACAGGTTCTGTGCAGTTCCGAGAGTTGGAAGCACACATGCTGTTACTTTTCCTAATAGTGGTCAGACAGTTATCACCTTTGCCTAATCTCAGAACTATAATTTTTTATTTATACTCCTTATTCTAGCTAGAATCCTCTTGATGTTTCTAAAATAGGAACAGTTTTCCAATACAGTAAGTTAAAATTTCAACATTTGGCCCAAAAAGGAAACTGATGTTTTTTCAATATTTATAGACTGCCAAGACCAAACAGTGTTCTATCAGGATAACAGATGTTGATAACAAACAGAAACATCAAGTGAGTTCACAAATCAAAAATATGTAACAAATACATTCTGTCTCTGCAAGATAATTATTACCATGCACAAATACAGCTACAAGATTTAAGAACAGTCAAAAATCAGTGTTTTGGTTTTAAGTTTTCCTGACATTGTATAAGTTTCATGAAGAACTTTCCAGAAAGGAATATTATTACTTCCACAGACCACAGAGAAAAATTTAAGTGCATCTAGGAAGATATAATTATCAGGGCAGCAATACAGAAACACATCTAATTTCACTCTGTTAGTTCTGACATTGGAAAGCTGATTCAGATTTTCAGCAGTGGCTCGTATCTCTTCTCAGAAGCAGCAGCTTTTCATCTTGTTTAACTGGAAGGACAGTCTTGAAAGTTAGCCTGACAAGTTGAAACACTTGATTCTAGATGTTCAGTCTTAACATCCAAAATAAAGTAATGAGAATAGATAAGCTTCCAATTTACATCTGATTCAAACTCAGGCACTCTTTTTGAAGGTAAACTCTCCCCAAACCCATCTTGTTACCTTTTTAAAGAATATCCCCACCCCAAAGTAAAAGGGAAAAAAAAAAAAGGAAAAAAGAAAAAATTGTGAAACTCTGCAGTCAAATACAAACTCACCTGAAATGGAAATGGAATAGGTTTTACAAATCCTCCAGCAGAGAGCATGCTGTCTACACAATCACCTCAATCTCTTGCGTATTTTCCTGTTTGTATTACTCTACATTATGTATTTATTAATTGGACAAAGCACCCAGCTACATCTTTTCTTTTAATAAAACAGAAAGACTGAAGGACAAATTTCACATTGCACATGTAGTGTGTAATAGTGTACATACAAATTACATACCAACACCTAAATATAACTCTATAGTTTGAGAACTGCACACACACATGCGATCAGGAGAGTCAAAAGCAGTGTTACACTTGTCAGAAGCGTCTCCGAGAACAATGCTAAGTTTCGGAACCACATACAAGTCATCAGACTTGAACACTACAGTAAACCCGCTTTCTTTCCTGAACAAACACAAAGTTAGCTTAGCACCTATGTTCACACTTTATACTTCCATCAAGCCCAAGTATGCCGTGCAACACAGTCTTGTACCACCTAAAATTTCCTTTTTGAGTAGGCTGAGGAGACCTAACAACTGGCAAGTTTTTTCAGATCGCAGTACTAGAAGAAAAACACTTTTTGGTGCGAAGCCAAGTTTAATAACTTCAAAAACAAGAGTCAAGGTTTTATCATTACTTGAATCAATTAAGAACTTTGAAGTGAAAAAACCTCCAGCCCCATATTTGTAAGAAACCGAATAACAATTTGAAGCAAAGCAGACACTACTTTTAACAACTCCAGTTCAGTAAAGCACTTGAGTTTTGATATATCCCGTCTCACTTCAATTAAGCAATGTTTTGGTTCTTTCCTGACTTTGAGTCAGTGTCATTGCAAAGTTAGTATTTAAACAATGTTAATGTTTAATAAAAAAACGTTTACTTAGAAAGCAGTGTTCCTGTACTGCAAAGGCACTGGCAAAGTAATAGTCATTTTCACACTTCCATTGGCATGGCTTGGAAGCAATAGTTTATCTTGTTAATAATTTAAACACAACCTAGGAACAGACAGTTTTTAGTTAAACTTTTCAAATGCCTTCCCTTCTTCAAGTATTTTGGGTCACACAACAAGTGCACATCAAGTTTTTGCTTTCATTCAGACGGAAAAGTTAGTTTAAAGGATAAATACTTCAGCATGAGAGTCTAAATTTGCAGTCCTTAAATTCCAGCTCAGTAGACCTTACATTTGCATGCAGATGAACTTCAGCTACCAGAAAATATCCAAATAAATATCTGACAGCCTGAACTACTCATAGAATACCAGTATTTTCTCCAGAAAATTGTGTCTGGGAAATCAGGGGTTATTTCCTGGTGTTTTAAGTGAGAGATTTAAAACCAATGTCACTTTAATTAAGCCTGAGTAAACTCCATGGCCATAGTTTTGTAGCTGCTGTGCCACAAAACCGAAACTTTGTTTCCATATTAAATTAAAACTACAACTCAAACTAATATCCCCCAAACAAACAGCATTTCTAAGTGTCTTAAGCCTACTAACAATTAGCAGCAACAAAACCAGATTGTGTTACTACCATATTCTTTATTGGTATCACTGGATCCCTTATTGGCATTTTCAATCCCTTCAGTTTCTCACAATCAACTAAATCCTCAATTCTGGTACAAGAAACTGCATTCCATTTTACAGTATATCAGAACATACTGAGAAGTTGAGCACTTTTGATGGAAATGCACTCACATAATTTGAGGTATGTGAAGTCACTATTTTGAAACGGAATAGCACCAATGGGAATTAAATTGAAGATATTCCATTACGAGTTCTTTCCACAATTCCCTTCTGATGGTTGAAAGACCCTAGAATCCCCTTGGGTGTACATTGGAGGAGGGTGTGCCAGCACTATACCCCAAACCACATTTGCAACAGCTTTCTTGAGAGCTGCATCATCTGCCTTCTTTCCAGTGTACTATACTGCTAGAAAGTACAGTCTTTTCATATCAGTGAGTTTAAATCAGATAATTGGGGAAACTGTTCACAACTATTATGAAACTTTATTTCAATATTGAATTACAATTTGATTTCACCTAGCTAGGAATTAAATCCAGAACTAGTTCGTAGCACACTAACGACTCTCGGGGAAAAGAATCACCAAACCCAAGCATAACTACAATAAACTGAAACCTGCTTACCAAGTCTGGTACAACTCTAATTGGAATGTACACATACAAATGTGTGTACAAATGTACATACAAATAATCAGTTTAGTTAATAACTTAAGACCACATGATTCATAATAAGCTTTCTGACAGTAGTGAGGCTGACTGCCCACACGGTAGCGGTAGGACTAAGAAAATGCAGGCCACAGCCTTGCAGCTACATTTCCCAGCTACAAGTTTGTGATGTGTGGCTCTGAACCCGCTCCATACAAGATACAAACCTGTGTTAGAGAAGGCACACCAGAGCTCGTCACCAGTTAAGATGAGTAAAGCATATTATTTGTTAATTATTAGCAAATTAATAATAGAGAAACCAACATATAATCTATACCACTTAAACATTAAAGTTACATAATATTTAAATATTAGATTATTAATTCTACTTTACACTCCTCCACCTTCTACATGGCTACCTCATGGTATCTGAACCAGATATCTTCATAACCACAGCACGGACTTCTAACGTATCTCTAAAAAGAGTAACTGCAAGAGCAACTGGCAGAATCACACTATTTGCAAGACAACAGCTGAACAGTGGTCATAAGGAAAGGACAAATACAGCCCACAGGTTAGCACACAGAATACCGACAGCAGTGTGAAACACTCAGATCGGCAGAGAGACTTGTATAAACCACACCTTACCCCCTTGGTCACATAAACTATCCATTTCTAATCCTAGCCGAATAAAGCTTTATGGCTTTAGCAGCAGGTATGGTAAACTGAAGTAGTATTACTGGTGCCACTGTCTCTTTTGCTACCTGTAGTGTGTCAGGCAGAGCAGGCACAGCAGCAGCTAAAGGAACACAACATTTCCCCCTCCACCCCTGTTCCAGAAATCCATCATAAAAATACTTCTTTGGCGGTGACATACTGCTCTACAAAGTTCATTTTACAACACTGAAATACTGATGGATGTTTCGTTAGCATTGTTGATCCCTCTCTAAAATTTACTCAACGTGCTTGCATCAGCTTCAAAGAGCAGCTGTATTGGTATCTTGCAAGAAACAAAAGACAATTTTCTTTTTCTCCCCATGAGAATCCTATTTTCTTGAAAAATGAAAAAATAGAGAGTCAGACCAGTAACACTCTTCTCTCAGAAGTACAAGGGAACAAGCACATTAATACTGCAAATTTCTAGAAGTGACACAAATCCTACTGAAGTCGAAACTCAGTTACATTACACTAATGTAAAATTCAGTAGAACGTAAAAATATACACCAATGTGAAACTCCATGATAAACATTTTGTTATCTAGCTACAACAGTGTTTTAAACACTGAGGAAAACCCTTGAGAAAACTTGCACCCTGTCCTAAGTATTAGTTCTGTACTACCATTGGTCTCCTTTCTGCTCTCATTTCATGTCCCCCGCCCCGCTCTCAGCACCACAGATCCTGAAGAAAAGCCCGACTTCGGATAACTCTGCTGTTCCTCACACAGTCAGCTGAGCTGCGCGGAGTAAAGGAAATGCATGCAACGTACTTATATCGCTCATAGAATTTATTATGTATTGTCTACTGTAAGATTTCAATACTTAAGCCTTATGGGTTCCCCCCCCCCCCCCATCCCTTGAAAGTTTAAGGACTCAAGACAGATCAATAAGCCCTGGTACATGAGGAAGAATTCTGAGGCACCAGGAAATAATTAATGCCTTCCCTTATCCCTTCAGCAAACAGAGTGGGAAAGCTGGGGGTCAGCAGAACACGTAGCTTAAATACTTGGAACTGGAAGTGACTGCATAGCCTCCTAGCTTATCCTAGCACTGCCTCAAAGGTGTTGTTTTAAATGGCCACGCTAGGTGCCAACTCAAACACAATTTACCTGATCAGCGTAATTAATGACACTCTTTGTATAAAATTAAGCTTTGGGGAAGTCCGCTTCAATCACTCCTACAGAACTGGTCAATTGCAGTATTCACCACATACAAACTCTTAATTGAAGCCAGGAAGCTGCCTCAATTTCACCACAGAGCAGGCGGGCACAAAGTAAGCCTTACGTCACTCAAACAACTCGGCTAGGATGCGAGCAAAAGCTGCCACGCAGGAAACCCCTTTGCTGCAAGATCACCGCCTTGCTGGGGACGAGCAAGGCGGCGAACACCAGCGAGGAGGAGGCTTCTTGCTTCGCACCCTCAGGCCTCAGCGCCGAGCCTCTGCCTCCTCTCGCCGCCGGGCCAGCTGGCGGGCAGGTGCCGCTGCCGCACCTGGGGCCGAGCCCGGGGAAGAGGAAGGAAGCCCCAGGCGACCTGTAGCGCCCCCGGTCACTTGAGGACACGTGTAAATATCGGTTACGCAAATCAGAAAACGGTTTTTTTGTCTTCCGCGCCCCGCCCGCACGGCGGCCGCCAGGCCCCGGGGCGGGCACAGACTCGCCCCGGCGCCCCGTCCCTCCCTCCGCCCCGCGGCGAGGCGGGCAGGTGAGCGGCCCCGCTGCCGGGCGCCGCCGAGGGACAGGGCGGCCGCCGCCTGGGGCTCACACCGCGCCGCCCGGCAGGCGGGCGGGCAGCCCCTTCCTACGCCGGGCGCGCCGCGGGGCCCCGGCCCCAGAGGGGGCGGGAAACGCGGGGGCGGCCTCGCGGCGGCGGTGAGGACCGGCCGCGCGCTGCCCTCGGGAAAGCCCCGCTCCGCTCGCCGCTCGCTCCCCCCCCTTCCGCCCGTGCCGCGGGAGCGGGCACCTGCAGCCGCGGCCGCCCCGCACCTCCACCTCCTGCCTGCCTACCTACCTCCTGCCTGCCTGCGCCGCCGCCGCCGCCGCCCCTCCCGCCTGGCCCGGCCCGCGGCCCCCGCCCCGCCGATGGGGCGCGGCCGGCGGAACCGCTGACGGGCGCGGGGCGGGGGCTGCGGCGGACAAAAGCGGCCCCCGCCGCGGCTGGGCCCCTCCCCGCCACCGCGGCGCTCACCTGCGGCGGCACCTGACGGGAGGGGCCCTCCCGGCACCGCGCCCGCGGCGGGAAGCCCCGTCAGGCAGGGAGCCCCCCCCCCCGCGGTGCCGGGGCAGCGGCCGTGCCCTCGCTGCCGGCGTTTGAGCTAAACCGAGCCGCTCGAAAGCTTGAGGAGGTGGAAGAAGTCAGAAAGCAATCGGCGCCGACGGTTGACAAATTGCAATTAAGGGTGACGCTCGCAAAGAGGCCATTGAGTCTGATAAGAACGCGCGCCGGTCCCCGGGAGGCCTCGGCTGGGTCCGGGCGCCGGGCCCGGGGAAAGGGCGCGGGTGCCGGAGCGGCGGGAGGGGGTGAGTCCGGGAGCGGGGCTGCTCCGGGCGAGGGAAGCGGGAGCGGGGCCGTCCCGCCGGGCTGGGTGCGGGACCAGCCCGGCCCCCTGCCCGCACCCCACCCGGCGCCCTCCCGCTGTTATTTGTTGTGCGGCACCGGCAGCCTCACCGCCGCGGCCAGGTACACCCAGCGTCCGCCCCCGCTTTTTGCAAGGGACAGACCAAAGTCCGCATTACTGTACGGCAAGCCCCTCCGCTGGTTCTTCAGTTCCAGCGAAAACCTGGTAATGATATAAAAGAAGTTCACGAATACACACAATGCTTTAAAAAAAAAAAAAAACCAAACCAAAATGATCTATTCAGTTGACTTTCCCACTTCTCTTCCTCTTCCTCCAGCAGACGGTGCAGCTCGCTCCCCCAGATGTCTGAAGGGGCCGGTTCTGCTGGGGAAGTGCATGAAAGCCCAAAAGAAAATTTTGATTCCTACGTAAATTTCTGCAAATAACTGGGACAAATGGGCTGTGTCTGCTGCTTTAATCATACAAACAGCTCGATCTACTCAAGCAATTTTCCTGCCATATTTTCATTCTTAGCAACTCTGTTGCAAGAATCTATTAAAAAGTCTATTTATAATATAATTATACACCTTGGGCTCGCTCTGCTATAGTAATGTTTATTGTCTGGTCATCAGTTTCATGGGAAAAGGGTCTATTTTCAAAATACTGCTTTTCTTCCACAAACCACCAAAATCCTTCATTTAAGCAGCAGAAAAGCTAAATTTTGCAAAAATAACACTTTTCAAATTATATTCAGTACACACTGAGCTATTCTTATTAGTTCTGAGTTAAAAGAGTCATTAAAATACAGCACACTTCACGTGCTTCTTTTGAAACATAAGCATTGCAGTTGAGCCAGAAGGGAAACTAATTACAAATAAAAGCGAAGCTCGCTTTTTAATCCAAACACACAGAAATAGTCATGCAAACAGGTATGTTGTGTAAAAAAAAAAAAAAAAAAAAAAAAGGCAAAAATCCAAGCATGTTTGTTTCACTAGTTTGCAGCCAGAGAACGTATTTGGATTAGGCCGATAGTTTCTACTTAGGGTGATGTACCTGGAGAGTAACCTAACCTCAGAGGAGCCACCGCTGCCATCACGACGTCGTCAAGCTGACGATAGGGTGGCCCTGTCTGCAAGGACTGGTCAGAGAGCAAGGTTTGGTAAGCAGCAGGCCGATTCCCTTCTGTCTCCTGACTTGCCACCTCCTTAGCTGACGGGATCTCCATTTCCAGCATCAGGACAGATCTTCCGCTCTGTTAGGGTTTCCCTGGGGAACGATTTCCCCTTTCTGTAAGCAAAATAAATAAAAATACATCTTATTCTATAATCTTTCTTTCTACTAACTCGAAAATGAAAAGTCCATCTCCAGGATCTGCCACGCTTTCTTTTTGTCAGCAATAAGCTAGGAAGACAAATTAATGTTTAATTAAATTAACCAAGAACTGTTTGTGCTAAATTGTAAACCCAAGAACTATTTGTGCTAAAAATAAAAGTATTGAATTAAGTCCAAAGACTGAAGTTAGTGGTCATAAGGTTCATAACTGCTTGAGCAGAAGATTGCAACCCAATTTTCTAGTTTGGTTCTTATTTGCCCTGCTACTGAGTAGCTCCTGGGGAAACACAAGGGGAGCACTCAACTCATCAGTCACACTCCACAAATCTTCAAGAGACAATATCTGAGCTAAGGGAATATTTTGTTAATCGCCTACTCAAAAACAACGCTGGTTTTAGCTGTGCAGCTCCTGACTGTACACCTAGGCCAGATCAAGTTCATCTTTGGGGTTATCTTAGTGCAATTATTTTAGGATTAATTTCTTCCAGTCTTTTTCAAGCTATGTTATCTGGAAAACGTTCTTCAAGCTCTAACACTCTTTCTAATTGTTTGTCACAGCCATTTATAAGACACCAAAAAACAACAGCTTGACAATCCAGGGGAAGTTGGGTTTCATTTCACACATTATGCCATTCCCTGGTCTTTTTTAACTTGGTATTTAGGCATTACAAAACCAGCTTTGAATCTCAAAAGAAGTAACAGCTTCAAATGTTGTGCTCAGTGTGACTAATCGGCGTCCTGAGCATCTACTTCACTCCCTGCACTTGTATGATTTTGGGAATCTTATGCAGTAAGAAAGGGAAAGCTATACAGCAGTCTTCCGTGTATTTAAGAGCCAAAATTTCACTTTAAAATATTTCCCACTGAACATTCTTGTTAATATCAGACAGGTGATATTATACTTGTCTTTTAACCCCCCAGTAGCTCTTGGAGTTGCAGGAGCCACAGCACCTTGATCGGCGATGGCTCTGGCAGTGGTTATCTGAAGCTGAGCCAGTCCTTTGGATAACACACCCTACCACAACTCGCCTCGCGATCACCAAGTGCATTTCTGACCATCTGTTTCTCAAGATCCCATCTTTTGATATGAAAGGCTACAGTGTCATAGTTAGCTGAAGCATGAACCAGCAGATCATAACCTTTTAACCTCTAAAATGTTGTACTACCATTTACTCTCCTAAAGAGAATAAAAAAGCCACGTAAGCTTCATAGTTCTCAATTTAATTTCAGTCCCTGGCACGTCCTGATTATTATCATACTTGCTCTTTCTGGCTTTCTTTGTCTCCTTCTGAGAATTTATAAATCACATGTTGCATATGCTCCAGATCATTGATTTCCTGGTGCAATAATGTGGCTTGCAAGTAACAAAAAAAGGCTCTGGCTGCGGGGTGGGTATTTTGGAACAACACTTCCCTCTGCTGGAGCTGTGGGCTGGCACAGCTCGGCCTGCACTGGAGGGACCTGCCCAAATTCTCTGCCTCTAGCTCAGGCAAGACCCTGCTCCTTCCAGGCAGCTTTGGACAGTAAGGAACTAGCACAGGTCTGCTTAATTTATCAAATCAATATGATAACCAAAAAGTTTTAACCCAGCATCAGCTGGACAGGAATGTCAATTCAGTTTCTGCTTGAGACAGGAGTATGTCAAAGCTGTAGATATTGCTTAGACTGGGAGTCTGAGGGCCTGCCATTTCATGGTCACCCCAAACCCCTGACACGTTAGCTCTTGAGCTGCCCTGCAGCCGTTCAGAGTGGGAGATGGCTTGCTGTACTTCAGTGAAAAAGAATCAAGCACACAGGGTATCCCAGGAACACCACCGTACATAGGCCATCCTGCAAAACACAGGGCACTTGAGAAGACGGCGAGTTCTTATTCTTTCTCTGCTGCTGCTGTTCTCTGCATCTACCTGTGAGTGGAGACGAAGTGACAGCAGCATGTTAACATTAATTTTTTTGGCCCATTACAGTGCAGGCAGCCTAAAAAAAAAAACCCAACTAGAAATGTACAGTATATAGGGTTGCTAGCGTGAACCTCACTTTATAGACAATGGATATATACAGATCTGTTGTCTGCAAAGACCTTCTCTGTATAGACTGTGCTGATTTTAATTGACAACTCTTTAAGTGTCAACCGGAGCCTCATGCCAGATGAAATTAAGTCAATAGTTAAAAAACAGCTTTTACTCTGTAGAGTGTGTATATAGGGCACCACAGAAAAAAGATTAATTTTTTAAGAGAGAGAAACATTGGCCATACTTTTTGTGACTCTGATGGAAACCAGGAACAGCGCTACAGTGAATTTTAACTGAGTGCTACACTTCCTATCGTCCATCTGTTCCAAACTGCTAGCAATAACCAGAGTGTGACATTTTACAGGGGGGTTTGATGGAAACTACCACATTCAGATACATTCAAGTCATACAGTTGTTGGAATACTGTCCACAACTGCGGGAGGGGTAATGTTAAGAGGAAGGGGAAAGAGAATTGCAGAGATAAATGAGTAAGATTGTGCTTAATTCTTCTTCTCCACAAGGATGGGAACTGGTCCCAGTGCAGCGCTACATGTGCTCCTAACTCACTTGCACAAACATGACTGAAAAACATAATTCAGCGTTTTGCTGAACAAAGATTCTGTTCACATACTCTGCTGAATGAAGGCTTTTGGTGGACTCAAAACACAGGAAGATGACGAATAAGCTAAAGATGGGGGAAGAGGAGTAGAAAATACAGATAAAATCCTAAACCAATATTCCCAGTCATAGAAATTTACTTTGAAAACAGAGAGAGACATTCCACAGAAACACTGTCAAAAGATTGGGTCAAAGTGGTACTCAGTATTAAAAGTTAGAACAGGTAACAGTGCTGAAAGCTATACTGAGGTTAACTGGAATAAACCTTCATTAGAAGACAGGAAACTGGTAATTACACAGTAGGTGGTTCCTGATTTCGTGTTCAGAACAAAGCCCGTGCTAAGCACACTGAAGGTCTACTTAGAAAAGATCATACAAGAAATATTTCTCACACAGAAAAAAAATGTTTTCAAAGAGTTTGGAGAGCAAATAAAAGGCTTGAATAAAGAAGAAACTAGAATGTCAGGATCAAGGAGACATCCTGAGGAACAGCAACAGGGAAAGGAAATAAAAAAAAATATATAGCACAAGGTGGCATATGCAGTGCTTTTCCAGTCTTTGCCAGGTTTTTAAATGCTGAAGAATAAGGATTGCTCTCTGCTTCTTTTAGATGGTATTGCATTCTTGCCTCCTAGTGGTCCTTACGTCTAATTAGCTAATTGTGAAGTCTTTGAGACTTTCCAAGAAAACTTCTAAGGTGGACTCCAAGTAGACAGAGCAACTAATGATGAGTATTTGTGCCCTAAGAGCCTTCAACACAAAATAAATGTTTATTGGCTCTAGCAGTAGCCCTACAGGCATTAACAGCTCACACATGACACTTAATACTGCATTACTCATAATTGATGTGTGTCTGCTAGAATGCCAAAAACAAAACCAAAATTTTAGTGCTTTGGGATTCTGACACCATTCACTCCTGTTGTTTACAAATACTTTGACTCTGCATACAGTTCTAGTATTGCACCTACAATTCATAAAAATGCAATTAAGAATCCAGTAGTTGAAACTCTGTATCACATCATCTACTGTAGAAAACACAGGAAATATTTCAATGTATTCTTATGCAGATCCTAGTTTCTCACAAGTTTCCTAGGTCTTTCTTTCACTTAGACTATCTTATTTTTTACATTTCACTCACCTTGCACAGAGGTGAAAGAATTTTACAGCTAGTAAATATTTCATTAACGCCAGCTTCTGTTTGCTCAGCGCTCTTGCAAAGCCTTACGTTTCCAGTCAATTCAGCACTTGTCTGGAGACAACTTTATGCTTGCTGTGGAGGTTAACACACTAGAAATCAGAAGTCCTCCAGCAGGAAACTACTTACTGTGTTGTTTTATGTAATTGCTGTTGCTTTACTCGTTAGGCTGCAGACATGCAGGCTTGATTTCAACCGAGACAGCTCAACAGAGTCATCCCCTTCAAATAACCTCCTGCTGCTGATTATAGTCCCCAGCTATTTTTTCACCAGAAGTTGCTGCTCCCTCAGAATTACAGTCTGGTTTACGTGTGATGTCACTCCCCAGTTTGGTGCTACCAAAACTAACCTGACCAGTTTAAACACTTTTGGTTACAAAGTTTCTTAATTCTGCATCATTTTGAAGGACCCAATCTGGGATCAACCAACATAAGCTCTTTCCCATTTTGCTTGCCTTTATAATAACGCAGGGTCTGCTCTGTACCTTGCAGGCTCAGACCCTCAGGGAAGTTGTTAGATCAAAAGACCAAAGGCAATTTATTTGTCTTTCAGCCCACTTTCATTCTGGGCCTTTTTTTCTCATTCTCTTCAGTCTTCTTTCCTAATGTGTAGTTTGAGGTCAGCCAGTGATTTATCTGAAAAATGTATTCCCAATATCCCTCCAGAAGGTGAAAACATCAGTTCTGTACTACTTGTAGCCCCTGCCGGCAAAAATGTCACAGAATCACTTTCTGATAGCTTGAGGAATCTGTAATAAAACAAATTGCTGCTACACCTCAAGCAGAAATTTGCCTTCTGTTTTCTAGAGAACATGGGAAAAATAAGACAAAAAGCTCTGTTATATCAAAGTATCTCTACCCAAATTTAAATACAAAGAAGGCATCTCTGGAATCTGTCAGAAAATACTTCCATTGTCATATCCATTTTCACTATTAATGGCTTGATTCCACAGGAGAAAAAAAGCCGATCTTGCCAACAAACTATCACAACAGAAAAATACATAATTTTATAAAGAAGTCAAAGATACAGAGACATAATTTAAAATCAGCCTTGGCAGTATGAACAATATCCAAAAAACCAAATACTCATTTGTTTATGCTAAGGAATGCTAGAGTTACCCAGCACCTGCTTTACTCCGCAGTTGCATTCAAGTTTCTTTGAGATATACAAAATGTATGAGGTCATTTAAAACTGGAGTGCTCTCAGCACCTGCTAAGATTAGATCTTTAGAGGCAATAGAGCCAGTATAATCTGAACTCCAGGATCAAACTAATTGGGTATCATACCTGTTTTAAAATAGTGCCAAGCATGCACAGTAGTTACTATCTACTAAGTAAATTGTTACAGTGCAGCTTACAAGGCAAAGAAAAGTCATTATTTTTGAATGAGACTCAAAATAAATAATAAATGCGTACAGCACAGCCTCATACGAGGAGTTCCTTGGCACATATTTGGGTTGTTTAATCATGAAGAAATGTAGTTAGACGTGAGTCTCCTCCAAATGACTGAGAAGCCTTATGCATTTGTTTAATACTGCATACTGTGAGTAACATAGGAAATTCTCACTTAAGTATTTCCAGCTTCCCAGACTCCTCTGAAGCAATCCAGTGTTACTCATGCAGTGTGGGAGCAGTCAGATAGCCACATCCTTTTCCCCAATCCAGATGCTGGCTGGACTCAGCCTTTAGGAATAAAGTTAGGCCTGCGAGATATTTGGGCTGTATTTCTTCATCTGTATTATCATACATTGTATTTAAGATGGCACACTAATTTCTCAGAACATCTCTTCAATAAATATTTGCAAAAGACAAGATTCATACTATTTTTCTTGAGCAGACTGTGAAGCGGTGGCACAGCAACGGGCTGGGGGTAAGGATGGTACCTCCCACCCGAGAGACCCCAAATTATCCACAGCTATGAGGTGTGCGGTTGTCCTGCCTAACCTATTGCACAGGTGTGAGTACAGGACTGGACACTGAACTGCTGCAGGTATCAGCATGTCTTCCTGTGCTTTTGCTTGAAAAGCAGGAGGCAGCACAGCATAGCTGTGCAGTTCTGAGGAAGAAAAGGAATAGAAGAAGGAACTAAGAAGAGGAATTGTGAGCAAAGAAATTCTCTCATCTGCTGCCCAGTTGCTTCTGTGATCAGCAAAACAGGCTTTCATCCATTTCTTGTTAGTAAACAAGACTGAGTCAAAGACTTAGATGTCCCATCAGTAATTTTTCTCCCTCTTGACAAGAAATCCTCAGGGCCCTAAATTCATATAAAAAGGAAGTTACAACACATATCTACCTTTTTTTAAACCGCCATGTGTAAGGTTTTATTTTTATGACTTGCATAATACTGCTTTGGAAAGTACTGGCTGTATCCCAAGGGAAAGCTGATCTAAATTTTATGGTTTTCATCTCTACTTCTATTTGACCAAGATACAGGTTCATTAGAGTCTTATCTACTGAAACTAGGGTAGAAAACTCCAACGGATAAACCAGAGCTGAAGTCAGCTGATTTTCTACAGACTGTTAATCGTATGATTTGTGCATCCAAGTTCTGCCAAGTAATTTTCTCCTCTTCAATTGAACTACCTCTCACTAACCTGAAGTGTAGAGATTCCTCACTACCATTGCTACTTTACAAATAAGATGGAGCCTAAAAATGCACTAATTCTTACTTCTAAGGAATGAGAATGTGTTAAGCAGTTAGACCAGCCATGCAAGACTTCTATCAAAAATTCAGGATGCATTACTGTGCACTTACAAAATGAGTGAGATGCTTTTAAACTGAAAGTCGGTATAAGATACTTCGGGTGCTAAAAAAAGCCAGAAAAGCTTAATGCAGGTGCTGGGAAAATTACTTATTTTAAATATGCAATAAATATTACTTCTAAGTATGAAAGATAAATTTGAAAAAGCAAATACGTCACCATACCTAAATTTATTACTTTAGCCAAGTCCTGGGATTCAGGACCAATTTAATTTTATGAATACTGTTGAATGATGAATTCAGAAGACTTGACTTAATCATTAGGCTCAGATGTCAGTGTTCCTGTTTCCCCTGCTGTGCCAGAACTTGGAAAATCCTTTTAAGTTAGCATTCTTTGAAACAGAAGTTTTGGCCCTTCAGACTGCTGAAAGTGTGGCAAGGCTGAACTGCTCCATCAGTTTCTTTAACACTGTTGAGACAGGCCTCCTTTGAGACCTTCTGACTGATACACAAAGCGAGCCTTTCCTGCTTAAAGCACAAAATGACATTATGTTAGAGAAATTAAATTGTCAGTTTGCGGGGAGAACTTGAAAAAAATGCTACTGAGAATGGGTAACAACTGGAATTGTGATAGTGGTCCATCACCAGAGCAGGCTTTGATTGTTGCATAAGTTGGACCTGCTGTGTTTTTCATGTTACTTCAGCTGAAATTTAAACCCAAACTGTTGCACCAGATGCTATAGAATTGTAACTACAAGAGCAGACAATATTGCCCTTGCCGTGTTAGTTAAACTGCAGTAGATCCTATTCATAAGATTCTGTTTTACCGACAGGAGTCACATAATCAGGTGTCTTGCAAGAGATGAAATGTCAGAATCAGTTGGGGCAGATGAGACTTTAAAACCGCTTTTATTCTTCACTATCTCAGCTGATTTGGTAAACACTGAGCATCATTTAACAGGGTAGGGACTCAAACAGTGCTTGTTTCATCAGCTGAGGATGAATCAGCAGTATCTTAACAACATCCCTTCAGCTATCTGTATCACGGACCTAGAGCAGTGGTGTTGTGCAGAAGCCCGGAAAATATAACATTGCATGGATTTCCCCATGATATCTGCTTTGTACACGGTATTTGGTGAAAAATATGGGCATTAATGTGACAAACGGCCAACAAAAAAGTTTCTTTTTTTTTTTCCTTTTTCTTTTTAAACTGCCTTGTGCCATGGCAAGATTTGGGATCTGCTGCCCTCCGGTGGGTGCCTGGAGAGGTCCTGTCTGCCAGCAGGAGCACCGCGTCTGAGACCATGAGAATTCTCAAAAAGCATGACAGAAAAAAGGAATAAAGCGTTACGTTCTTCATGTGTCTTATTTAGGATCAAAAATAATAGCTGGGACTCGTTTCTTAATTTTGCTATTTTGTTCTGGTTTTGTCAGAGTATTTCTACATCCAAGCAGAGGTGTTCTAGTCTGTTTTATGGCACTAGTTCTCTTCAGTCAGATTTCACTCTTTCATTTTACATGAATATATATAATGATTACATATATAACACAACACATACAGTAATAATATCCAAGCAGTAGATGTATCTATTGCATGATAATATCTGCATCCTGCCTGCTAATCAATCTCTTTGTGATTATCATCAATACACAAGACCTCTTTCTAGCATCGACCTTTAAAAAACCCAAAACACTGAAGACTTGCTATACAAAGTGTTTTCTTATGGTCTTGTACAGTTCTTTTTAAAATATTTATCTGTGTTACTGGACATTTTAGAACAAGAGATGCATTTGACACATAATGTCGTGCCAGGCCCCCGTAAAAATCTGCTTTGTGAAGTTCATTCAGCTCTGCAGTGATCTGAGATATTGGATGTTATGATCACAACGTTATGTAGCATAGAAAATCAACTGGAGTTGTGTAACCTTTCTCTCAAAGCGCTGTACAGTGATGTTGATATTAAGGCAAACCATTTTAGTAAAGATTTACAAAAGCAGCAAAAATAGGTTGCAAAGGCATTTCAAATACATGTTTTGGGTTTTTTTCCAACTTAATAATCAAATTTAGTGATGATGAGTTGCTGATTAAAGGGAACTTCTTCATGGAGTCAGTCTCTACCCTGGTTGTGAAGGGAACCTTAGAAATACAAATCTTGTGACTTTAAGAAATCTGGAAACCCCCATACTTTTCCTGATAAGGGGTTAACTTATGATAGGAGATGTTTGTTAATGATTCTGACACCTCATTCCTTCCAGAAAGACAGACCTCAGAAGGTAACTAGCTAGCCCAGCTTACACCGAGTGCCCATTTTTATGTTGCTCAGGAGATGCTATATATATGCATGTGTGTACAAGAAGTATTTGAGCATGAAGAGATCAGAAAAATCCTGTTTAAGTTCTGACAAAAAAAATCCACCAGACCCTGGAAACCGGGAGACGTACCTAAAATGTTCAGCTTACTTTGGGAGCAGACCTCTCACCCATGCCGCAGCGGCGAGACCTCCGTGCGGTGCCACCTCAGCCGCCGGCCTGGGTACAGCGACCAGCGTCGTGCTTTGGCGGATCACCCCGCCTCCCTCTCCTCACGGCCCCGGTGGCTGCGGGGCACCTGTGAGGGGAAACCCGCCACGGACAGCCCGCTCCCGCCCGCTGCGGATGCGGGGCCGGTCTTCACCTATCTCGGGCCAGGCTCTCTTCGGCCGCTCACAGCGCGGTCGTTGCCCTGCCCGTCGATGAGTGAAGGACAGGCTCTCCCTGCCCGCCGGGGCCGCCTCCCTCGGGCTCCCGCCCCCCCGGGGCCGCGGGGCCTTCAGGGCGGCGGCGGCGGGGCAGGCGGGCGCCCCCCCCGGGGCCGGTGGAGGCGGCGCTGGGGGGAGGGGATGGAGGCCTCGCTCTCAGGCCCTGTCTCCGCCGAGGGCCTGGGGGGAGGCGGCCGGCCAGGGCGCGCCAGCGCCCAGCCTGAGCTGGGGGCGGCGGGTGGCTGGGTTCGTTGGCCCTCAGAGCGGCCGGGAGCCGGTGCCGCGGGCCCGGGGAATGCGGGGTGGGAATGGGCAGGGGCGGCCCGTGGCCGGCCGGCTCCCTCCCTCCCCGCCGGCTGACCGCGGGGCCCGTCGGTGAGGGGATTTGTGAAGTGCCCGGCACTCTCTGGGCTTTCAGTCTCCGCGCTGCGAAGGCGGAGTGCTTCAGATTGAAAATACGCGTGGGTAGAGGGCGTCAGAGAAAGCCTAAGTGCAATGTAAAGTGGCTAAACGGCAAAGCTGCTGTGTGAGGGGGAAAAAAGTAAGGCGTGTCGTCCCCCCCCCCATCCCTCTCCTCATTCCATATCGTAAAATTTATTTATCCCCACTCAGCCTTCTCTGTTCCGTGTAGATTATGGAAGAAGAAATGACAAAACGTTGACTACTACAACAAATCCTTCACATGCAGCAGTTTTTTAAGTTCAGTGACCTTAATAACAATACCCAGTGTCCCCAAGTCCAGCAATTATAGCAATAGTTCTCTTGGCTTGACTTGTCACTTATTATTTTCAAACGGTAGAAAAAAAAGTTTTGGCAGGCCCTCGGTAAGACAGCACCTTTTCTTTCTCTAAAGCTTTCATCTTCTAGACGCGTAGGAAGAGACAGTCTTTCAAAGGTTTCACAAAGTTTGGCTGAAATGTTGCATTTTCCAGGTTTGCATATCCAACAAATATTAACCACAACACAAATATAACGGGGATTATGTTTAATTATTGTGGTGGCTGATGGGCTTGCAGTGTTTCTAGTAACATATTTGTTGCTGAGACTGCACAGTAAAATGAGACCACTTGTTATATGGGAAAAAATGCAGCAACTTAAGGGGTCTGACACAAGTCTTTCAAGCTCAAAGGCGTTGTTTTTATAGAGGTGGTATAACTGAAGCTCACAATGAAGGGGCAGCAGCATTTGGCCTTTAGTTTCAAATGGAAACAAATCAATTCATTACAAACACATAACTTTTCATAAAATGCCCCGGTGGTAGAGCAGCATCCGAGGTCAGGGTACTGAATGACCAGGAGCCTGGGCAGTTGTGAAGGGAGCAGAAGAGCGTTCAACTCAGAGGTTTTATCTGTGCTGGAGCGATTATAGAGCACAGCATGAGCTAAGTGATTGTTTGTACACAGATGTATTCATAAGAGTTCCCATAACAAAGCCTAACTCTGTCTTCCAGTCTACTTTAAATCACCAAATCTGAGTTTAAACCAGATCAGCAATCAGAGTGTGTCTTTTTTCCCAGCCCCACTAGAAACCATTTACTATGTTGACCTTTCTGGTGGCCTTCCTTGCTTCTCACTCCCCTGAAAAAATAGGAAGCTGCAGGAGTAGTTGTTCATTACCCTTTTTTTCCCCTAACATGTTCTTTTTCCTGTTTTCTCTATGAGTATGCAAACCTGAATTCTGTGAGGACAGACTATGAGTTAAAGCATGAATGGTTCAGAGCTCTGAAAATTAGAATGGGATGAAAAGTATCCCTAACTGTTAATTTCTGGCTTAACAGACAGAACTATTGGCCAAAAAGCCAGTGCCTGGCTCCAAGATTGAAAAAAGAGTAATTAATAAGACTAAGATATAAAAAATCATAACTTTTCATTCCCCCCCTCCAAAGACCAGTGCATTTTCTGTTTGAAGAACCTTAGAAATTTTTAAGATAGTTGAAACAGGGTTAGCAATACCTCTGTAGCTGTCTAGCGCTGTGCAACTTTCCTGAGCTGGAAGAAACTTTCTGTCTTGAGAAAAACTTACCTTAGGACATTATAAAACATCTCACTGATGTCTTATACATACTTGGTCATTGACAAAACACATACAGAGGTAATAATTAAATGTGCAGTCATCCTAAAAGTAACAGTAAATAACTCTCTTGAGTCTGTGATATGTATTAACATGTCATATACAATTATAGTGGGAATGTGTGTGTGTGTAAAAAGAAAAAGACCAGCAGACCTTGCTGCTTTTTTTGAGAGCAACGTGGGAGAGTATCTGGTTATATTAAGGAGGCCTTTGCCTTTACTTCCTACAGTAGCTTAAATGGAAGTAGTCCCTGTTGCAGAAGAGCGAAGAGGTGTTTTTATAGAGAAAAAAAAGTCATAAAAGTATTTTATAGGAGTCTTTCCCATTTAGTGGCCAGTAGTCTTGTCTCTGAGTGCTCTTGAGTCTGAACAAACGCTGTTCAGTGTTTGCTGGAAAAGTGCCACAAAGATTGCAATGTAGCGGGGCGAATGTTACATGCTAGTGCCTTGACTTCCCTTACTGAGGCTGTTCAGCAAAGTATTGCTTCCATTACACTCCTCATAAAGTTTTCACAATTTCTACATTTCTGTGCTGTTAAAGGAGGATATAATTTTTTACTTCAGGTATTTCAGGTACTTGCAGAGACTGACCACGCCACAGTGATACAGGTCTACTGCTCCTCATGCTATGTCGTGATTTTGTACGATTGCCTTGTGTCAGATAATGGCTTGTCAAATACCACACTGTCTTTCAGCGCAGCATGGCACTAATGCTAGAAATATTGACGGCTGTTAATAATTTTTCTTACAAAAGTTGTTAGTTTTGCATGTACGGTTTGCAAGTTTTTTATTTAATTTTGCTACTTCTCAATACAAAATGAAAGAGGCAAAGATATGCATGTTTGTCCCTCTGTGCTAACAATTGCAAGCATTCGCAGTGTGCTGCAGGATAAATCCTGTTTCTGGTCTGACCCTGGGAGAATAGTGCTGCTGTTATAGTCACATTTTAAGATAGGATCAGTATGTTACGTAAGTAGTTTTTGTAAGCATACACAAGGGGAGAAATAGAAGCCTTCACAATCTTTTTGTTTTCACGTACTTATCATCAAAGATTATGTCAAATGTGCTAAGTGCTGTTATTAAAAGTAACTTAAAATGTGCTTACGGGTCTTTTTAAACAGATATATTTCTTCTGTGTCTTTCAGAGTATCTGCTGACTTGTGTCAAAGTTTTAATTGCTGTTTATTTTTGCTAGTCCTCAGGCCAGCGGAGTTTAGGAAATTGCCAGTGTTTCTTCTTGTAAAGGAAGCATCAATGAATTGTGTACTTGCAGATTGCTAAATGCAGTGGGAATACATTGGTATTATTGAGGGTCTAACTGAGTTAGCTACAACACAGTACTGCATGAGAAAGGCCCTAATTTCAGAACTGAGACTGAGTTTGTACCACTGGAACAAGAGAAAGGCAAAATCAACATGCTTTCTAAATGTAACTCATTCAATGAGGCATCCTTAAAAGGGAGTATTGGTTGATGTTTTCTATTAGTTTACATTGAAAGCATAAAGAACACTTTCTTGTTGGGCTGAGTCCATTCTTAATGAAAAAATTGTATTTTACTTCGATATTGAATTACCTTCTCTACTTATATCTGCAGGGGTTGCATGGTATTGTTTTAACAGGCAATGGCATTCCTTTGTTTCTAATACAAAGGCTATAATTTTTTCTTTCTTTTTTGTTCCCCTTTTCAGGTAGCGAAGTCTGGGGGGAAGCAGGGATTACCTGTTCTTTAATGAGTAAACTATGGAAAACAAAGTTGTTAATTATACTGCTGTGGCTACTGTGTTTCTGACGTAGGTCTATGGTGATATGTTTTTCTCTTGCACCAGTCATTTTGTCAATGTCATCCTATATATATATATATTTAAAAATACATTCTGGAAGTAGTTGCCTGAAGTTCCAGCTCTTCCTTCTTTTTAATAGTTATTGATTAACAGGGTTTTCTAGTCAGTGAATGACCTGTTACTCGACACAGAACATCCTTTCAGCTGTCTGTTTTCTGCCGTGGTAGATATTGATGTTTGCCAAGTCACTGTGGCAAAACTTAGTATAGTTACATAAAGTGTGTAGGCCTGCCTCTCCAGTGTGACTGGTGATCTTAATTATTTGTTTCAGAATACCTGATTTGAATCACTTGAAAATGAAGACCAGTTTTAAAGCTGTGTGACTTTTAAAAAATTTGGCTCTTTTTGTATTCTTGTCTAAATTGTGAATAGCAATTTTAATGGCACAAACACATTTCCCCAGCAATTCTAACAGAGCCTTTGAACCTTGAATTGCATTTAGTGTTAATTGTCATTCAAGGAGAAGAAGATCAGTGCTGTCAAATAGACGAAACCTTCCTTCTAGATGACAGTCAGAAACATTTTGCAACCCTGTCAGTTAAGAAGTTTCCTCCTCTGTGCTTACAAATGTGGTAAGGTAATAATTTACTAGAACTTATTTCAATGAAACAAAATCACTAAAGGGAAGAGAAGGTGATCTTATCTTCTAAAATTGTTTAGTGATGTGTAGAAACTCATTCCTGGAATCTAAGTTTTTTTCAGGTCACTTATTTATTATGCAGGCATGCTTTTTGCTTCACGAAGCTTCTGTTGCCGTGGTGTTAAAGCATACCAACTACGAACAGATTTGTTTTCCAGATCCATCAAACTTTCAGCCCCTGCAGTAAGTATTCCTTCAGCTTCATAGACAAAACTATTTTGTGCAATATTTTAGAGACGCACTAATTTTGCAATGTTGTTAATATCTATGCAGTAGCTATGTTTTCTTTATTTCTTGTTACATTGATCCAAACATTTAATATCAAGAACAAAATAAGTTATTTGAATTAGTCAAATATTTAACCACACTAGCATAACAGAATTTTGCATTTATTGCTTTGTGTATCCTTTTCAGTCTTTAAAGTCACATCTAGCACATGTCAAGCCAGGATTGCCTGGTTGTTAGGACACTAGATCTTGAGATACAGAAGACAGGTTCAGTCCCAGCTTTATCACAGACTTTTGGCAAGTCAATTAATTTCTTTGTATCTCAGTTTTCCTTTAATGACATGAGAGTAGTGGTGCTTCTTGATGCTGCAATAACAAGGGGTAAATAACTACCTCAAACTTAATTTTATACAGAATCTTCTCAGTTTCCCAGCTTAACTGCTTGTAAGATTGTGTAACTTTGTTTTAAGTCTTTCAGTTTTGTTGGGAGAAAACAGAGCTTTGCAGCGTGGTAGGTGGTTAGAGGTCACACTCTGCGTTGCATATAGAATACTAGAATGTAAATTGTGTTCCCAGGTCAGAATGGGTGTTCATCTAGTCAGCAACTGGGGTCCACCAAGGCACATGTCAAGTCCTTCAAAACAGATGTTCAGAGCATTACTGGACAGATGTAGCGTATTTTGTCCACATGAGAAGTTTCTTCTAGCGTGCCAGGAGAAGCCACTTTGAAGGTCAGCTTTTGCCTGAGTCAGTTTTTCATATGCTGTCAGTATTTGTATTCTATTTAATGGAGCTGGATATTCTCACTAAAAATATGCTGAAAGCCAATCCTCTTTTTTTATATTTTTTTTTTAATATTCTTAAGATCTTGGCTTCTGTTGTAGTTTTTGACATTGTATGTGCTTCTATCATTATTAAACATATTGCCATTCAATTTAATCACAAGTTTCTTTGTATTAGGAAGAAAGATAAATACGAGCAGCACATGACTCTCTGTCAGGTGCTTTCCCTGATAAAAGTGTTAGGGAAAGCAGGAGGTTGGAGTTAGAGCTTGGTGAGGACATACTTCTGCTTAACACTGATCTTAAACTCGTGGAAATCCTAGCCCTGCACCTAGAAATGGCTTGAAGATTATCAAGTGATGACAAAGCTGGGCTAAACAAAAAGAGTCTTAAGAATTCTCATGACCTTCTGGAGGAAAGAATGCTACTTAAGGTATCATTCAAAAATGTCTAGTTAATTGGTTGGCTTTCTCAAAGTAATAAGGTGGACCCGAACACTGAATCTGTGAAAACCTGAAAACTAATGCAGGTCCAACTATTCTGTTTTAAAACTAGTTTCAAGGCACAAGAAAAAATAAATAGGAAGACTTGAATCATTACATATTTAATCTTAAAATAGTATGAGAACTGTAAGGTAAAGGCTTATTTTACTTGTCAATATATTTTTAGTAGGGGACGTCACTTAATGTAGTTAAGATTTACATTATAGTTAATTATAAAAGTCTGCAGTTGATAGGCCTTTAGCTTTTATCAAATTGAAACAATTTCAAGAAGAGCTGGTCAATGGAACAAATTTACCCATGGCAGCATACAGAATTCTCATTATTAACTGGAAAGGTGCAAGGTGAGACTTATTCCTTGTAGTATGAGAAGTAGTCTAGCATGTGAAAAAAGATGTGTGTGTGTGTCTCAGTCTAAGTAGTACCTGTGTTATCTGTATTTGTAGAGTACAGCCAAATATTAATCATGTTTACCAAGACATACACTGTAAAATTGGATTAATCTTCTAAACCATATGTGTGGTTTTAAATAGATGCAGTACAGATTACCTAGTCAGAACTCCTTCTTGTGTATGTTGTGTTCTGTGTCAAAAGTACAACTTCACCTGTCTAGTTATCTTAATGGTTTTCTTCCTGAGGACAAATAAAAGGTGTCTTGTGCTTGATTCCACTGGTGTTTCTGTCTCATAGGTGAGGTCAGATCTGTAGAGAAGACATATGAGCAGAGAAGCATCTGTTTAATTTTATAGCTCCCCATTCTTCAAATCATTACGTATATGGTAGCTTTATTACTGTAAACAGGTTGAGTGCAAACATCTACCTGCATAATATTTCTACTATGAGTCATTCCCATTGATTCAAAGTGGAAACTTGGAGTGGAATGGTAACGCAGACATTTTCTTCTCAGAGCATGGTAGCTAGAGTATGTTTTTTGAATCTTTCAGACAATAACAATAGATAGCATTGGTAAAAGTCACTAAAATCAGTAGTCTGACTCAAAGAAACAGGAGCGTCTGGAGTACTGAGGGACTATGCAATTCCTATGTTATCTTTTTCCAATATCAATCTGTTTTACAAAGATAGAAATGGACTTGCACTTTTTTTGTTTACACATAGAAATAAATCTTGGGGGTTTTTTTCCATCCATCTTTTCTCTTTTTAGCTTAAAAATACCAGAACCACCAATAAGTTTTTCTCTGCCTTTATAGAGAGTACTCATTGAAAGTCTATCCTAAAGCAGTTTTCCAAGACCTTAACTGAAGTTCTGAATATACAGCAAAAACATGTTCTAATGTGGTTTTGCTGTGTTGTAAGTAAATACTTCAAAGTTTCAAAAGTCTGAATGAAAATAGGAGATGTCTCTGCTATTTTCCTCTTACCCATCAATTTAACAAATAAGATTACATAGAAAATGCACGCTTTCTAAACTGTCCAAACTGGATTGAGCAGGAATTGGGCTAGAAATAACAGAGTCTTTAAGTTGTTAGTATATCATAGAGAAGAAAAAGAATGTTATGTACTCTATTTTTTTCTTTTTACGTCATCTTCTAAAGCTATTGAGCTTTATGCCCCTGCTCAATCCTTGCTGAAGTCCAGTGGCTTTAGATAACGATGAATGAGAATTCAGGACATTTTTGTGTATTTTCTTGTTAGTCTGAATTGAAGCTATTATAGAAACTTTCATGAAAGAACATGCCTATAATTTTGTGTAACTACTGAATTCAGCTGGCAATGGTATATTTGAGAAAGCATGAAGGAGGGTTTGTCATGCAGAATCCAACAATATAGTACTTTCTCTTTCTTAACAAAACCCTTCTGTCTGTGTATTTTGATCTTGCAGACAATGGCCTTCAGACACAAAAACACAAGACGAATTGAAGGCATTGATGGCAATGTGTGGTAAGTAAAAGGAAAATATCTGCAAATTTCAGAAAATGTCTTTGGCCAATATATTTTTCTTTCCAAATTGATAATTATTGCCAGTAAGAAGGTACATAGTACTTGCTATCTCTGCTGAAATATATTTGGCACCTGCTTAGAAGCAGTGAACCAAATTCTATTAAAGGTGTGAATTAATTCTTATTCTTTAGCTTTAAATATTAGGCTTGGGCTTCTCTTCTAGTCAATCACACAAGACAAATGTAACTCTCGGGCATGTATAGCTGACTTTTAAATTTAAATGTTAATTTTGTTGAGTAATGTTTTTCAATTACATTTGATTTATGTTTACCAAATGAGTCAGATTTCTTTTGAAAGCCATTATACTTGTCTTTATAATTTAGCTCATTATTTTTAATACAATTTCTTCTAAGTATTACATTGGTTTCAAAGCAATATTGCCATCACTGGTAAATATGGGATTTTGATAGTTGGTGAAAACACTATTTTGGGTTTACATTAGTTGTACGTATATATGTGTGTATATATACACAAGGTGTTTTGGTTATCCAGCCTTAAAGTAATTTTTAGCAATTTTTATTAATTTTTGGCAGAACTGTGATGCTATGTGGGATTTTTTGGGGGTTTTTTGTTAGTTGTTTTTTTTAATTAAATCATGTTAGGTAGTGAGGAAAGGGTAAAATGCAAAGCTTACCTGTGAAAGGAGGAGAAGACAAATTATTCAATAATCCTAACACTTGTATCTGGCAGGTTACTAGGAACAGTTAATGAACAGCCTGAAACAGTCTGTTGCCTAAAATCACAAAAAAAAAAATATTTATAGCACTCTGAGGTGACTGGGTAGTTTAAATGACACCTTCACTTGACAGAATGTAGCCTTTAAATCATTTAATGTGCCCATTCTAATTAGGTCTACTTCATTTTGCAAAGAGGGTAGTGTTCCATTTCTGCCCATATCCAGAGTTACTGTGTGTTTGTGTGTGTGCATGCATCTAAGCACAGTTCTGCTGGCAGAACTGTTATTCTGTGGATGCAGAAAGTTTACCTTTTATTGGATTCCCACTGACTCCTGTGGTTACTTACTATTGCTCCAGCCCACACCTCTCCATCTGAGCACTCTACTTAAAGCTGTTTCCACTGCTGTGAATTTGGCAAAGTGAAATACTTCTTTTGCCTTTTAATGGTAATGAAGGAAAAGGTAATTTTACCTGGTATGTTAACCTTAAGATGTTTTCTCCCTTTAGGGTTGAATTTACAAAGGTGGCAGCAGATCCCTCAATTGTTAATCTTGGCCAAGGCCTGCCTGATATATCCCCTCCCAGCTATGTTAAAGAAGAGCTGGCAAAGGCAGCAGCAGTTGACAGACTGAACCAGTACACACGAGGTTTTGTAAGTACTGTGGAACTTGAGGATCCAAGTTCCGTGGAGGATATGCCACAAGGAAAAAAATTGACTTTGCTTTAAATTAATTTTATCTGTAGGTCATACTGTTATGTCCCAAATTAAGTTGATCTAGTAGCCTTATCTGTTACTAATGAACATCCTCTGTGTAGGCTTCTTCAAGGCAGAATCCTTCAGCAAGAGCAAAATGGTAGCCCACATGTGGGATAGATTGTCTTTGAAGAGTCAATTCACAGTTTAAAGTGTAAATTATACATTGACCTCCGATTTTGTCAGTGTAAACATGAATCAGAAAGGATAACGGTAGGATGAGAAAGAAATGCTTGCTACCAGTTGAGACAGCACCTCTAGGATCAAGAAAAGATTCATCCATAACATTTAGTAGATTTCACTGGAGAGTAGGAAGTGAAGAAAACAGTAAGTTTTTGTCGCTGGAAGATAGTCACTACCCGTTCTGTAAGTTGGCTTGTAGAGTTTATGTCTTGAGCTGGATGTGTGTGGCATTTATCATTGTCCAGGGCAGGATATTTTAGTATGACTGCTTCCTTGTTTGGTTTGACTTTCTTATATTTTGTGGTAAAGGTGAACCATATTGCTCAGCTGAGAACCATGTGTCAGGATTGCCTCAAGACCCACAGGAGTCTCTCTAATATTTTTCTAGATGACCATGGTATGCAACATTGTATAGACTGGTAGACCAGCAATTGCTTTGATAATTGTGGCATCATGGTGTATATATTCCAACATCCGTCATCTGAGTCAAAGCTGACGGCCCCCAAAGGAGCGAGGGGGCGGAGGCCTCACCAGCCGGGTCTCAGAGTACCTGAGCAAGGCAGGCCCAGAGGTGGTGGCTGAGGTCAGCCCAGATCACCAGGCAAGCTTGTGGGGGTGAGGTGGGCCTGAGGTCAAGCCAGGAAGCCAATCCACAGGTCAGGCCTGGCAATGCTAACCACGGTTAGGCATGACCCAGTGATGACTGGGCAGGTCTGGGGTGACAAGGCAGGTCTAAAGTCAAGCCACAGAATCAGTCTACAGGTAGGAGCTGGGATCAACAGGGGGCCAGGTACAGGCATGGCTGTAGCTGAATTGGAGACCAGCAACCCTACTGCACAGCACTTAAATGGAGGCCCTGGACCGGGGCACAGCTCTGGATAGAGGCCCTAGGTGAGGCTGGTCAGGGCCTTTAAGGTCTAGTTGGGCACTGAGACAAGTTCCTGGCAAAAACAGGAAAAAAAAAAATTCCCCAGTGAATGTAGCCTCATTGCTATCTTTCTTTGGGTCACTTTGTTTAATCACCTCTGGTTGTGTGCAGAGTCTCTGCAAGTAGAAAAAAATTTATATATACACGTATAACTTGAAAGTATAAAGCAATTGTTTAGTGGCAGACACACACAAAAGATGGGTGGGATTAGTATGTTCATCAGCCACAATAAGGTACCTGAAAAGTCGTTGTTCACCAGGCAGACCAGGCTTTGAAGGAGCCTTGGCACAGTGGGAAAGGCTACAGAGAGAATGGGCTCCAGTCTACCTTCTGGCAAATATTCACAGACTGATGCTCTGAAATAATTTGCGAATCAAGCACAAATGTAATTTTTGCCAACGCATGCAATTATTCAATAAGTTCTACTTTTGCTTTGTTCTTTATTTCCAAATAGTTTGATAATTCATATGATAACTATGAATGTTTGCAGATATAATATACTGTAGATAGTAATTAAAGGAGAACTCTTACCAGTATTCCCATTTTCAGCCTTTGCACTTTCTCTACAAACTTCTGCGCTTCTAAGGTTTTTGAGCACCAATCTTTGTGGTAGCAAATATGGGAGGGATGAGCATGAATGATGCACCCCCATCTGATAATTGAGACGACGTCTCAGCTCTCTGCGGCGTTTGGACCTCTCTTTGACTGTAGGGCTATGGCCTACAGTCACCAAACGTGACTTGGGTGGTGCAGCATTCCTGCGTAGCTGACACACTTGTGGCAAGAAATGGCTGTCGTTTGAACCAGCAATGACTTGTAAGCCTTAATTTATGGTAATGTTCTTGTTTACAGAAGGGTTCATGATTTTATGCCTTGTGAGGAGAGGTACAGTGTTCAGTATTTTAGAGAAGGATTTTTGTTACATAGTTGCATTTTCTCATGGAACTTTCCTTTCTACCAAGGATCCAAAAAGAAAAAAAAAAAAAGATTTTCACAGTAGGAAACGTGTAGTCTTCCTGAGTAAACAGAATTGCAACTTCTTATTTCCATATCATATATGAGCTTTGTTGCATGCTTGTTTTCTTGTTCTTTGCATATTTTGAGAAGAGTACGTTAATCGCCATGTCCCTGTAGAGGACACAAATGGTGAATGGTGCTCAGAGATCTGGGATATGATTATATAAATGATCATTCTGATCACAAGTGCTGTTTATCAGCAGTATATAAACTGTTGTGGTTTAACCCGGCTGGCAACTAAGCACCACGCAGCCGCTCGCTCACTCCCCCCTCCCTCAGTGGGATGGGGGAGAGAATCGGGAAGGAAAAAAAAAAAAGGTTAGAGCTGTGGGCTGAGATAAAGACAGTTTAATAAGGAAAAATAATAATAATAGTAATAATGAGAATGGTAACAGAATATACAAAACGAATGATGCACAACACAATTGCTCACCACCCACCGACCGATGCCCAGCCCGTCCCGAGCCGCGATCACTCCCTGAGCCGCGACCAGTCCCCGAGCAGTGATCACTCTCCTTGCAACCGAACCGACCGACTACCCCCCTGCCCCCCGAGCATGACGTTCTATGGTCTGGAATAGCTCTTTGGTCAGTTTGGGTTAGCTGTCCTGGCTGTGCTCCCTCCCAGCTTGTTATGCACCTGGCCGAGCAGGAGAAGCTCAAAAAGTCCTTGAGTAGTCTGAGCACTACTTGGCAACAACTAAAAACATCAGTGTGTTATCAACATTCTTCTAGTACTAAATCCAAAACACAGCACTATGCTAGCTTCTATGAAGAAAATTAACTCTATCCCAGCCGAAACCAGGACAATAAACAGAATAAAAAGATTTCCCTTGCACCAAATAATTTTTAGTTGAAAGATAAGGAAATAAACAGAAGGAGCTTCAGATGGAAATATGGACAGGTGGGAAAGAGACACTACAGGGGGTGAGGATGAATTGGTGTCAGAGTATTCCTTTCTCTCCTGCTGTCTCTTGTCCTAGTGCTCCTATAAACTACCTGGAGCTATCCTGAGATGTGATAATAAGATAGAAGTTTAAAAGCATTGAACATACAAAAAATTTCCTACTAGATAGGAATAAATTGAGACCACTTTTTTTCCCTGAGGTGCAAAAACTTTAAAACATTTTACCTGTTAACAAGTCACCAACTCTGAGGGCTCATCTCATATTTTTCTATTTCAAAATGTATTATTTTAATATATGTGGAAAAAAAAAAATGTAGGCTTTGTACATTGTCAAGAACACACAAATCAGTTGCATTTATTTGCTTTAAACAGGGACATCCGTCACTGGTGAAAGCCTTGTCTCAAGTGTACGAGAGAGTTTGTGGAAGAGAGATTGATCCTCTCACAGAGATCCTGGTGACCGTGGGAGCTTATGGATCTCTCTTTAGTACAATACAGGCATTAATTGAAGAGGGAGATGAAGTAAGTTTTTATTTGAAATATTCACATATACTCACTGAAATGAGAATTTGCTAGGTTTTTTTTCGCCCACTTTGTTGGGGCTCCTTTCTGATCTCCATCAATTTAATTGGTTACAGTTGCACATCTAACTTGCAGTTTCAGAAGCTATGATTAGGAGACTATCCCTTGGACGTCTTCCTATCACTCACCAACTTACAACCCCCTTTCTTTCATACTTATGGTACCTGCAGCAGTTTCCTTATCACTATTACTGTTAGGTGACACAATACACGCTGATTCCTTATTTGAGAAAACTTGTGGGCTATTGTCTGCAATGGAGGACTAAGGGTGGCATAAAGTATTGTTGGTGTTTAAATAACCATTATGTATCAAGTTCTGCTTTGGACCATTGCATGGTAGCAGCATAGGTAGCAGAAAAGCAAAAAAGTCCTTTAAAGAAAGGATTGATAGTTTACTGTACTAGCTGTGATGATTCATCCTCACGCTACTGATGTCTGCCTCTTTGACAGTGATGTTAAAAGTCATTTTGGGGGGGTATTTATATCTGTAGTGGACAAGAACTTCTTGTGTTCTCATGCATTTTGCTTTCAGTGTTTTGTTGGTTTTGCTTGTATAATGTATTCTTATCTGTGTCTTTTCCTTTTCTCTTGCTCTAATACTCACTTTTTTTTTTTTTTTTTTGGAAGGGTTTTTTTGTTTGTTTTCCTATTATCTAGCCTCTATGCAATTTTCCTTGAATTTATCCTCCTTTTCTACCTGAAAATTTTCTTCTGATAACATATGAGGACTTAGGCCATTCTTCTGAGATTTCTAGATCCTTGGAAATCCTGGAATTTCATGGACAGAATCAGGGCAGCTGTGCTGTGGTTCAGCAGTTTGCCAGTGCTATCTCCCCTCTTTGTGTCTTTGCCTTGCACCTTCAAATCTGTGTGCAGGACCCAAATGTGCCTAATATTGTATCTTTAATAGTTGTAATGCGTAACTATAGAAGAACAGCCTGTGTGTGTGGTCAAAAAAGAGTAGTGCTTATCATACTTAGACTGAGGGCATTGTTATATGATGTTCTAAAAGGAGGAACACTCTGCAGTGTTAGATCAGGATGGAGAAACATCATCAAGTTAAAGTAAATCTGGAAATACGATGGTATCATGCACGGTAAATTCTCTGTTTCTGATACTGATGATTGTTATTTCAGGTAATAATAATAGAGCCATTTTATGACTGTTATGAACCAATGGTAAAGATGGCGGGTGCAAAGCCTGTTTTCATCCCACTGAGATATGTGAGTAGCTTTTTAAAAATTATTTGTGATGTAAAGTTTCTCATCCATACTCAATACAGTTTGATGAACACCATCTAGGTGATGCTTTTGTGTATAGTTTTTCATAATATCCAATTATGTATAAATGAGATAGATTGCTACAGTGTAAGTGTGAGAAAATGATAATCCAAAGCAGATAGAATATTTTATTAGCATTGGAGAAGGTGGGACAATGTTTCTCATTTACTTTAATTTCTGCATTCAGAAAGCTGATCAAAATTCCTTTTTTTGGGTGTCATCAGAGAATATTTTCAGGGCAAATAAGGGAAGGAGGATGACATATCAGTGCAATTTCTGTATCTGCTGGGTTTCAAAAGAATGGGTTTCTGATCCCTTCAGCAACTCCTACAATGACAGATTATAATTGCTTTTCCAAAATCTGCTTACTAGATAAGGAATGATCATGCAGTAGACATATTTGCTATACATACAAGAATTACTGTTTCCTTTATTGGTAAAAAGGAATGATTTTGATATGGGTTAATTTTCAAATTGGTACTGCTGGCATTATGCTGGCAGCTTGCAAGGATTGTTCTGGATGCAAAGTGTTGATCCTGTTCCTGTTGCCTTGGGCAGCCTTGCATGGGGAGGGCCGAGGGGCTCTTTAGGCAGGACTGTTCCACAAACACCATGAAATCAGCAACACAGAGACAAAACCTCCAGGACTGCAGTGGGAGTAGGTGAGACTGTTCCTCTGGGTGCTCTCCTTCTAGGGATGTTTTGAATGATGGGGTTCCTCTGAGTATTTTCTGTTTCACACTCTTGTTTTTGGTCTGGCCCTCTCCCAGTAATGTGCGGGTTTCAGAAAGTTAGTGTGGCCATGCTCTTTGTTCTCTCTAGTGACTGGCCCAAACTTCTCTTGTCCTTGTGTAATACCACAGCAACTCCAGAGCCCCAGTGGTGCAGAGTTTTAACTGTTTGGCTATTTTCATAGGGACAAGGAGGAAGAAAAGACCTTGAATCTCTCCAGGGGTGATCAATCTTTTCAGCCAAGCATGCACACACTTGTAGAAGATTATGGGAAGGCCATAAACTCCCCTGTCATGTGCCTGGCTTCCTGCATTACACACTGTTATAGTCAGCATGTGTATAACCAGATCCTGGAAACCAGTTCCTGGGGAGGCTTTAAGACAGACAGTGGCCAGGAGAGGACAGCCACTGTCATGATAATTTACCTTGCTCTTAGCCTCCCTGCCTGTTCCTAGAAGTGCCTTCTCCCAGGAGAGCAGGACAGATTGGATAGGTTATCAAGTGTGGTTATGAAGGTGTGTAAGGGTGATAAGTTTGGCATCTCTGTTTAGGCAACAATGTATGTTGTAGGCAACAATAACATGCTGTATTCAAGTAATGCATAAATTTATTGGTTTTTTTTTTTTTTTTTTTTAGAAAAATGGTGGAAACTCTGCATCTAGTGCTGATTGGGTCTTAGATCCTGCTGAACTTGCAACTAAATTTAATTCCAAAACAAAAGCAATTATTCTGAATACCCCGCACAACCCTATAGGCAAGGTAAGAGTCCTGCTTTAATGCTTCTGTAATTTCAGAGTACGCCTTAAATACTGTGATTAATGCACTGTCCCTTACTTTCTTGTATCCCAGGTGTTTACCAGAGAAGAGCTCCAAGTAATCGCTAATCTCTGTATTAAATATGATACCCTGTGCATCAGCGATGAGGTGTATGAATGGCTGGTGTATAAAGGAAATAAACACATTAAAATAGGTACTGATTTTTTCTAGCATCTTAGAAGTAGTTGGTAAACCTGCCTCTCAGAGATAATGGTTGCTGGAAGGAGCTCAAACTTCAAGCTTTGACTATTTTACAATGTTTAGACTCTAAGGAGGAGAGTCATCCCTTTTCTGAAAAATATTTTAAAGAATAATTTCCAAATAGAATTTGCAAAAGCTCTTATGTGACTCTGCAGCAGATATCTGTAGAAACCAGTGGGACTGATGCTCATAAATCAGTTATGATCATCTGAATACCCCATCCTTACTCAGTTACTTTATTGGCCATGACAAGTGTAACTGCTGTTCATGTATGTGTATTGGACTGTGCTTTGCTGAGGAACTAATAGAAGGAACAGGGATTAAAAGTTCCTTCTCAAAGCATTGTAGAGATAATCAATGAGAGAAACGCATACTGAGGAACACAATTGTTTTTGCTCCACTACTTATAAAAAGAAAAAAGAAGTATAAAGGTTAGTGTGGAGATCGTGCACAAACACTGGCCCTCCAAAGTGCAGAGGCAGTGTTAAATAATGGACATTGAATTCAATGGAGTAAGTTGCTGCGTGGGTGGTGTGAAAGCATGCTAAAGTCTTCAGGCAGTATTGCTACAGGTATAAAGCACCATTGCAAAAACAAACCAGAAAACGAAATAAGATGTTATGTCCCTGGCCCTCGTGTTTTACTTCTTGATCCAAGTTTCACTGAAGTTAGCGGAATCACTCCCACTGTCTCAGAACAAGTGAACGTAGCGCAGGTTGCTGAACTCCTTCCCCAATCCTGTAACGCTACAGCTAAATATTTATGTAGAAGTTTCTAGTGTGGTGGTCTTGGTTTGGATCTGCTGATGTATTTGAGCTGGCTGAAGTCCAAAACTTCCTTCTTGTAAGTACAGACATTTTGTTTCTGATGGTAGCATCTTGCATGAACTATCTGTTATGATGCAGTTATTGTCATAATGAAGGGACATTTCAGTCATGTGCAATAGAGACATCTAGTTGGATTAAATAATGAAATCAAGAGACATAAATTTAACATACACATGAAAAAGCTTAGCTTTTTTCCTGGCTTTACCACAGGTTGAATGCTGAGTAACTTCTATGTTTCAGTTCCACATGTGTAGAGTGTCAATAAAAAAACTTTCCATTAGTGGGGGCTACATCATTATAAAAACTGAATCTTATAAATAATAAAAAGGAAATTATATCTAAATGACCTTACAGTACTTACTAGCCCAGCTACACAGTTGCTGATCATACAGCTGCAGTACATTGATTGTATTGGTGGTACATAGGCTATGAATTTGGTTTGAAATTGGCCCAATTTCGCGGCTGTTGTGATGCCTTGATACCTTCTTGAAGACCTTCAGACACGGAAGAAGGGGAACACTTTAGGTACATTCATGTGACAGTAATCTGACTCAGTGCATCCTAACAAGCTACCAGAGTAGCTGATCGTGTGTGGCTTATCACACCCCAATTGCAAAGTAAAATGAGTTGAATTAAAGCTTTCTTCATGGGCTTAGCAGGTGGTTCATGCAAATAGCCCTCCTCATAACCAAAATCTCTATGGGTGGTGTAAGGTAATCCATTTTCCTTTGCAGTGGCAGCAGGTCCAAACACCCATGTCAGTGGACAGGTGGTGAATTCTTAAGAAACAGTAACTCTATCGTTCATTAGTATCAGTACTGTCGTTTTAATGCTTCAAACCAAAACATATCCAGTTGAACCAAAGGCATTCTGTAGTTTAGCATAAAATGTAAAAATACTATGTAATGATAATGCAAGTTAAAGCCTGGACAGTTAGTCGGCAAGGTTTAGGTACATATTCTCTAACAGATCCTGTGGTAGCATCTTTAACTTTGGTGTTAAAATGACTGTAAAACCTTCAGTGTAACACTGTAAACAGTAACATTGTTTCAGTAAAAGAAACAAGAGCTGCTCTTCTTAACCTCAGTCTCTTGGATTATTTTAAGTCTACAAAAGATAATACAAGTAAAAAATGAATCTGTTATTTCACTATTTAAAAACTCTCGTGTTTCCACATTAACTTCTACATATTCCATCAAATGCAGTGACACTTTTTTTGTGAGAGGTGCAAAAAGGATATTGCATCAATTTACAGGGTCTGATGGTGATTCCTTAGTACAATTTAACAGGGGTTGCTAGCCACAGATCATAAAATTAGTACAGTCTTTGTGCTGTCACTGGAGCAGTTTTCTGTAGTGTAGAGCACTTCATGTTTCTCATCGTTATCTGACTTCCGTAAAACCATGCACCTCCTCTAAGTAATGATTAGGGTTGCACTGGCAGATTTAGAGATTGCATCTCATAATTGAGGATTCTGAACAAGCCTCTCAACAAGCTGAGTGCCATCCCAGGTAACAGGCTTATTATGTGTGTTGGTTTGCCCTTCATTAGTTTTTTAAATTGTAGTCAGATTTGGTGATGGTGTCATATAATCATGTTGCCATATGGCACGGAGGAATTTCCCTCTCTATTTAAAACTTGCTGCTTATAAAAGCAATGGAGCTGCTTTTTCCCCTATGCCCTTTTGCTGCTGCTGTTGTTTGAAATGCTGTTACATTCCGTCTCCAAGGTTAAATTCCTATGACTGTGTGGCAAAACAGTCTCGCTAGAGGGTATTAGCTTTGAAATTCAATTCTTTTTGCAGTCTGTGAGAGCTAGTTTGGTTGCCTTTAGGAAGTGAGCTATACTCTTGACCTAGCTAGCTAGAAGATGCATGTGTTCACACTGCCTTTTTGTTTTCAAGGTCACAGAGCAGTTGAGTGAATATGGGTGGGCTAACAGAAATATGAGCTTCTTTCCTTCTGTTTTGTTTCTGTTCTTGGCAAGTGTTCTAAAAAAAAATACAATGCATGTTTTCATATAACTGCAAAGACTTATACCATGTCTAATGCAGGTAACTGCTGCAAAAACTTCCTTATGAAATTCACTGGGTTTATTTGGAAAAATCTTTGTTCATTGGTCTCCCTAGAGAGGGGATTTAACAATCGACAGATTAATTGGTAGTGGTTCAAGTGTACAAATGAGGTGGAGCTGGATGAGGTGGAGCCGGATGTTGTTGACCACTGCAACTGCAGTAGTGGTACGACCTCCTCTAACTTTGTGTCTCAGACTTAAGTGTGTCTTGATTTATCTGTTTTTGTTGAAAATGAATTAAGTTAAAGAGTCCAAAAAGAGCTTCCCTGAAGCAGTGTACAGAAAAAAAAATTGCAAACTACAGGAAGAGACCTTTGCTTTGTCATCTCCATGGAAAGGAAACAAAGGAATTTGATCTCCTACCAGATACAAATATAGAGACAGAGATAGGCCTCCACGTGTCCCTTCATCCTTGCAGACATCCTTAGCTAGCTGCTGTTATCAGTCAGTCCCAGGCTTGTTCAAATTATGTAACAAAACATAATTTATTTACTCACTCTGCTAGTTTTCTGATTCTTATGTGTGTGGTTCTGGGTTACAAGTCTTAGTAATGCTTTTCTTTTTCTGATGTCTGAGACAGCCAGTGTCACTGAACTAGACAGTCCTATTCAAATGGCTTGCAGTGCCAGAGTTAATGTTGTATATGGTGCTATTACCAGGCATCAGAAAAAAAATGCTGTCTTGAGATGAGTGGGTAGCCACTTCTCAGATCATATCTTTCTTACGAATAATTGTGCATTTTAGCTGAGGATAACTAACATGTAGTTTTCACAAACTGTTCCTCTCATTTTCTGCTTTCATTCATCTTTTACCTTCTTTTCATGCCAAAACCAACATTGGTCCTTATATCCTTTCCCATTTGTTACAGTTGCTATAATTTTAGAATATTCTCATTGCTTGCTTAATATGCTGCAATGATATATCAACATATAGCTCTTAGCTAGGGGCAGTACAGTTTTTCTAACTACATGGAATATGTGAGTGCACCTGTACCCAATTAATTTTATTTTATATACAGCTACGTTACCAGGTATGTGGGAAAGGACAATAACTATAGGAAGTGCTGGGAAAACATACAGTGTAACTGGCTGGAAGGTAAGAAGAATCAATATAAGAGAGTTCAGTGTTATAAATAACAATGCATTTATTACATGAAGAAAGTCTCTGTTTTTATGACCTGTCCTTTGAAAGCTTCTGGCACATCTCCATGTCTCCAAAACATGAAGGTAGCATTCAGTTGGAGCAATTACCTGCCTTGAACACCCATATTTTAATTCTCTTCTTGTCTCTCAATTAATAAGCTCTTGTGAGAAGACAGTACTAAAAAAAAATAAACATAGATATTTGTTCAAAACCAGTCAAGATTCTTGGAGAAAACATGGATACTATGATATTTTAACTTTCCAGTTTTGTGGTGATATTTTCAGATTGTGATAATGGTATGTTTTGGAATGGCTTATATTTTTGTAAAATATTTAATGATATTTTGCTTGACTTTAAAATACATATCAGAAAGTAAACAAAAATATTTAACCATTTGGCTTTCTTCTTGGCAACTAAAGGCCTTCTTCATCACCTGTGTTCAAACTGAACCATAACATACATGATTCAGTAGTGAGTGTGTGTTTTATGCTCAAACCACCATTGCCACAGGATCTTATGAGATGGAAAGATCCTAAACCAATTAGGAATAGCATTCCTAATAAATGCTCAGTTTGATTTCTAACCCTTGTTACATGAAGAGTTAAAAGTTTGCTCAGTACCCTGTGAGAGATAGGGAGAATCACAGAATGGCAAGGGTTGGAAAGGACCTCAGGGGATCATCTAGTCCAACCCTCCTGCTAAAGCAGGTTCACCTAGAGCAAAACTAGAGTACCTAGAGTGAAACTATAACTGTTGTCTCAAATCTAGAATTTTTTTTAATGGCATCGTTCAGCAAACTTTGTGTAAACCAACTCTTAATTCTTTATCAAAACAAATTCACTACCAGTTCTTAAAATAGAAGACCTTGAGATACTGGCTAATTTTAATTCTTTGTTAATTTTTAGTAACACCACTGCTGTAAGTGTAACATATGCATGCTTTCTTCCCTTAGCTTGGTTGGTCTATTGGCCCCCAGAACCTGATTAAGCATTTGCAAGTTGTTCACCAAAATACACTGTATACTTGCCCAACTCCACTACAGGTAGGTACAGATGGGGCAGAGGAGGTTATTTGCTGGTGTAGCAAAACTGTAGGCCTCACTGTAATAAAACAATAATCACAACAATGAATTTTTAATTGCCAAAATATATATTCTGGGGTGCAAGAAGAGGAGACAAATTTGATCAGTCTTGCAGATTGTTTCTTCTTTCACCTACAAACTACTGCTGCTTGCATAAAACATGACAATCTTAGTGGTTTCCTAGCAGATACAAATAAAAGTTGTTGCAATAAGGTCTTGTTTTACTGAGCATTATCTCTGTCTGCTAGTTTCTG